>CM077676.1:280478365-281038365 GCA_039707655.1 Elymus sibiricus
AGGTATTCAAGAAGGATATAATAAAAACTTTGATGTAGATCACTGAATATGATAAGTTTGATTCCTTGCAATAGTTTTGCGATATTAAGATGGTAATATGTGGGAGGTGCTAGTAGATAATTGGGGTTTATTCAGAACATTGGTGTTAAGGTTTGTGATTCCTGAAGCATGCACGTATGATCTGTCGTTATGCTAAGAAGTTGGAGCATGAGTTATTCTTGATTGTCTACCTTACTAGTGGCGGTCGGGGACGAGCGATGGTCTTTTCCTACCAATCTATCCCCCTAGGGGTATGTGTAGTAGTACTTTGCTTCGAGGGCTAATAAACTTTCGCAATAAGTATGTGAGTTCTTTATGACTAATGTGAGTCCATGGATTATACGCACTCTCACATTTCCGCAATTTGTTAACCTCTTCGGTACCGTGCATTGCCCTTTCTCAGATCGAGAGTTGGTGCAAACTTCGCCGGTGCATCCAAACCCTGTGATATGATACGCTCTGTCACACATAAGCCTCCTTATATCTTCCTCAAAACAGCCACCATACCTACCTATCATGGTATTTCCATAGCCATTTCGAGATATATTGCCATGCAACTTCCACCGTTCCGTTCTTATGACATACATCGTCATTGTCATATTGCTTTGCATGATCATATAGTTGACATAGTATTTGTGGCTCAGCCACCGTTCATCATTTTTTATACATGGTACGCTAGTATCATTGCACATCCTGGTACACCACCGGAGGCATTCATATAGAGTCATATTTTTGTTCTAGTTTTGAGTTGTGATTTTCTTTTGAGTTGTAAGTAAATGGAAGTATGATGATCATCATTATTAGAGCATTGTCCCAGTGATGAAATAAAAAAAAGAGGAAAAAAAAGAGGCCAAAAACAGCCCACAAAAAAAGAAAAAAAATGAGAAAGAAAAAAAATGAGAGAAAAAGAGAGAAGGGGCAGTGTTACTATCCTTTTCCATACTTGTGCTTCAAAGTAGCACCATGTTTTTCATATAGATTGTCTCCTATTTTGTCACTTTCATACACTAGTGGTAATTTTTCATTATAGGACTTGGCTTGTATATTCTGATGATGGTCTTCCTCAAATGCCCGAGGTCTCAATGAGCAAGCAAGTTGGATGCACACCCACTTAGTTTTCATGTTGAGCTTTCATACACTTATAGCTCTTAGTGCATCTATTGCATGGCAATCCCTACTCCTCGCATTGACATCAATTGATGGGCATCTCCATAGCCCATTGATTAGCTTCATCGATGTGAGACTATCTTCTTATTTTTGACTTCCCCTTATTGATCTCTACCACCACACTCTATTCCGCCATAGTGCTATATCCATGGCTTGTGCTCATGTATTGCGTGGGGGTTGAAAAAGCTGAAGCGCGTTAAAAAGTATGAACAAATTGCTCGGCTTGTCATCGGGGTAGTGCATGATAAATACTTTGTGTTAAGAAGATGGAGCATGACAGGATTATATGATTTTGTAGGGATAACTTTCTTTAGCATTTTTATTTTGAAAGACATGATTGTTTATTAGTATGCCTAAGTATTGATGTCTTTATATCAAACTATTGACTATTGCTTTGAATCATTCGGATCTTATTATTCATACCGTAAGAGAGAGATTACATGATGAAACATGTTAGCATTCCACATCAAATATTCTGTTTTTATCATTTACCTACTCGAGGACGAGCAGGAATTAAGCTTGGGGATGCTTGATACGTCTCCAACGTATCTATAATTTTTTATTGTTCCATGCTATTATAGTATCAATCTTGGATGTTTTCATATGCAATTATATATCATTTTTGGGACTAACCTATTAAACTAGTGCCAAGTGCCAGTTGCTGTTTTCTGCTTGTTTTTTGGTTTTTCAGGAAAGCAGTACCAAACGAAGTCCAAATGCCACGAAACTTTTCGGAGATTTTTTTCTGGACAAAAGAGATCCTGGAGACTTGGAGAGGAGGCGAGAAGGTTCACGAAGCCTCCACAAGGCAACAGGGCGCGGCCCTAGGGGGGCGCCCTGATGCCTTGTGGGGCCCTCGTGGCTCCGTTGGACCTAATTCCACTTCTATAAATTCTCAAATATTCGGAAACCAACAGAGAGCCACCCCAAATAACTTTTATGCCGCCGCAAGCCTCTGTTCTTCCGCGATCCCATCTGGAGGCCTTTTTCGGTACTCTGCCGGAGGGGGAATCGATCACGGAGGGCTTCTACATCAACCTTGCTACCCTTCCGATAATGTGTGAGTAGTTTACCATAGACCTACGGGTCCATAGCTAGTAGCTAGATGGCTTCTTCTCTCTCCTTGATCTTCAATGCCATGTTCTCCTCGATGTTCTTGGAGTTCTATCCGATGTAATATTCTTTTGCGGTGTGTTTGTTTGGATCCAATGAATTGTGAGTTTATGATCAGATTATTCATGAGAAATATTTGAGTCTTCTCTGAACTCTTTTATGCATGATTATTATAGCTTTGTATTTCTCTCTAATCTATCAATTTGGTTTGGCCAACTAGATTGGTTTATCTTGCAATGGGAGAGGTGCTTTGTGATGGGTTCAATCTTGCGGTGCTCAATCCCAGTGACAGAAAGGGACATGACACGTATTTGTATTGTTGCCATTAAGGATAAAAAGATGGGGTTTAATCATATTGCTTGAGTTTACTTTGTCTACATCATGTCATCTTGCTTAAGGCGTTACTCTGTTTCATACTTAATACCCTAGATGCATGCTGGATAGCGGTCGATGGGTGGAGTAATAGTAGTAGATGCAGGCAGGAGTCGGTCTACTTGTCTCGGACGTGATGCCTATATACATGATCATTGCCATGAATCCGTCATAATTATTTTCTTTTCTATCAATTGCCCAACAGTAATTTGTTTACCCACCGCATGTTCTGCGCTCGAGAGAGAAGCCTCTAGTGAAAACTATGGCCCCCGGGTCTACTTTTATCATATATTAAAAACCAAAAATACCTTGCTGCAATTTATTTACTTTTATTTTATTTAGTATTTTAGTTTATCTATCTATCACTATCAGAATTAATCCTTGCAAATAACCGCTAAGAGGATTGACAACCCTCTTATTTGTGTTGGGTGCAAGTCTTTGCTTTTGTGTGTGCAGGTGCTGCTAACAGGATTTTGCGTGGTTCTCCTACTGGATTGATAACCTTGGTTCTTAACTGAGGGAAATACTTATCTCTACTATACTGCATCATCATCTCCTCTTCGGGGAAATACCAACGCAGTCTACAAGTAGCAGAAGAATTTCTGGCGCCGTTGCCGGGGAGACATCACCAAAATTTATCAAGTACCTTCGCACAAACTATCATCCACTTGCATTTATTTTATTTTCCTTTTTATTTGCGTTTGCCTCTCGTTTTCATCTCCCCCACTTCTAAAAAAAATTACAAAAAGAAAAATTGTTTGCTTGTTTAGTTATCATGTCTAGTGTCACCATCCCTCCTCTGTCTCCGGATTTTGAAGTCCTTTACTTCAAACAGAAATAAGGAGAAAATTTAAAAGATCCTTGGTATAGGATAATGTAATCTTATCGTGTTTGCACCATAAAAGGAGATATGAAAATTTTGTTGCAAAATTTTTATGTAGGCCTGACTATGCCAAATAGACAACTCTTGGAATTTTTCTACTAAAGGAAATTTCATTGATAGTGATCCTAATACTGCTTATGAATTAATAGAAGGAATAGTGGGAACACCACCCTTGAAAAAAGGATCTAATTATACCCAATAAGGGATTCAAATTTTGGAGAAGTTAGGAGACATACAAAAAAAATTGGTTGAATTACAAAATTCTAATGAGCCCCTTAAAAATGTTATTGGCAACCTCAATCGTATGAATAATCTCCTCACTATTTGCAACAAAATAGACACTTTAGATAATAGAATTGCCTTATTCTCTGAAAGCAATGGGAAGCGTAAGGAGCCACCCGGGTTTGAGAGCAACCCACCTAAATTGGCAAAAATGAAGGATGACAACACTTGAAACTATGCATTATGCCTAGCTAGGGGGATAAAACAATAGCGCTTGTTGGGAGGCAACCCAATGAATAAAATATTTTTTTGTTTTACCTTCTGTTTTTGTGTGTTTGCATAATTATAGCCTCTGTTATGATTGTGTTTTTATCTTTTAGTTAGTGTTTGTGCCAAGTAATGCCTTTGGGATGATTTGGATGATAGTATAATTGATGCTGTTTGGAAAACAGAAAGTTTTGCGTCCAGTATTTGATTTTTGATTCTGTACTGGAGCGTCAGAAAAATCTGAAATTTTTACAAAATATTGGTATACGAATTTCCCACGTTGTCCTAAGTTTCAGAATTTTTAGAGTTACAGAAGTATGGCTTTTAAATAGATCTTTACAGACTGTTCAGTTTTAGACAGATTCTGTTTTTGTTGCATAGTTTGCTTATTCTGATGAATCTATGGATCGTATCGGGGGGTATGAGTCATGGAGAAGGTGGAGTACAGTAGCATTATGCCAATATTAAATATGAATTAATTTACAACAGTACCTAAAGTTTAAGATTTGTTTGTTATACTAACGGATCTCACGATGTTTCTGTTGAGTTTTGTGTGCTGAAGTTTTCAAGTTTTGGGTGAGACTACGATGGATAAAGGAATAAGGAGCGGCAAGAGCCTAAGCTTGGGGATGCTCAAGGCACCCCAAGGTAATATTCAAGGAAGACTCAAGCGTCTAAGCTTGGGGATGCCCCGGAAGGCATCCCCTCTTTCGTCTACAATCTATCGGTAACTCACTTGGAGCTATATTTTTATTCATCACATGATATGTGTTTTACTTGGAGCGTCTTGTGATATAGTTTGTTTGATTTTTAGTTTGTCACAATAATCTTTGCTGAACACACCTTTTTGAGAGGGACACACATTATTCGTGATTTGCTAGAATACTCTATGTGCTTCACTTCTATCTTTTGAGCTAGGCAGTTGCTCTAGTGCTTCACTTATATCTTTTAGAGCACGGCGGTGGTTATATTTTAAAGAAATAGTTGCACTCTCATGCCTCACTTATATATTTTTGAGAGTCTAATGAATAGAAATGGTAATATGCACGGGTTATGAATTTGGTCCTAATATGATAGGTATTCAAGAAGGATATAATAAAAACTTTCATGTAGATCACTGAATATGATAAGTTTGATTCCTTGCAATAGTTTTGCGATATTAAGATGGTAATATGTGGGAGGTGCTAGTAGATAATTGGGGTTTAGTCAGAATATTGGTGTTAAGGTTTGTGATTCCCGAAGCATGCACGTATGATCTGTCGTTATGCTAAGAAGTTGGAGCATGATTTATTCTTGATTGCCTACCTTACTAGTGGCGGTCGGGGACGAGCGATGGTCTTTTCCTACCAATCTATCCCCCTAGGGGTATGTGTAGTAGTACTCTGCTTCGAGGGCTAATAAACTTTCACAATAAATATGTGAGTTCTTTATGACTAATGTGAGTCCATGGATTTTACGCACTCTCACATTTCCGCAATTTGTTAGCCTCTTCGGTACCGTGCATTGCCCTTTCTCAGATCGAGAGTTGGTGCAAACTTCGCCGGTGCATCCAAACCTTGTGATATGATACGCTCTATCACACATAAGCCTCCTTATATCTTCCTCAAAACAGCCACCATACCTACCTATCATGGCATTTCCATAGCCATTCTGAGATATATTGCCATGCAACTTCCACCGTTCCGTTCTTATGACATACATCATCATTGTCATATTGCTTTGCATGATCATATAGCTGACATAGTATTTGTGGCTCATCCACCGTTCATCATTTTTTATACATGTTACGCTAGTATCATTGCACATCCTGGTACACCACCGGAGGCATTCATATAGAGTCCTATTTTTGTTCTAGTTTGGAGTTGTGATTTTCTTTTGAGTTGTAAGTAAATAGAAGTATGATGATCATCATTATTAGAGCATTGTCCCAGTGAGGAAATAAAAAAAATGAGGAAAAAAAAGAGGCCAAAAAGAGCCCACAAAAAAAGAAAAAAATGAGAGAAAAAGAGAGAAGGGGCAGTGTTACTATCCTTTTCCATACTTGTGCTTCAAAGTAGCACCATGTTTTTCATATAGAGAGTCTCCTATTTTGTCACTTTCATACACTAGTGGGAATTTTTCATTATAGAACTTGGCTTGTATATTCTGATGATGGGCTTCCTCAAATTCCCGAGGTCTCAATGAGCAAGCAAGTTGGATGCACACCCACTTAGTTTTCATGTTGAGCTTTCATACACTTATAGCTCTTAGTGCATCTGTTGCATGGCAATCCCTACTCCTCGCATTGACATCAATTGATGGGCATCTCCATATCCCGTTGATTAGCCTCATCGATGTGAGACTATCTTCTTATTTTTGACTTCCCCTTATTGATCTCTACCACCACACTCTATTCCACCATAGTGCTATATCCATGGCTTGTGCTCATGTACTGCGTGGGGGTTGAAAAAGTTGAAGCGCATTAAAAAGTATGAACCAATTGCTCGGCTTGTCATCAGGGTAGTGCATGTTAAATACTTTGTGTTAAGAAGATGGAGCATGACAGGATTATATGATTTTGTAGGGATAACTTTCTTTAGCATTTTTATTTTGAAAGACATGATTGTTTATTAGTATGCCTGAGTATTGATGTCTTTATATCAAACTATAGACTATTGCTTTGAATCATTCGGATCTTATTATTCATACCGTAAGAGAGAGCTTACATGATGAAACATGTTAGGTAGTATTCCACATCAAAAATTCTGTTTTTATCATTTACCTACTCGAGGACGAGCAGGAATTAAGCTTGGGGATGCTTGATACGTCTCCAACGTATCTATAAGTTTTTATTGTTCCATGCTATTATAGTATCAATCTTGGATGTTTTCGTATGCAATTATATATCATTTTTGGGACTAACCTATTAAACTAGTGCCCAGTGCCAGTTGCTGTTTTCTGCTTGTTTTTTGGTTTTTCAGGAAAGTAGTACCAAACGAAGTCCAAATGCCACGAAACGTTTTGGAGATTTTTTTCTGGACAAAAGAGATCCTGGAGACTTGGAGAGGAGGCGAGAAGGTTCACGAAGCCTCCACAAGGCAACAGGGCGCGGCCCTAGGGGGCGCCCTGATGCCTTGTGGGGCCCTTGTGGCTCCGTTGGACCTAATTCCACTTCTATAAATTCTCAAATATTTGGAAACCAACAGAGAGCCACCCCAAATAACTTTTACGCCGCCGCAAGCCTCTGTTCTTCCGCGATCCCATCTGGAGGCCTTTTCCGGTACTCTGCCGGAGGGGGAATCGATCACGGAGGGCTTCTACATTAACCTTGCTGCCCTTCCGATGATGTGTGAGTAGTTTACCATAAACCTACGGGTCCATAGCTAGTAGCTAGATGGCTTCTTCTCTCTCTTTGATCTTCAATACCATGTTCTACTCGATGTTCTTGGAGTTCTATCCGATGTAATCTTCTTTTGCGGTGTGTTTGTTTGGATCCAATGAATTGTGAATTTATGATCAGATTATTCATGAGAAATATTTGAGTCTTCTCTGAACTCTTTTATGCATGATTATTATAGCTTTGTATTTCTCTCTGATCTATCAATTTGGTTTGGCCAACTAGATTGGTTTATCTTGCAATGGGAGAGGTGCTTTGTGATGGGTTCAATCTTGCTGTGCTCAATCCCAGTGACAGAAAGGGACATGACACGTATTTGTATTGTTGCCATTAAGGATAAAAAGATGGGGTTTAATCATATTGCTTGAGTTTACTTTGTCTACATCATGTCATCTTGCTTAAGGTGTTACTCTGTTTCATACTTAATACCCTAGATGCATGCTGGATAGCGGTCGTTGGGTGGAGTAATAGTAGTTGATGCAGGCAGGAGTCGGTCTACTTGTCTCGGACATGATGCCTATATACATGATCATTGCCATGAATCCGTCATAATTATTTGCTTTTCTATCAAATGCCCAATAGTAATTTGTTTACCCACCATATGTTCTGCGCTCGAGAGAGAAGCCTCTAGTGAAAACTATGGCCCCCGGGTCTACTTTTATCATATATTAAAAACCAAAAATACCTTGCTGCAATTTATTTACTTTTATTTTATTTAGTATTTTAGTTTATCTATCTATCACTATCAGAATTAATCCTTGCAAATAACTGCTAAGAGGATTGACAACCCTCTTATTTGCGTTGGGTGCAAGTGTTTGCTTTTGTGTGTGCAGGTGCTGCTAACGGGATTTTGCGTGGTTCTCCTACTGGATTGATAACCTTGGTTCTTAACTGAGGGAAATACTTATCTCTACTATACTGCATCATCCTCTCCTCTTGGGGGAAATACCAACGCAGTCTACAAGTAGCACATGCCCCTAGGGAGGAGGTTGGTAGGAGTTAACCATCGTGCACCCCCGATCTAGACAGCACTCAAGGATTTCAATCAGACATAAAAATGCTCAAACCTCCCCACCATGCCATGTCTGACACTTAAATGAGTAATACATAACAAGCTTTATTATCAATATCTTTAGTAACTAATGATCATGAATCGATACCCTTTCATATTACGACATCAATGTAATTAAAACAACCGTTTCATATTCAGTGATCTACATGAAAGTTTTTATCATATCACTCTTACATACCTATCATTTTCAGAATAGTCTCATAAACCGTGCACATTACCACTTCCTATTTAAGGGACTCTCAAAAAGATTTAAGTGAATCACGAGAGTACCAATAATTTCTATAAAATAAACCTACCGTCGTGCTCTAAAGATTTAAGTGAAGCACATGAGCAACTGCCTTACTCAAAAGATATAAGTGAAGCACATAGAGCATTCTAAAAAATTATAACATGTGTGAGTCTCTCTCAAACGGTGTGTCTAGTAAGAAAATGATTGTGGCAACCTAACAAACAAAATAAAACTATAGCACAAGATGCTCCAAGTAAAACTCATATCATGTGATGAATAAAAATATAGCTCCGAGTAAACATACCGATGAATTGTGGACGATAGAGGGGATGCCATCCCGGGGCATCCCCAAGCTTTGACGCCTGTGTATTCCTTGGATATTACCTTGGGGTGCCTTGGGCATCCCCAAGCTTAGGGATTTTCCACTCCTTATTCCATTGTCCATCGTGCACTCACCCAAAATTTGAAAACTTCAGCACACAAAACTCAATAGAAACTTTGTGAGATCCGTTAGTATAATAAATGAATCATCCACTTTAGGTACTTTTATAAACTCATTCATAATTGATCTTGCATAATACCTACCGTATTCTAACTTCTCCATGACTTATACCCTCTATATAATCCATAGCATCATTAAAACAAGCACACTATGCGATAAAAACAGAATCTATCTTAAACAGAAAAGTCTGTAAAGATCTGAAATAAAACCATACTTTTGTAACTCCAAAAATTCTGAAACATTAGGACTACGTAAAAAATTTGTATTCCAATGTTGTGTAAAAAATTCAGAATTTTATCACGTTCCAGTACAGAATAGAAATTCCAGAACTGGGCGCAAAACTTTCTGTTTTCAAACTGCATCAATTATAATATCATCTAAATCATCCCAAAGGCATTACTTGGCACAAAAACTAACTAAAAGATAAAAACACAATCATTACACTAGCAATAATCATGTTTGCACACAAAAACAGAAAAGATAACTAGTGGGTTGTCTCCCAACAAGCTCTTCCTTTATTGCCATTAAGATAGGCTTTGAGATTTCAATGATGCTCACATAAAAAACAAGAATTGAAGCACAAAGAGAGCATCATAAAACATGTGGCAAACACATTTAAATCTAACATACTTCCTATGCATAGGCATTTTATAAGCAAACAAATTATCAAAGCAAGAAATATTTAGCATATGCAAGGAAGAAGAATAAAACATTGATAATTTGATCATCAAGAGAGGTAATTGAGTAACATGAAATTTCCTACAACCATATTTTCCTCTCTCATAATAATTACATGTAGGATCATAATCAAATTCAACAATGTAGCTATCATATAAAATATTCTCTTCATGATCCTAATGCATAAAAGTTTTATAATCTTCCAAGATAGTGGGATTAATATCGACTAAAGTCATGACCTCTCCAAGCCCACTTTTATCAGAAAAAATCATAAGATTGATAATTCTCCAAAGTAGTGGGGTCATTAATACCTAAAGTTGATGCTCTTCCAAACCCACTTTTAATAGTATTCCAAGTTTTATCATCAATAATAGATTCATTATGAGGCTCAGAATTCTCAAGATCACAAGAAACATCATGATTATCATCCCAATCATGATCATTAGCACAAATGATGTTCGTAGAATTTATACTAACAACATTACAATCATGCTTTTCATTCAATAAATGTATACCAATAGCTTTTCCTTTTATCACTTCTTCATTATTAGCTATTGGTTTATAATAAGCAGCAAGTTTGAAAAGATTAGCAAGTGGATGAGGATCCATATGTCTTTATTTTTATTTTATTGAGTCACATGATTATTGTAAGCAAATAAGGTGTGTGTGTGCAGGTACCTTTGAGTGTTTTATGATGTCTCCCCGGCAACGGCGCCAGAAATTCGTTCTGCTACTTGCGAGCTGCGCTGGGTTTTTCCGCGAAGAGGAAGGGAGATGCAATAGTAGCGGATAAGTATTTCCCTCAGTTGAGAACCAAGGTTTATCGAACCAGTAGGAGCTTTACTCGAACAACCCTCAAACAGCACCTACACACAAGAGAGCAAATACTTGCACCCAACGCGGGCAAGAGGGTTGTCAATCCCCTTGTACTCGTTAATTGTAAGGATTAAATCTGATAGTTGTAGATAGATAAAATACAAAGTAAATATATTGCAGCAAGGTATTTTTGGATTTTATAATATGGCTAAGGTAGACCCGGGGGGCATAGTTTTCACTAGAGGCATCTCTCTCATAAGCAAAGCATACGGTGGGTAAACAAATTACTATTGGGCAATTGATAGAAAAGCGCATAGTTATGATGTTATTCATGGCATGCTCATGTATATAGGCATTACGTCCGTGACAAGTAGACCGACTCCTGCCTGCATCTACTACTATTACTCCACCAATCGACCGACTCCTGCTTACATCTATGGTATAGTTCACGACAAACAGAGTAACGCTTTAAGCAAGATGACATAATGTAGATAGAATAAAACCAAGCAATATGATTGAATCCCTTCTTTTTACCCTTAGTAGCAACAATACAAATATGTGCCTCCCTACCCTTTCTGTCACTGGGTGAGGACACTGCAAGATTGAACCTACTACTATGCACCTAATTGTCAACTTGGCCAAAGAAAACTCATAGATCGGAAAGCATTATATAGCTATAACAATCATACATAATAAAGTTCAGAATATAACTCAATTACTTTCAATGAATAATCTGGTCATAAACCCACAATTCATCGGATCCCAACAAACACACCGCACAAAAGTATTACATCGGTTAGAACTCCGAGGAGAACATGGTATTGAAGATCATATCAAGAGATAGAGAGAGAGACATCTAGATAATCACTATGGACTGATACGTCTCCGTCGTATCTACTTTTCCAAACACTTTTGCTCTTGTTTTGGACTCTAATTTGCTTGCTTTGAATGAAACTAACCCGGACTGACGCTGTTTTCAGCAGAACTACCATGGTGTTGTTTTAGTGCAGAAATCAAATTTCTCGGAATTGGATGAAACTTTTTGGAGATTTTTTATGGAATAAATAAAAATTACTGGCACAAGAATCAACAGAAGAGGGGCCACCTGTTGCCCACAAGGCAACAGGGCGTGACCCCCCCCCCTAGGGCGTGCCCTGATGCCTTGTGGGACCCACAGGCGGCCGTATGACCTAACTCCAGTGCTATAAATTCACTTTCCCTGAGAAAAAATTAAGAGAAGAAGTTTCGTCGCGTTTTACGATACGGAGCCACCGTCACCTCCTGTTCTTCATCGGGGGGGCTGATCTGGAGTCCGTTCGGGGCTCTCGAGAGGGGGATTCGTCGCCATCGTCATCATCAACCATCCTCCATCACTAATTTCATGATGCTCGCCACCGGGCGTGAGTAATTTCTTTGTAGGCTTGCTGGACGGTGATGGTTTGGATGATATTTATCATGTAATCGAGTCAATTTGTTAGGGCTTTGATCCCTAGTATCCACTATGTTCTGAGATTGATGTTGCTATGACTTTGCTATGCTTAATGCTAGCCACTAGGGCCCGAGTGCCATGATTTCAGATCTGAACCCTTTATGTTTTCATGAATATATTTGAGTTATTGATCCTATCCGCTTGTCATATGCACTTGTTATTGTTCTGATCCGTAGACCCCATAGTGACAATTGTGTGGGATACTCTCCGGGGATGACTATAATTTGAGGAGTTCATGTATTCACCATGTGTTAATGGTTTGTTCTGATTCTCTATTAAAAGGAGGCCTTAATATCCCTTAGTTTCCTTATGGACCCCGCTGCCATGAGAGGGTAGGACAAAAGATGTCATGCAAGTTCTTACTATAAGCATGTATGACTATATATGGAATACATGCCTACATTACATTGATGAATTGGAGCTATTGTGTATCGCCCTAGCTTGTGACTGTTATATGGTGAATGTCATCCAATATAATTATCCATCATCGATCCAATGCCTATGCTTTTCGCATACTGATCTTTGCTAAGTTACTGTGCTACTGCTGTTGTTACAATCACTACAAAATTGCTAGTGTTACTGTTACCATTGCTACTGTTACTACTGCTATCAAAATTATCATAATACTGTGCTACTAAACACTTTGCTGCAGATATTTAGTTCTCCAGGTGTGGTTGAATTGACAACTCAACTGCTAATACTCGCAAATATTCTTTGGCTCCCCTTGTGTCGAATCAATAAATTTGGGTGAAATACTACCCTCGAAGACTGTCGCGATCCCCTATACTTGTGGGTTATCAAGACCTTTTTCTGGCGCCGTTGCCAGGGAGCATAGCTCTATTTGTTGAGTCACTTGGGATTTATATCTGTTGATCACAATGAAGAATCTGAAAGACGCTAAGACCAAGATCGTCCCCTCTATGACTGGAGGAGGTAGGGAACTCCCATCACACTCTGCACTTGATTCACCTTCTGTTTTGAGTAGGCTTGCGACACCACTACCTGCTATTCATTTTGATATGTCGCAAGTAATTAATGATACTACTTCTGCTATGAATGAAACTATTGATGATGCTAGTACTATGCTTGATGATACTGTGCCACTAGGTGAATTTCTTGATGAACAAATTTGAAAGCGCAAGTATACTCCCAGAGGGGGGTGAATGGGAAATTTTTAGAAATTCGTCAAACTCCGAAGATTTTGACGAAAATCAAAGTGATGAAATAGAAACAGAGGTGAAACTATATCGACACAGATACAAGTAGCATGCAAATGAAATACATACAAGTGAAGAACATGAGATCATACAGGCAGACATGCATGAGGAAGATGAACTGGAGAAATGAGAAACAACATGATTAAAGTCTTCAGTTCAAATTCTTCAGAAAAGTAAAGCACAAGTTCTTCAGTAGCGGAATTGCATAAAGGTAAAGGGGTTGACGAATTTGAAACCACTTAGGCTCAGTGAAGACACGACGATTTGGTATACCAGTTCCAGTTGCTGTATCAACTGTACGTCTGGTTGAGGCGGCTGAGTCTTACCTCGGAGGACACTTAGTCCTCACCGTATTCCTCTTGAGCTAAGGTCACTTAGACCTCGCCCAATCACTCGTGGTAAGTCTTCAAGGTTGACTTCCAAAACGTTCACAGACTTGTTCACCGGCACGCCACAATTACTCTTGGGTGCTCAGAACATGACGCCTAACTGCCTGGAAGAATGACAGTCTTCAAAGGTAACAAGCGTTGGATCACACAGATCAACTTCTTCAGTGATGCTCAATCACTTTGGCTCTGGTTGGGTTTTTCCTCTCTTGGGTTCTCACAAAGTCGTCAGAGGAAGGGTTGCTCTCAAATGACAAGTGTCAATCTCACTCTAGAGTAGCCAACCAACTAGTGGTTGTGGGGGGCGGCTATTTATAGCCAGGGGGTGACCCGACATGAAATGTCATAAATGCCCTTCTCAGACATGACCGTTGTCAGGATAAGAATCCACTTGGCAGCTAGCATGCGGCGCAGCAACGGTCAGAAAAATTGAACTCTCAATTTCGTCGGGGCAATCAGTTTCCTCACGATAGGCAGATTGCACTGGCGAAATCCTAACTCCTTAGCCTGACCTAATTCGTCAACGACCAGATGAACTACGTCACTGTCACTAGAAAATTCGTCAGCTATTCCAGAGATTTCCAAAAGCTTCACTCGAAGCGGCTGTAATGTGTATAGGTTTGAGCATCGCTTTGAAGTATGATAAATGTTTCACCTAGACCCCCTTTAACTATACGGTTTTTCCTATGATTCAAATAAGAAGAAAAGAAACTATGAAAACAAAGTCTTCAAGCTTCAAAGTCTTCACATCAATTTCTTCACAGGCCGCACCAAATTCTTCACCTGAGGAAATAAATTTTTAGGGGTCGACTTCCGTGGTTAAACCAAGTCTTCAAGGACTGTTTTCACCTGTGTACACTCACAAACACATTAGTCCCTTAACCTATTTGTCTTCAATACTCCAAAACCACTAAGGGGGCACTTGATGCACTTACAATCTCCCCCTTTTTGGTGATTGATGACAAATCAGTTAAGTTTTCAACGGGAGTAAAATAATGGAAGTGTAAGTACAGAATGTGAAGACATTGGTTACATGATATAGAGGAAATCCCCCTGAAGATGTGCATATGAAGAATTTTCTTTTGATTGCAAATGCACATGGCAGGTTGAAATTGTGGAGATCTCCCCCTATATCTTGGAATCCAATCATTCATTATCATCAGATATTGAAGAACTAGAATGCATGATGAAAATTGGTGTCTGACGAATTACAGCATGCATGACCACATATATAAGGATCAGAGCATTGTCAAGCATGCAGATAAAACGTATCAGAAAAGCGTCAGACCACCAACAGTTTAAAGTTACAACTCATCAATGCAGCGAATCAAATAAAGACCAAGAGTTGCAACTTAGCAGAAAATAGCCCAATATAAGAACCCGCTTGAAGACTAACTCTCAAATTTCTCCCACTTTGTCATCAAATGACCAAAAGGAGATGAAACTGAGGACTAACGCTCCCACAGAAGATCATCTTGAAGAACTTGGAGGAGCGCCAGCGTTGGTGTTGGGGTTGCGAGTTGAAGAAGGGCATGCAGCTGTGTCTTTGACGTCTTCATTTTCATCAGTAGCACGGGACACAGACACATAGCTTGGTACCATCTGAGGAACTTGAACCTTCTTGAACTTCTTCTTGGGCGGGTTGGCCCAATCAAATTCTTGTTGGAATTCCATTTCGATGAGTTCTTCAGGGGTCTTCAAGTGTGAAAGAATGGCCCAGCTTCTGTCAAATATCTCATGGGCATAATAATGATTCTTGCAAACTGAGTTTTGTGTCATAGTCATGTTTGCAATGATGGCATGGAGCTGACGCTTAACCCAGTTGTGATTTCTGTCCACCTTTTGATGAAGACTGATGAGAAGCTCACGATTAGTCATGACCCGTGGAGCTTCACCTTGAGGCTTTTGTTGTGGAGCATTTGCTTCAGTATCATGGCTTGATGTGTCATAGGCTGTGGACTGTGATACTGGCTGACGAAATTGCCCGTCAAGAGGACGAATGCCTTCATTAATGACCGCTTTGCCTTTCCAGGAACAGAAGAGATGGTACTCTGAAGAATTTCAACATCTGGCATAAAGCAGAGATGATTCTAGCTGTCAGCCATGTAGTTGATTGAAGACCTTGTTTTGATGAATTTCATTATCCAGGGTGCATAAGGCTTCAAACCAAACGGTGATTGTGCGATAGTGGCCAAAGTCCTCATGAAGAAATCATGGATATTGATCGGAATACAATGAATGATATTGAATAGCAAGTTCTTCATGATTCCCACAACTTCTTCAGTCTCTGAATTGTGGCCTTTGATAGGACTGAAGGTTTTGGCCAAAATGCGATACACTGTCCTTGGCACAAATAGCAAATCCTTCACTAAGAAGGTGGTTCTAGGAGCTTCTCCTTCAGCAAACGGCTTCATCAGCACTTGCATCAGATGGTTAGACAGCTCAGGTTCTTCATAAATTTTTCTGGCTTCATTAGAGGGCAGATCAACAGGAAGAGCTCGAAGTAATTCATTAGCAGGAGCCTTATAGTGTGTGTTCTCACTCATCCAGTCGAGAACCCAGGAATGAATGTAATCAATATCACCAGAAAGATGTAGAGTTGCATAAAATTGAAGAATAAGCTCTTCATTCCAGTCGCAGACGTCAGTGACAAAATTTAGCAAACTAGCTTCATGAAGAACTGCCAGTACTGGTGTGAAGCATGGTAGCGACTCCATATCCACGTGTGGAATATGGCGATGACGAAAGACCTTTTTTTGTCAAACAGGAGTGACGAATAATAGTTCATTTGAGCATTGGTCCAAAATCACTGATGCCTGATTTTTGCTGAGTCATAAGGTGGCTCGCCTATGAAGAAATTCTTCTCTCCAAAGAAGGCAGCATTGTCAAACTTGGGTCTTCTGATGCTCTTGGCAACTTTGGGCATTGAAGGCACAGGCTGAAGATTGATCTTCTTTGGCCTCACATAAAAGATGGGTCTTGGAGAGCCCGTTGAATCATTGGGATCTGTGATGGGCAAAGACTTAGCAACTTCCTCAGCTGTTGCAAATGGAACTATTTCAGAATCTACTGAGGGAGCTGGTTCTTCTTGTTGAGGGGGAGGAGGTGCAACTTATTCATCAGTCACTTGTTGCACAGTTTCTTTAGCTAATGCAGCTGGAATTTCTTCAGTGATGGTCTGAAGGGATGGTTGATGTCCTTCAGAACCAGTGTGAACTTCCTCAGTAATAGCAGGCGACTGAGGTACTTGTGTGAGAGGCGTGGTGAGGGGTGAATTCGGATGAGTAGCATCCCAGAAGTCATCATGCATAATAGGCGTTGTGGAGCCCACATCCACATCCTCATCAATTTCATCAGTCACACGGACTGGTGGCGATGATACCTGATGAAGTGAAGCATCTGCTTCAACTTCAATTTCTTCATCCACCTGCTCTGTGGAAGCAGCAGAGTGGGTAGTCTCTTCATCAAGTGGTGGGATAACATATTCCACACCATATGGAACAATCTAGAATTCTTCAAAGTTCTGGGTCGAGGTGCCAATGAAATTGGGATAGCATCAATTGGCTCAGTTGAAGACATTGGAGCTCTTCAACTTCTTCACAGTCTCTGTGGTAGGGGGTGCTGATGCTTTTCTTTTCTCAGCAGCCTTGGCATTCTTCACTCTTGATGCAGAAGGAAGTGTAATAAGCTTCAAAGATGAAGTTAGTTCAGGCTCTGCTGCTGAGGAACTTGGTGGTACAATTTCTTCAGGCATGACTGCTGCAGTCGCCCTGGCAGTGTCTTCAGGCGCAACTTCTTCAGTTGCCCTGGCTTGGTCTTGTGGAGGAGGTGAAGGCACAGTCTGTCGGGGCCGGATTTCCGGAACACGATATTCCAGAAAACAACCCCTCGTGTCGTCACCAGCCCCAGTATTTTTGTTACTGGTGGACACGTCCTTGTTACAGATTACCAAGCAATTACAAGAATTGGATAGGAGACCATAAAGGCCTAATGATACAACAATGATTTCTAGTAAGGATGACGGAAGCAACTCGTGATTCTCCAACGTCGATGGGGCTCCATTCCCACAGGAACAGCTGACCCGGATAACTCCTATCCCGCGTGGCTACTATCCTAGGCTCCGCATGGACGTCGTTGTAGTACTCCTCGTTGAAATCCTGACCTGGCCAATTAAATAGCCAGGGACAAGCCAGTGAGTACGTTGGAATGTACTCGCAAACATAATGAACAAAAGATATACCGAATGCATATGATCATGATGAGTTAAATGATATGCATATGCTGAACGAAATTAAAGCATGGCATGATGAATATTAATACGGTGCTGAAGAATAAATATGAAATGTTAGTGACAAACAAAGAAAGTTAACGGAGAATCGGGCGAGACAGGACCGCCCGAGAATCCAAAAGAAACTATAAAAGTGGAGAATCGGGCGAGACAGGACCACCCGAGAATCCGAAAGAAATGCCAAACGGGTGTCTAAAAGCGACACCTCGAGAGGTCTTGAAAAGAAATGCGTGTCCCGGGTAGTCTAGCTGTAACACCCCATGTAATTAAGCTACAGTGATCACCTTTTGATAATGCCAAGCCATCATGTTTAACAGTGCTTGATCATCATTTGCATCATATCTCATTTCAAATTCCAACTCAAATTGAAATTCAAATATAAATTGAAAATAAAAGTTGTTCCAATTTGGAAACTAAAATGTTCATTAAATAGCAAATAATCCATAACTAACTATGTTAAGAAAAACAGCATCACCTAAATTCCCTAGATGAGTCTAACATCCTAAAACAGTAACAAAATAGCAACATTTAATCCCTTTTTATTTAATTAAAACTCAAATGAAATCATTTGTTCACCAAACCTTTTTCTGACAGTGCTAAATATTGCATCATATTAATGTGGCATAATCTCATATTTTACAAAAGTCATTTAGTGGCCTAATAATTTACAAAACAGAAAAAAATAAAGGAAAACAGAAAAATGAAAAAGAAAACGGTAAAGACTTACTGTGCTGGTGGGCTGTGAGTGCACAGTGCACAGCCCAGCCCATCAGGGGGTTGTCTCCCTCCTCCCGCGTGCGTGTCAGCGCGCGCGCACCTGAGCGCCAATGGCCTCGCTGTCGACCATCCGAGCCCTCCCCGACGAGGATAAGGCCACCCCCGAGCCTCTCTCTCTTCCCCCGAAACCCTCGCCCCCTCAGATCCCCCCTCTCTCGCTCGCATTCCCCCTCCCCGCGATGAGCCGAACATCGCCGTTGCCATGGCCGAGTCCTAGCACGGCAACCGAGCCCCGTTCGCCTCTCCGATGTGTCCACCGCGCTCGCCGTCGTCGACTACTTCGCTTGCACCCATCCGTTCGACCGGATGAGCCCCACCGCGACGCCCATGACCTCTTCTTCAAGCTTCGGCCACCGGACTTCGCCGCCTCGATTCGCTGCCGTCGAGCCCTCCCCGAGCAAGCTTTGCACCTCTACAGGCTCCCCGTGAGCTCTCCTTCTTTTCCCCTCTGTTCCCGCGCGTAGATCGTAGCCGTAGCGGCTGCATTCTTCTTGGCCGAGCCCATCGCCGCGGGAGCTCATCGCCGGCGAGCTTCCGGTGACCAAATGGTCTCGCGGCCGTGCCCGTTGAGCTCACCGCATCGCGTAGGCCCTCCCCATCCGCTCCATTTGCTCGCTAGCGCGCTGCTGCCTCTGCTCCGCCTCCGCCCGAACGCCATCGCCACTGGCGACGTCGTACCACTCCACTCCGGCCACCCCGCGACCAGCCACCCCCACCGTTCGACGCGCCGTCGTCAGCACGTTCGAACGCGCCCTCCCGCGCTCGATTTGGCGCGTTATGGACGAAACCCGACCCCCTCCCTTGTGCGCTGCCATGAAAATTGGTCGCCGGAGTAACTCCGGCGACAGCGCCGACGTGGCACGACCAGGGCCCACCCCTGTGTCGCTGCCAGCGGGCCCCACTGGCCCCGTTAACTGGGTTGACTAGTCAACGGTGCTGACTGGGCAGCCCAGTGTCGCTGACATGTGGGCCCGCACTGTTTACAACATTTTAAAATTAAATAAACCGTTAATTAATCTATTAATTAAATCATTTAGTTAATAAGTCACTGACAGTAGGACCCACCCACTAATTAATCGTTAGTTAGTTTAATTAATCTGTAATTAGCTACTGTGTCACTGACCAGTGGGACCCACTGGTCAGGTTTGACTCTGGTCAGCCGGGTTTCACCGCTGACGCCATGCTGATGTCATGATGACGTCACTGGCTACTGTTTTGGATAATTTGAATTAAATAATTTCCGAAATTCCAGAAAATGATTAAAGCTTTGAAAAATCATATAAAGTAAACCGTAACGCGGATGAAAATAATTTATATATGAAAAATGATCAAAAAATATGAAGAATCCAAATATGTGGTCAAAATGCTTGACCATCACTCCTATCTAGATGAACATGGAACTTTTTGCACGTATTCGATAGATGAATAGTGCATAACCTTGATAAAATAAATCCAAATAAATTTCTAATTCCTCTAAAATATTTAGATAGGCAATATATCACCTCTGCATATCATTTAGGCATGTCATGCATCGCTGTTACATTGTTGCCGTGAATTTATTGTTTCTTCCCCCTCCTTCTCACCCAATAGACGCCGAGACCACCGCCGACGTAGCTGAGTATGACTACGCTCCAGACGAGCAGCCTTCAGATGACCAGCCCCTCTCAGCAGAGCTTCCAGGCAAGTAAACCCCCTTGATCATCCAGATATTGCCTATTCTTTCCCTCTTATTCTTGCATTAGAATTGCCCCTATTACTGTTCTGATAGCTCCTATTCTGATGCATAGCCTGGTTTTGTAACCTGTTGTTGATACTCTACCTGTTATCCTATATGCTTGGTATAGGCTGGTTAGTCATACATCAATGGCCCCACACCCTTGTCCTCGTTGCCACGCTTTTCCACCAGTGACTCGATCAGTAGGATCGACGGTCAGAGACCAACACATCACCGCACATTCCCCCTAAGTTGTTCGACTCTGCAGAGCTACCACCGAGTGCCGAGGGTGATACCTCTTATCTCACTTCCGATGATGCCTCTGTAGAATAGCTATCTGGTTGTGGGTTACCGAGGGTGATTCCTCTTTCATCACCTCCGATAAAGCTTCTGTCGTGCAACTCCTCTTGTGTGAATCCATCGAGGGTGATTCCTCCGGGTTCACCTTGACCGATACTTCGAGTGGGAATCCATCAAGGGTGATTCCTCGGATTCCTTCTCGATACTTTGGACACATAGGTACTTTGACTTTACTACTGTCATTTGATAAAGACGGGTCGGCTCTAAGAGCACCCGCGAGCCGTGTGTTATCAAGTCGGAGCAACAGGGATCCTGTTCATCTCTGCGAGTTACTAAACACGCCTAATGGATTTGGGTATTTGATCTGAGTGGGCCGTTGGCCCTATACGCACTACCACCACGTGGGATAATGGTTATGGGACCCTCTATGTCGTATGTATCAGACAAAAGCTCTTCAGATGTCACAGCTTAGAGATGCGGGCTGATTGCTGGGGTGGGGTGGTTACGTCACTTGTGTATGCAGTGTCGCGCCTGGGCCCCGGCCAGTCTTGCAACGTGCAGGAGTGCAGAGGGCGATGGGCCCAAGACCCCTTCGCACTTAGGATTTAGACCGGCGTGTTGACCTCTCTGCTGAGCCTAGGTAGGACTGCGTCGTGTCGATTACCCGAGGCCGGGCATTACCCAGCAAGTGTGTCCGGCCAGATGTAATCGAGCGTGTTGGGTAACAGTAGTGCACCCCTGCAGGGAAGTTATCTATTCGAATAGCCATGTCCACGGTAACAGGACGCTCAGAGTTGTATCCTGATCCACTACAACTACAAACTGATGCTGATTCAATATTAAACTGTTAATATCGCTCTCGGGATCGCTTTCTCGCAGGGAGTCGAGAAAGGATCTCAGGGCGCTGCTACTATACAATCACTATTATATGTTACTGTATTCTACTCTCTTCTGATGCTGCAAGATTGCTTCAAGATGCTAGTCTTCGATAGGCTAGGCTTCTCCCTCTCTATTCTGGCATACTACAGTTCAGTCCAAAGATATAGCCCCATTCCTTTGATACCAATGCATAATTAGTATAGTTCTAATTTCAGTCTTGCGAGTACTTTGGATGAGTACTCACGGTTGCTTTGCTACTTCTTTTCCCCAAAACCATTTGCTGCAATCAGATGTCGGAGTCCCGGAGCCAGACGCCACCGCAGGAGCTTACTACCAGGAGAGTCCCGGAGGCACGTACTACTGGATTGAGCCAGCCGACCAGGAGTAGTTTGGAAGCCCTAGGCAGGAGGCCTTCGCCTTTTCGATCAGAGTCGCTATTTGTACTAGCCTTCTTAAGGCAAACTTGACTAACTATGTCTGTACCCAGATATTATTTGCTTGTATGACTTATGTATTCGGGTCCTTGTGACCTCTGGTTTGTAATATGAAGATTTATGTTTAAATTTGAGTTTAGAGTTGTGTTGTGATATCTTCCCATGAGTCTCTGATCTCGAGCATGCATGTTTGCGTGTATGATTAGTGCACGGTCGAGCAGGGGCGTCACACTAGCCATCCCAAGGGGCCCTCAAAAAAAATAGTGAATATCCCGGGTAGTCTGGCCATCCCAAGGGATATTCAAAAAGAAATAAAAATGAGTATCCAGGTGGTCTAGCCATCCATATGATACCCAGAAAAGAAAATAAAACTGAGTATCCAGGTGGTCTAGCCATCCATATGATACTCAGATTGCACATAGAAGAACAGAGTTAGTCCATAATAATATTCATGATAACAATAATATTCATGATAACCATAATATTCATGCTGGCATCCGTGGTGACAATAATTATCCTGCAAAATAAATCATGATCAATTTATTTATTTCCTCCGGAGACCGACACTAAGACCGACACTTGACGAACCCAGATTGTAGTCCTTAACCGCGGACAAGACTATTCGAATAGATATAACTCTGCAGAGGGTGTACTCTTTACCCACAAGTAAAGGATTTCTTTAGCCAGCACCGAGACGCTGACTAATTTCTATTACGGCCTTTGGGTTGAAAACACACCTGACCAGCACACACTAGATTAACTTTTCTGATGCCAGGAATCACCCAAGCCATCTTTCAAGATAAACTCTAAGACGGGGAGACTACAATCTCGAATAGCATGGGATCACAATCTCATATATAACGTGCGCAAAGATCAAGGGCGCTACCCCTCTCGGCCGAGCCGAATACACCCATGCCCCCTGACCAAGTGACATGCCTACCATGGGCCAATGGTATCTTTCACTATGGCCACTCTGTATGGTGTGTGCAGGAAAGGGGTTATCAACTTACTAAACCATACCCCACCTATGGCAGGGACAAGTGGCAGCACGAAACAAGTATGGGGGTTACTAGAACAAGACTCGATCTACGGTCGACTCAGGAGGTTTAAGTTTTTCCTGCAGTGGTTAGCACAATAAAGTGTTCTTTCCATAGTAACACCAAAACAGGGCCACAGCCCTTGCATGTCCCAACATGCATAACCAACAAGGCATGATCACGCTCCGACGTGATCACCCTTCTTCCGGTAACGGTATTTCTCTTATACCTGCTCATGCAAGTTAGTCATGACAAGCACACGTTGCACGGTACGAGGAAACATGCCAACACTACATGCATGCAAATTTTATTTGAATTCAACATATGCATGATTCAATTATTCTTGCAAACATTTAACCATGCAATCACCATATCAAGTGTTCAAGATGCTTGCCTTGATCATGCAGAAATATTGGGTGCACTCCAAAAGATTTCAAAATTCTCTTCCCTCCATTATTCCAATTTTCAAAAATATTGCAATTACCACATAGAGCTAAATTAGTATTAAAAAGTTGTTTGGAAATTTTTCAAATAAATACTAAAATAAACTAGATGAAAAATTAGGAATTTCAGAAAAAGAATCAAATTATTTGGAGTTCATATGATTTACTTAGAGAATTTATAAGTTGAAATAAATAAGGAAATGGACTATTTAATAAGTTTAGTAGAGACAAAGCTCAGGAAAAATGTTCACCCTAGCTAGATTAATAGAGCATGATTTTATAAGTATGCAGGAATTTGAATCATCAATTTTGGGTTTGAAAAGACTGCTGTAGGATAATTAGAAATCTACTGGAAAAGAGAAAAGGAGAAGGGCAGAAGCGCCCTGAGCGCAGTATAGTCGTGCGGTGCCACTGGGCTAGGCCCAGCCGCTCGGCCACGCGGAAGAGCTGCGACGTCGAAGGCGTATTTCGGAAATACGCTTTCCCCGTGCGAAGATAACTTCGAGAGAAGCCCGTCTCCACTTACACAGCGCGCGGTGACCGTGGTCACTGACAGCGGGCCCCCACAGTCAGGTTTGACCCCGGGTCAACCTCACGTGCGGGAACAGGGCCGAGCCCCTGCCGGTGACGATTGCCGGCGAACGGCGGCATCACTCGGGGAGTTGAGCACATGTGCGGAACCAGGAGACCGCGGCGATCCTCTGGGTACCCGTTGTGGTCGCCGGGGAGCACGAGGTCATCGGCGGCGAGTTCTTCCGCGGAGCTCCGGCGAGACCTGAAGA
This sequence comes from Elymus sibiricus, assembly GCA_039707655.1. NCBI lineage: Eukaryota > Viridiplantae > Streptophyta > Magnoliopsida > Poales > Poaceae > Elymus > Elymus sibiricus. The sequence goes on from CM077676.1 coordinate 280,502,848, forward strand.
GGGCTTTTTCCCATGGTGGCTCCCGAGCTAAATTGATGGTTGGGATGGGTTTGCGATGACCTACACATGCTCCTGGTAGGGTAGTTCGGGCTGGGGAGCTTTGGTTTTGTCAAAATCATCGATGAGGTGGCGGCGGCCGTAGCTGCCGGAGATGGAGTAGACGACCGTTTCAGGTCATTCTGCGGCTCGGGGGAAACTCACAGAGGGAGAGGCAGGGGTGGTGGAGAGCGTAGCGAGCTCGAGGCGGCTTATATAGCACGGGGTGGCCATGCCCGTGGCTTCCAGAGGACGGCACGGCTGCGGGCAATCATTCATGGTGGTGGGTGAGGCCGGTGAGGACGGTGGAGTGGTCGGTGAGGACGGTGGCCGCCCGCAGATGAGCTCGGGTTGTTGGCAATTAAGGAGGCAGAGACGTGGCGGAAACGGACTCGTCGAGCGGCGGTTTAGACGGCGGTGGTCGGCGGTGGCCGGCGCCAGCGGTAAGGGGAGGGTGTCAGCAGGCTTCGAGGAGGATCAGATGATCCAGGGGAGGATAAGGGCGAGCAGGAGAGGCAGTAGAGGCGCGGCAGTAGTTCGATGCCAGTGACTGCAAAACGCGTGCTCTGGTCGCGCTCTGGACACGCGCACCACGTGCTCGACCAAATGCCAGCGTGTCCTAGAGTGTCCTAAATGAGCTACAATCTTACAGGGTGATGCTTCTAGACTTCCTAGAGCTACTGGACATGGTGGTTTGGCCGGAAGAGCTACTGTCACATGCCAGTTTAAAACTTTGCCCAATTCTGCCACGCACATCTCCTGTTTGACAGAATGCTAGGGCTAGCTAGCTTATTTTTCTGGATATGAGACTTGGCAGGTGGGATTCTCGTTAGAGGTTAAAGAAGATGGTGTGGTTGCTTTGACAAAAGGAAAAACTTGCTAGTGCAAGTTTTAATGAAATTCAGTTATGGACAGAAACTTGGAGTATTTATTTGGTGAACTAAAGTGAGGCAATTGGAGCTGATCCTATGGACTTAAGGGTTTGGTTGGAAGGACTATAAGGTGGAATAATTTCAGAATTTTTGGAGTATGAAAAAATGAGGTTGTAGTTGTAACTCAAGAATGGGACAGAAATGGAAAGAGGAAGTTGTGCTCAAAATTTTCGAATGACCATGTTGGGTTTTTGCACAAAAGTGATCTATAGGCATCACATGAACCCTAAAAAAATTTGTGGAATTTTTAAAGAATTATTTAAAATAGTTGTAGTGCAACAGAAGCATTTTAAGTATTGAAAATGCTATTAAAATGATTTTCTTGGGCAAATTTTATTATGAAAATATTTACTACTGTTATTTAAATTATATAAAAAATGATTTAAGAAAACTGCCAATGCCCATAATATTTTACAAAACTTTCTATATGGAGGGAAGGATTTTGGAAAAACAGAAAATACTCTAAAATTAATAAGAGACCTAATATAATTCAAAATTTTATTTCTGGCCAAATTTTACTTAATAAAAATATGTTAAATTTTTGGGGTGTTACACAGTCTCACTGGCTTGAGGGGTTTGTTGAGGAGCTGGCAAACTTGATGGAGGTGCTTGGCCAAACCTCACAGCCTCCCTTCTATTGTGATCATCAACCACTTTGTTTGAAGCGTTGATGAACCTGTCCTTCACACCACAGCAGTGCTCTGCCTAGCGATCATATTCGTCAGAAAGACGTTGAATCTCAGTTTGCATGGCAACGAGCTGCTGAGGGGTTATGGTGAGCATGGTGTCCTTCAGTTCCTTTTGTTTCTTCTTCATCTGTTTCCTCACAAGCTTGGCCGGATCAATCTTGTGCTTCTCATTGAGGACAAAGGCAGATAGAACATGACTTGGTCCAGGAGGGAGATCCAAATCATTAAGTGGAGTATCAAGCTTCTAGCACTAGATATCAATGAAGTCCAAGATCCTTCTGGGGTTCAGAAAGGTAGGGACTGTGGTATTCTTAGCACGAGCAGCTTCTTCCATTCTTCTCTGAATGTACTCTACAAGCTCATCTTCATCAGCCATGTCATTTTCATCAGCCTGAGGCAATACAGCCTTGCTTCTGGGGCTGGGTCTTGTTCCATGGCCTGCAGTGGCCTTTTTCTTCAGCATCGGTGTGTTTGAAGATATATACCCTGATGCTGAGGCACTTGATGCAGCTATTGTGGCTCTTTGAAAGCCTTCAGTGCACTGGCAGGATGCTAGCACAACTGGTGTTGAAGCTCTTGCAACTGCCATTGAGGAACTTATGGCTCGCGGAGGCACTGATGAACTTGGAGCATAAGGTGCCTTGGGTGCTGAAGCCTTTGATGATGACGGCTTTGGTTCTGAGGGCTTTGCAGAAGACTTTGGTGTAGAAGATTTTGGCCAAGAGGGCACTTCAGTTGAAGGTTTTGGCTTTTGAGCCAGCTTCTTCTTCATGGCTTTCTTGGGCGTGCTGCCACTCGAGCCTGCACCAGCCTCTGCTGATGCCTTTGAAGCCCTGTTGAATTCTTCAACAGCATTCTGAGCCTGTTTCTGCAATTTGGCTTGTCACTTGGCCCATTCTTTGGGGAATTCTTCACCCCTTCGGATGCTTGTGGGGTCAGCCGTTTGACAAGGAGCCAACTGTGGCCTTTTGCAAGGAGGTTTCACAGCAAAATCCTTCATGTACTTGGGAGTGACGTAATTGTAACTCCTCCATTCATAGGTCCAATACCTCTTGATCTTTTGCATGCGCGTCTTGCACTGCTTTTCAGTTTCTTTCCCATGAATCCTTTCATCAGGGGTACAGTATCCTGCATATAATTCATCAGGAATCTCAAATGCAGTATGTTCCTCTTTCCTCTTGCCTCCCTTCTGAGGCCTTTTGTCATCTGCCATTTTCTTCAATTGGGGGATTTGAACTTTAGAAGTTTCTGATGAAGTTTGGAGATTTTCCTCAACCAACGCTGCAAATGAATTAAGTTGATGAGAACCAAGAGATTCGTCGGCAGACATGTGTACCTGTGAACAAAGTATAGTTGCGAGGAAATTGGGAAGAGTCACATGCGTTCTCAGAAGTTTTCAAAAACAAATACAGTTGAGGAAATTTGACCCTTATCGTCTTGAAGAAATTCACTAAGTGTCTTGACTTAGGTTCCAGAGTTGTACAGATTGTGAAATTTGCACAATTGTGGAATCTAACTATTAAGCATGACTTAGATGAAATAACCAAGACTGGCCAGAGGGAACTGCTGAAGAATTGGAAAGAAGTGGTAAAAACAGCACTTGAAGAATTTTAGACTGTAAAAAGATCAAACTTGGGCAGTAAAAATAAACTTTAATTACCCCAAGGATGAACTCGATGAACTGGACGACGAGTTGAAGGAAGTCGTCAGCTCAGATTTTCCGTGCCCTAACTTGGCGACGAAAGACAGCTACGGCGGCGGCTGAGGTGAAGAAATCCACGGCCAGCGTGAGTACGACGGCGAAGAACTCGAGGCAGTGAAGCTCTTCCTCTCCGGCGACGATGAATTCCAGCGGCGGCACTAGGGTTCGGGAGTGAGAGCGACAGGGGCACGAGGAGTGGAGTGAAATAAGGTTGACGAGGTCAAGCCTTTATATAGGCGCGGTGAAAACTGGTCGGTCCGAAAATTTTGGACAGATAGGCCCCTGGCGATTCGCATCTATGCGACACGCGTCACCCATGCATTTTGAGTGCGCTTATCCACACGTCGGAGGCGCAGGATTAAGTTATTGTGGCAACCGCCAAAAATTTGAATAGAAAATTTTAAAATGTGTTCTCGATTTCTTCAACTGACAAGGATACAGTGAAGACTTTGAACGTTGTCTATTAGAACGCATATGAAGAGATTGTGAACAGAGTGGTTTGAGTTTAGCATAGAGGGGAGCGGGTCCAATCACATTCACATAGACGAAAAAATAACTTGAAGAAATAGCAATATGTGAATGCTATTGAGGACATGAAAAACTCAGATAAAATATAGGAAGTATTAGCTCAAGCAATGAAGAACACCCACAAATGATGAATTTGAAAAAGTTTGACGAAATTGCAAATGACTAAAAACTCAAGTTTAAGATCGTCAAGAAGAGGGTGGTGGCGTTACCCACCATATAAGAATTTTTATGATTTCAGACACCGCGTACAATTTTCGTAGGGCTCTGAGAATCAAATTCTTCATTAATTTCTTCACACTTAGAGGGTTAATCTTCATTGATTGAATAAAAACGTTACTTCGTGTGTTGCGCATCAAAGTCATCAAGAATGCATAAGATTTAGGATGTGTGTCCTTTTCAAAGGACATTCGAAGATTCTAGGATGTTTAGCTCACACCGCAACATGCAAAACCTTCTCTCATCCAAGGGCTTAGTGAAGATATCTACAAGCTAGTCTTCAGTCTTCACGTGGTTGATGACGATGTCTCCCTTCAGCACATGATGATGAAGAAAATGGTGATGAATCTGAATGTGCTTTGTCCTAGAGTGTTGCACTGGGTTGTGGGCGATCTTGATGGCACTCTCATTGTCTAAGTAGAGTGGTACATTCTTCACGTTGACGCCATAATCCTTGAGGGTTTGCTTCATCCATAGTAGCTGTGAGCAGCAGGCGCTAGCGGCAATGTACTCAGCCTCAACTGTAGAAAGTGAGACGATGTTCTGCTTCTTCGAGGACCAACAGACAAGAGATCGTCCGAGGAAATGGCATGTGCCTAATGTTGACTTGCGATCCACACAATCTCCAGCATAATCAGAATCAGAAAATATAGCAAGATCCAGTGAAGAGCCCTTGGGATACCATAATCCAAGCATTGGTGTGTGAGCTAAATATCGAAGAATTCGTTTCACAGCCTGATGGTGTGATTCCTTCGGTGACGCTTGAAAGCGGGCACACATGCAAACGCTAAGCATAATATCTGGCCTAGATGCACATAGGTAAAGCAGCGAACCAATGATGGAGCGACATAGCTACTGATTGAAATCTTTACCATTTTCGTTAGTGCAGAGTTGACCATTTGTTGGCATTGGTATCTTGAGGCCTTTGCAATCTTGCATGCCGAATTTCTTCAGGCAATCCTTGAGGTATTTCTCCTGAGATATGAAGATGCCATTGGGTTGTTGACAAATTTGAAGTCCGAGGAAGAATTTCGACTCCCACATCATAGACATCTGATATTCTTCGCGCATCATATATGCAAATTCGTCACTGTATTTCTTGTTAGTGCAACCAAAGATAATATCATCAACATATATTTGGCATATGAATAGTTCACCATCATAAGATTTAGTGAAAAGAGTAGGGTCGAGTGAACCGGGTTTGAAACCCTTTTTCTTCAGGAACTCCTTCAGTATATCATACCAAGCCCTCGGGGCTTGCTTGAGGCCATAGAGAGCCTTGTTGAGTCTGAAGGCTTTGTCTGGATGCTTTGGGTCCTCAAAACCTGGTGGTTGAGCAACATATACTTCTTCCTCAAGCTTACCATTGAGGAAAGCACTTTTCACATCCATTTGATATATAAGAGGATATCATGATGGTTAGCATATGCAAGCAGTATACGAATGGCTTCAAGCCTAGCAACAGGTGTGAATGTCTCATCGAAATCAATACCCACAACCTGTGTGTAGCCTTGAGCTACAAGACGGGCCTTATTCCTCACCACTTGGCCATTTTCGTCTTGTTTGTTGCAGTAGATCCATTTGGTGCTGATGACATTATGCTTGCGTGGATCGGGACGCTTGACTAGCTCCCACACATTGTTGAGCTAGAATTGATGCAATTCCTCTTGCATTGCCTGAATCCATTCTGGCTCGAGAAATGCTTCATCAACTTTGGTGGGCTCTGAAATAGAGACAAACGCGTAATGCCCACAAAAGTTTGCTAGATGTGAAGCTCTTGAGCGAGTGAGGGGACCAGGTGCATTGATGTTGTCAAGGATCTTCTCAATCTGCACTTCATTCGCCACTCGTGGATGTACTGGACGAGGGACTTGCTGTTGTTGTTGCCGTGCAGAATCCTCAGCATCATTTTCCTCAGGATCAGCAGTTTCTTCACGATGAGGGATCACTACTTCTTCATCGGCTATTTCTTCATTGGGCACAATTTCACCAGTGCCCATAAGCTTGATAGATTCCTCAGGAGACATTTCATCTAGCACAGGAGGCAGGTGCTCTCTTTGCGAGCCATTAGTTTCATCGAACCGCACATCTATAGTTTCAACAACCTTGTTGTTATGGGTGTTGAAGACTCTGTAGGTGTGCGAGTCCTTTCTGTAACCAAGCATAAAACCTTCATGTGCTTTTGGTGCAAATTTAGAACTGTGATGAGGATCTCTAATCCAGCATTTAGCACCGAAGACTTTGAAATAACTCACATTGGGTTTCTTGTCAGTGAGGAGTTCATATGAGGTCTTCTTGAGGAATTTGTGAAGATATACCCGGTTGATGATATGACAAGCAGTGTCAATTGCTTCAGGCCAGAATCGATGAGGGGTCTTGTATTCATCAAGCATTGTGTGAGCCATCTCGATGAGTGTCCTATTCTTGCGCTCCACAACTTCATTCTGCTGAGGCGTGTAGGGAGCAGAGAGCTCATGAGTGATACCAAGTTCGTCAAGATAATCATCAAGTCCTGTGTTCTTGAACTCGGTGCCATTGTCGCTCCTGATGTGCTTGATCTTGAGACCATAATTCATCATGGCCCGATTGGAGAATCGTCTGAAGACATCCTGAACTTCAGTCTTGAAGGAAATGATGTGCACCCAGGTGTAATGAGAGTAGTCGTCAACTATGACAAATCCGTAAAGAGATGCTGCATTGGTTAGTGTGGCATAATGGGTAGGACCAAACAAATCCATATGTAGTAATTCAAAGGGATGAGTAGTGGTCATGATTGTCTTAGCCGCATGCTTGGATCTGGTCATCTTTCCAGACTCACAAGCACCACACAGATGATCTCTGACGAATTTGACGCTTTCGACGCCAATGATGTGCTTCTTCTTGACGAGTGTGCTCAAATTCCTCATGCCAGCGTGTCCAAGACATCGATGCCATAGCCAGCACTCTGAAGCTTTTGCCAGTAGACACGTGGCAGGCTGAGGACCTAGAGAGAAATCTACAATATAAAAATCACCTTTCCTAAAGCCTTCGAAGACTTTGGATTTGTCAGATTCCATCAGCACAATACATCTATATTTGCCAAAGATGACAATCATAACAAGATCACAAAGCATTGAGACAGACATGAGGTTGTATACAAGGGACTCGACAAGCATCACCTTTTCCATGTGTCGGTCCTTCGAGATAGCAACCTTACCTAGACCCAATACCTTGCTTTTTCCTTTGTCGGCGTATGTGATATGCTTCAGATGAGATGGAGTAAAGGGAGCATCCGTGAGGAGATTCCTATCACCAGTCATGTGATTCGCGCAGCCACTATCCAGGACCCATTCAGTGGTTGTGGGTGTGTCATCCTGTAGAAGCATTAGTCTGACTTACATATTCATATACTTCAAAGTGAAAAATATGATGATGATCAATTTCGTCAGACAATTTCATCAAGGAATAATATCTAGCAGCATAAGGGATGTGTGAAATGAGTATTCATTTCATCATGATTAGCCTGCATCCCAACAGGCACTTTGTCAGGTCTTCAGCAAATTCATCAGACATTTTGGTTGACTGAAGACCTGACCCTGCAGAACATATTAGTTTTTCTTCTTAACCACCCACATCTGAATGGGTGGTTGAGCAGCAATGTAACGCAGTGCATTAATGGAGGACTTAGGCATTGAAGAATATGCATTTCTCTTCACAGGAGGGTTATAGTAATTGAATGAATAAGCAGAGAAATTCTTTAAAGTTTTGTGAACATAGTGGTTCAAAGAATAGTGCTCATATTCATCAAATCGCTGTTTGTTTCCCTGCGAAACAGAGACATTAGCACGACCATAAGTGGGTCTGTGCCCATTTGATGACTTTGATCCCTGTGAAGAATTTGGCCTGGGATGTTTCTTCTTCATCGGTGGTGTCATGATGACATTCACCTGAAGATTTTCGAGAAGGCTATTGGGAACCCGGATTTTCTTCACAGGTGGACCATTCCTGCAGTTAGTTCCAACAAATCTGGCAAAGACTTCACCATTCTGATTCTTGAACAGTCTATAGTTGGAGTCAAATGACTCATCTGAAGAATATGAAGTATCACAAGTATAGCCAGATAAGGTAGATGGGTCCATTGGTGGTCCCTTTGCAGCAACCCATGTGGTTTTGGGATACTGCTCAGGCTTCCAATACGAACCATCAGCATTAAGCTTTCTCTCAAAAGCAATACCCTCTTTCCTAGGGTTCCTATGAAGAATTTGCTTTTTGAGCATGTCACACAGGGTTTGATGCCCTTTCAGGCTTTTGTACATGCTAGTGACGTACAATTCCTTCAGCCCTGCATTTTCGTTAGTTTCACAGGTGGTTTCCTCAGATGAGGGGTTAGTGGTGAAGGGTAACGAAGCATGAAAATCAAAAAAATCCTACGAACACCCAAGATCTATCTAGGAGAAGCATAGCAACGAGAGAGGAGAGTGTGTCTATGTACCCTCATAGACCGAAAGCGGAAGTGTATATAACGCGGTTGATGTAATCGTACTCTTCGCGATCCGATCACGATTCAACCGATCTAGTGCCAAACGGACGGCACCTCCGAGTTTAGCACATGTGCGGCTCGATGATGTCTCCTCCTCCTTGATCCAGCAAGAGAAGGCGGAGAATTAGATGGGATCACAACCAGCACGACGGCGTGGTGGTGATGGTGGTGGTGGAGCACCGACAGCGCTTCGCTAAGCATTGTCGGGACGAGGCGGTGGTGTAACGGGAGAGAGAGGGGCGCCCAGGGGCTGGTGTGTCGTTTGGGGCGCCCCCTCCTCTATATATATATAGGTGGAGGGGCGTGGGGAACAGCCCCTCCAAGCCCTAGGGCGCAGCCAAGGGGGAGAGGACTTGGACTCCAAGTCCAATCCTATTCCTACTAGGACTCCCCTTTTTTCCCATCCCTAGTCACATGGGCTTTTGAGGACTTGTTGCGCCTAGCCCAATAAGGCCAGGGCGCCTCCCCTCAGCCCATTTCAGCCCTTGGGACATGGTGGACCCACTTGTGGACTTCCGGACCCCTCCGGAATCCTCCGGAACCTTCTGGAAGCTTCCCGGTACAATACCGAAAAAACTGCACCTTTTTCTGGAACCCAAAATATGACTTCACATATATAAATCTTTACCTCTCGACCATTCCGAGACTCCTCGTAACGTCCGGGATCTCATCCGGGACTCTGAACAATATTCGGTTACCAATCATCAAATATCCAAATACTACTCTAGCGTTAACGAACGTTAAGCGTGCGACCTACGGGTTCGGGAATCATGTAGTCATGACCGAGACACCTCTCCGGTCAATAACCAATAGCGGAACCTGGATGCCCATATTGATTCCTACATATTCCATGAAGATTTTTTATCGGTTGAACCACGATGTTGAGGATTCGGTTAATCCCGTATGCAATTCCCTTTGTCCGGCGATATGTTACTTGCCCAAGATTCGATCGTCGGTATCTCCATACCTAGTTCAATCTCGTTACCGGCAAGTCTCTTTACTCGTTCCGTAATACAAGATCCCGTGACTAACCCATTAGCCACATTGCTTGCAAGCTCTTTACGATGTTGTATTACCGAGAGGGCCCAGAGATATCTCTCCATCATACGGAGTGACAAATCCCAGTCTCGATTCGTGCCAACCCAACAAACACCTTTGGAGATACCTGTAGAGCACCTTTATGATCACCCAGTTACAAAGTGACGTTTGATAGCACACAAAGTATTCCTCCGGTGTCAGGGAGTTGCACGATCTCATGGTCTAAGGAACAGATACTTGACATGAAGAAAGTTGTAGCAATAAACTCAGTGATACGATCAAATGCTAAGCTTACGGTTGGGTCTTGTCCATCACATCATTCTCCTAATGATGTGATCCCATTATCAAATGACAACTCATGTCTATGGTTAGGAAACCTTAACCATCTTTGATCAACGAGCTAGTCTAGTAGAGGCTCACTAGGGACACGGTGTTGTCTATGTATTCACACATGTATTTAAGTTTCCGGTCAATACAATTCTAGCATGAATAATAAACATTCATCATGAACAAGTAAATATGATAATAACCAATTTATTATTGCCTCTAAGGCATATTTCCAACAGTATCCCACTTGCACTAGAGTCAATAATCTAGTTCACATAGTTATGAATCTAACCCCCAACCAGTTCTGGGGCTGATCATGTTTTGCTCATGGGAGAGGTTTTTAGTCAACGGGTCTGCAACATTCAGATCCGTATGTACTTTGCAAATCTCAATGTCTCCGTCCTTGATCCAATCACGGATGGAGTTAAAAGGGCGTTAAATATGCGCTTCACATGTAAATCCCGCCTTAACGCTCGGTTTGGAACTACTCCAAACGACTGCTCCACTTTACGTATCCGGTTTGAGACTCAGGGTCATCCAGATCGGCGTCAAAGCTTGCATCGACGTAAACCTTTACGACGAACTCTTTGTTACCTCCATAAATGAGAAACATTTCCTTAAGTTACTTAAGGACAATTTTTGACCGTTGTCCAGTGATCCACTCCTGGATCACTCTAGTACCTCCTTGCCAGACACACGACAAGGCACACAATAGGTATGGTACACAGCATGGCATACATTATAGAGCCTGTGGTTGAGGCATAGGGGACGACCTTCATCCTTTCTCTTTCTTCTGCCGTGGTCGAGATTTGAGTCTTACTCAACTTCACACCTTACAATACAGGAAAGAACTCCTTCTTTGACTGATCCATTTTGAACTCCTTCAAAATCTTGTCAAGGTATGTGCTCTGTGAAAGTCCTATCAGGCGTCTTGATCTATCTCTATAGATCTTGATGCCCAATATGTAAGCAGCTTTACTCAGGTCTTCCTTTGAAAAACTCCTTTCAAACAACCCTTTATGCTATCCAGAAATTCTAAATCATTTCCAATCAACAATATGTCATCCACATATACTATTAGAAATGCTATAGAGCTCCCACTCACTTTCTTGTAAATACAAGCTTCTCCACGAACTTGTATAAACCCATAACTCTTTGATCACCTCATCAAAGTGTATATTCCAACTCCGAGATGCTTGCACCAGTCCATAGATGGATCGCTGGAGCTTGCATACTTTTTAGCATGCTTAGGATCGACAAAACCTTCCGGTTGCATCATATACAACTCTTCCTTAAGAAACCTGTTAAGGAATGTTGTTTGGACGTCCTTTAGCCAGATTTCATAAAATGCGGCAATCGCTAACATAATTCTAACAGACTTAAGCATCGCTACGGGTGAGAGTGTCTCATCGTAGTCAACCCCTTGAACTTGTCGGAAACCCTTTGCGACAAATCGAGCTTTGTAGACGGTGATATTACCATCAGTGTCTGTCTTCTTCTTAAAGATCCATTTTTTCTCAATGGCTTGCCGATCATTGGGCAAGTCCACCAACATCCATACTTTGTTCTCATACATGGATCCTATCTCGGATTTCATGGCCTCAAGCCATTTGTCGGAATCCGGGCTCATCATAGCTTCTTCATAGTTCGCAGGTTCGCCATTGTCTAACAACATGACTTCCAGGACAGGATTATCGTACCACTCTGGTGCGGAACGTACCCTGGTCGACCTACGAAGTTTAGTAGTAGCTTGATCCAAAGTTTCATGATCATCATCATTAGCTTCCTCTTCGGTTGGTGTAGGCATCACGGGAACTGCTTTCTGTGATGTGCTACCTTCCAATTCAAGAGAAGGTACAATTACTTTATCAAGTTCTACTTTCCTCCCACTCACTTCTTTCGAGAGAAACTCCTTCTCCAGAAAGGACCCATTCTAGGCAACAAAGATCTTGCCCTCGGATCTGTGGTAGAAGGTATACCCAATGGTCTCTTTAGGGTATCCTATGAAGACGCACTTCTCCGCTTTGGGTTCGAGCTTATCAGGCTGAAGCCTCTTGACATAAGCGTCGCATCCCCAAACTTTAAGAAACGACAGCTTAGGTTTCTTGCCAAACCACAACTCATACGGTGTCGTCTCAACGGATTTAGATGGTGCCCTATTTAAAGTGAATGCGGCTGTCTCTAATGCATAACCCCAAAACGATAGTGGCAAATCGGTAAGAGACATCATAGAACGCACCATATCCAATAGAGTACGATTACGATGTTCGGACACACCATTACGCTGTGGTGTTCCAGGTGGCGTGAGCTATGAAACAATTCCACATTGTCTTAAATGCATACCAAACTCGTAACTCAAATATTCACCTCCACGATCAGATCGTAGAAACTTTATTTTCTTGTTACGATGATTTTCCACTTCACTCTGAAATTCCTTGAACTTTTCAAATGTTTCAGACTTGTGTTTCATTAAGTAAATATACCCATATCTACTCAAATCATCTGTGAAGGTAAGAAAATAACGATATACACTGTGTGCTTCAACACTCATTGGACCGCATACATCAGTATGTATTATTTCCAATAAGTCACTAGCTTGTTCCATTGTTCCGGAGAACGGAGTTGTAGTCATCTTGCCCATGAGGCATGGTTCACATGTCTCAAATGATTCATAATCAAGAGATTCCAAAAGTCCATCGGCATGGAGTTTCTTCATGCGCTTTATACCAATATGACCTAAGCAGCAGTGCCACAATCATGAGGTACTATCATCATTAACTTTGCATCTTTTGGCATTAATATTATGAACATGTGTATCAGTACAATCGAGATTCAGTAAACCATTCACATTGGGTGCATGATCACGAAAGACATTACTCATATAAACAGAATAACCATTATTCTCTGACTTAAATGAATAACCATCTTGCAATAAACAATATCCAGATATAATGTTTTATGCTCAACGCAAGCACCAAATAACCATTATTTAGGTTTAATACTAATCCCGAAGGTATTACGAGCGTGCCGATGGTGATCATATCAATCTTGGAGACACTTCCAACACCCATCGTCACCTCGCCCTCAACTAGTTTTCGTTACTCCGCAGCTCCTGCTTCGAGTTACTAATATTAGCAACTGAATCGGTATCAAAATACCCAGACGCTACTACGAGCACTAGTGAGGTACACATCAATAACATGTATATCAAATATACCTACGTTGATGTTGCCATCCTTCTTATCTGCCAAGTACTTGGGGCAGTTCCGCTTCGAGTGACCATTCCTCTTGCAGTAGAAGCACTCAGTCTCAGGTTTGGGTCCAGCCTTGGGTTTCTTCACGGGAGCGGCAACTGCTTTACCATTCTTCTTGAAGTTCCCTTTCTTTCCCTTGCCTTTCTTGAAACTAGTGGTCTTTTTAACCATCAACACTTGATGCTCCTTCTTGATTTCTACCTCCGCGGCCTTAAGTATCGCGAAGAGCCCGGGAAGTGTTTTCTCCATCCCTTGCATATTATAGTTCATCACAAAGCCCTTATAGCTTGGTGGCAGTGATTGGAGAATTCTGTCAATAACCGAGTCATCTGGAAGATTAACTCCCAACTGAGTCAAGCGGTTGTGCAACCCAGACATTCTGAGTGTATGCTCACTAACAGAACTGTTCTCCTCCATTTTACAGCTAAATAACTTGTCGGAGATGTCATACCTCTCGACCCGGGCATGAGGTTGAAATACCAATTTCAGCTCCTGGAACATCTCATATGCTCCGTGGTGCTCAAAACGTCTTTGGAGCCCCGGTTCTAAGCTGTAAAGCATGGCGCACTGAACTATCGAGTAGTCATCAGAACGTGCTTGCCAGATGTTCACAACATCCACAGACGACGCTGGAGGGGGTGCGTCACCTAGCGGTGCATCAAGGACATAAGCCTTATGTGCAGCAGTGAGGACAATCCTCAGACTACGGACCTAGTCCGCATAATTGCTTACAATATCTTTCAACTTAGTCTTTCTCTAGGAACGTATTAAAAACAGGGAGCTACAACGCGAGCTATTGATCTGCAACACAAATTTTTCAAAGACAATTAAGACTAAGTTCATGATAATTTAGTTCAGTTAATCAAATTACTAATGAACTCCCACTTAAATCAACATCCCTCAAGTTGTCTAAGTGACACATGATCCAAATCAACTAACCCATGTCTGATCATCACGTGAGATGGAGTAGTCATCAATGGTGAACATCTCCATGTTGATCATATCTGCTATATGACTCATGTTCGACCTTTCGGTCTCTTGTGTTCCGAGGCCATGTCTGTACATGCTAGGCTCGTCAAGTTTAACCCAAGTATTCTGCATGTGTAAAACTGGCTTACACCCGTTGTATGCGAACGTAGAGTCTATCACACCCGATCATCACGAGGTGCTTCGAAACGACGAACTTTTGCAACGGTGCATACTTAGGGAGAACACAATTTCTGTGAAATTAAGTGAAGGGATCATCTTATAATGCTACCGTCATCCTAAGCAAAATAAGATGCATAAAAAGGATAAACATCACATGCAATCAATATGTGACATGATATGGCCATTATCATCTCGTGCCTTTGATCTCCATCTCCAAAGCATCGACATGATCTCCAATGTCACCGGCATGACACCATGATCTCCATCATCATGATCTCCATCATTGTGTCGTCACGTGGTCGTCTCGCCAACTATTGCTTCTACAACTATTGCTAACGCATAGCGATAAAGTAAAGCAATTATATGGCATTTAACAGTTGACTCGCAGGTCACACAATAAATTAAAGACAACCCTATGGCTCATGTCGGTTGTCGTACTCATCGACATGCAAGTCGTGAACCTATTACAAAACATGATCATCTCATATATCACATCACGTTTTGGCCATACCACATCACAACATGCCCTGCAAAAACAAGTTAGACGTCCTCTACTTTGTTGTTGCAAATTTTACGTGGCTGCTGTGGGCAACTAGCAAGAACCATTCTTACCTATGCAAAGCCACAACGGTGATAATCAAGTTGCCTTTTAACCTTCTATAAGGACCGCCTTCGTCAAATTAGATTCAACTAAAGTAGGAGAGACAGACACCCGCTAGCCACCTTATGCAAAACAAGTTGCATGTTAGTCGGTGGAACCGGTCTCATGTGCGAGGACATGTAAGGTTGGTCCGAGCCGCTTCATCCCACAATACCGCTGAATCCAAATAAGACAAGAGAGGTAAGCAATTTGAGCATCAATGCCCACAACTTTTGTGTTCTACTCGTGCATACACATCTACGCATAGACCTAGCTCATGATGCCACTGAAGGGTAACGAAGCATGAAAATCAAAAAAATTCCTACGAACACCCAAGATCTATCTAGGAGAAGCATAGCAACAAGAGAGGAGAGTGTGTCTACGTACCCTCGTAGACCGAAAGCGGAAGCGTATATAACGCGGTTGATGTCGCCGTACTCTTCGCGATCCGATCACGATCCAACCGATCTAGTGTCGAACGGACGGCACCTCCGAGTTTAGCACATGTGCGGCTCGATGACGTCTCCTCCTCCTTGATCCAGC
Organism: Elymus sibiricus; assembly: GCA_039707655.1. NCBI lineage: Eukaryota > Viridiplantae > Streptophyta > Magnoliopsida > Poales > Poaceae > Elymus > Elymus sibiricus. The sequence continues at coordinate 280,518,421 of CM077676.1, forward strand.
AAGAGAAGCTAGAGAAGTAGATGGGATCACGACCAGCACGACGGCGTGGTGGTGATGGTGGTGGTGGAGCACCGACAGCGCTTCGCTAAGCGTTGTCGGGACGAGGCGGTGGTGTAACGGGAGAGAGAGGGGCGCCCAGGGGCTGGTGTGTCGTTTGGGGCACCCCCTCCTCTATATATATAGGTGGAGGGGCATGGGGAACAGCCCCTCCAAGCCCTAGGGCGCAGCCAAGGGGGAGAGGACTTGGACTCCAAGTCCAATCCTATTCCTACTAGGACTCCCCTTTTTTTTTCCTTCCCTAGTCACATGGGCTTTTGAGGACTTGGTGCGCCTAGCCCAATAAGGCCAGGGCGCCTCCCCTCAGCCCATGCCAGCCCTTGGGACGTGGTGGACCCACTTGTCGACTTCCGGACATCTCCGGAATCCTCCGGAACCTTCTGGAAGCTTCCCGGTACAATACCGAAAAAACTGCACCTTTTTTCGGAACCCAAAATATGACTTCCCATATATAAATCTTTACCTCTCGACCATTCCGAGACTCCTCGTGATGTCTGGGATCTCATCTGGGACTCCGAACAATATTCGATTACCAATCATCAAATATCCCAATACTACTCTAGCGTCAACGAACGTTAAGCGTGCGACCCTACGGGTTCGGGAATCATGTAGTCATGACCGAGACACCTCTCCGGTCAATAACCAATAGCGGAACCTGGATGCCCATATTGATTCCTACATATTCCATGAAGATCTTTTATCGGTTGAACCACGATGTCGAGGATTCGGTTAATCCCGTATGCAATTCCCTTTGTCCGGCGATATGTTACTTGCCCGAGATTCGATCGTCGGTATCTCCATACCTAGTTCAATCTCGTTACCGGCAAGTCTCTTTACTCGTTCTGTAATACAAGATCCCGTGACTAACCCATTAGCCACATTGCTTGCAAGATCTTTACGATGTTGTATTACCGAGAGGGCCCAGAGATATCTCTCCGTCATACGGAGTGACAAATCCCAGTCTCGATTCGTGCCAACCCAACAAACACCTTTGGAGATACCTATAGAGCACTTTTATGATCACCCAGTTATGAAGTGACGTTTGATAGCACACAAAGTATTCCTCCGGTGTCAGGGAGTTGCACGATCTCATGGTCTAAGGAACAGATACTTGACATGAAGAAAGCTGTAGCAATAAACTCAGTGATACGATCAAATGCTAAGCTTACGGTTGGGTCTTGTCCATCACATCATTCTCCTAATGATGTGATCCCGTTATCAAATGACAACTCATGTCTATGGTTAGGAAACCTTAACCATCTTTGATCAATGAGCTAGTCTAGTAGAGGCTCACTAGGGACACGGTGTTGTCTATGTATTCACACATGTATTTAAGTTTCCGGTCAATACAATTCTAGCATGAATAATAAACATTTGTCATGAACAAGGAAATATGATAATAACCAATTTATTATTACCTCTAGGGCATATTTCCAACAAGTGGCCACCGAAGCAGTTGAAGCAATTGAAAGTACTGAAGCATTTGAACATTTAGCTGAAGAATTTGCATTATCACGTTCAAGGCATTTTAGGCATGGTGCAACAAATTCTTCCTGAGCGGTACTGATCTGTTGAGCGAGGAATGAATCGTTCTCTTTTTTAAGATCATCATGAGATGCTCTCAGCTTCTCAAGATCTTGCTTCCTTTGAAGAAATTCATAGGACAGCTTCTCGTGTTCGGCTGAGAGGGACACATGACGACTTTCAAGTTCGTCATGCTGTGACTTAAGCCGTCTGAGATCTTCAGACAAGGCATGACTACGATCCATTTCCTCGTCCAACAGGTCATCGCTTTTGTCTAGTAGCTTTTGAATCTTTTCCATAGCATGTTGTTGTTCAGTTGCAATCTTAGCAAGTTTCTTATAGCTTGGTTTAGATTCACACTCAGAGTCGTCATCACTGGAAGCTTCAAAGTAAGCTTCTCGTGAGGTTACCTTTGCACCTCTTGCCATGAAGCAATAGGTGGGAGTGTAGTCATCAGCACAGTCATCATTGTTGGTGGAGATACCATTATCTTCAGGGTTGAAGATGGACTTGCTGACGTACTTGGTAGCGAGGGCAAGGCTTGCCACACCAGAGTCTGACTCCTCCTCAGATTCCTCAGCTTCCTCATGATCAGATTCTTCCTCAAAATCCATTTCCTTCCCAATGAATGCACGAGCTATGCTGGAACTGCCTTTCTTGCGAGATGAGGACTTTGATGAAGACTTTGAGGACTTCTTCTTTTTGCCATTAGATTCATCATCATTCCTGCTCTTCTTCTTCTTCTTCTTCTTCTTCTTCTTCTTCTTCTTCTTCTTTAGCCATAGAGGGCAGTCGGCGATGTAGTGGCCTGGCTTCTTGCATTTGTGACAGGTTCTCTTGTTGTAGTCTCGAGCAGACGCTTCTCCAGTGTTCTTCGAGTCATACTTTGAAGACTTTCCAAAGCGATTTTTCTTGGAAAACTTCTGGAACTTCTTCACAAGCATTGCCAGTTGGGACCATACATATCTCTTTTCTCAGCTTGCTGAAATTCATGAGTGTTGAGCCTTTCAAGAATGTCAGCCGGGTCAAGTGACTTGTAATCAGGGCGCTCTTGTATCATCAGTGCCAAGGTGTCGAAGGAACTATCCAAAGATCTCAGCAATTTCTTCACCACCTCATGATCGGTGATGTCAGCAGCACTAAGAGCCTGAAGCTCATTGGAGATATTAGTAAGGCGGTCGAAGGTTTGCTGCACATTCTCATTGTCGAGCCTCTTGAAGCGATTGAAGAGATTGCGAAGAACGTCAACTCGGGAGTCACGTTGAGTGGAGACCCCCTCATTGACCTTGGAAAGCCTGTCCCAGATAAGCTTCAAAGTTTCCAAAGCACTCACTCTCCCATACTGTCCTTTGTTCAGATGACCACATATGATATTCTTCGCTTGAGAGTCGAGTTGCTTGAATCTCTTCACGTCAGTAGCGTTGATGCTTGGAGCCATGGTAGGTACTCCATTCTCGACGACGAACCAGAGATCGTTGTCAATTGCCTCAAGATGCATTCGCATCTTGTTCTTACAGTAGGGATCGTCTGTGCCATCGAAGATGGGGCACGCAGCGGATACCTTGATCATACCTGCGGTCGACATAACTAAAACTCCAGGTGGTTAAACCAAAATCACACAGAACAAGGGAGTACCTTGCTCTAATACCAATTGAAAGCACAGGTTTACTCCCAGAGGGGGGGTGAATGGGAAATTTTTTGAAATTCATCAAACTCCGAAGATTTTGACGAAAATCAAAGTGACGAAATAGAAACAGAGGTGAAATTATATCGACACAGATACAAGTAGCATGCAAATGAAATACATACAAGTGAAGAACATGAGATCATACAGGCAGACATGCATGAGGAAGATGAACTGGAGAAATGAGAAACAACATGATGAAAATCTTCAGTTCAAATTCTTCAGAAAAGTAAAGCACAAGTTCTTCAGCAGCGGAATTGCGTAAAGGTAAAGGGGTTGAGGAATTTGAAACCAGTTAGGCTCGGTGAAGACACAGCGGTTTGGTAGACCAGTTCCAGTTGCTGTATCAACTGTACGTCTGGTTGAGGCGGCTGAGTCTTACCTTGGAGGACACTTAGTCCTCACCGTATTCCTCTTGAGCTAAGGTCACTTAGACCTCGCCCAATCACTCGTGGTAAGTCTTCAAGGTAGACTTTCAAAACCTTCACAGACTTGTTCACCGGCACGCCACAGTTACTCTTGGGTACTCAGAACATGACGCCTAACCGTCTGGAAGAATGACAGTCTTCAAAGGTAACAAGCTTCGGATCACACAGATCAACTTCTTCAGTGATGCTCACTCACTTTGGCTCTGGTTGGGTTTTTCCTCACTTGGGTTCTCACAAAGTCGTCAGAGGAAGGGTTGCTCTCAAATGACAAGTGTCAATCTCTCTCTAGAGCAGCCAACCAACTAGTGGTTATGGGGGCGACTATTTATATCCAGGGGCAACCCGACATGAAATGTCATAAATGCCCTTCTCAGACATGACTGTTGTCAGGATAAGAATCCACTTGACAGCTGGCATGCGGCATAGCAACGGTCGGAAAAATTGAACTCTCAATTTCGTCGGGGCACTCAATTTCCTTATGATAGGCAGATCGCACTGGCGAAATCCTAACTCCTCAGCCTGACCTAATTCATCAATGACCAGATGAACTGCATCACTGTCGCTAGCAACTTCATCAGCTATTCCAAAGATTTCCAAAAGCTTCACTCGAAGCGGCTGTAATGTGTATAGGTTTGAGCATCGCTTTGAAGTATGATAAATGTTTCACCTAGACCCCCTTTAACAGTATGGTTTTTCCTATGAATCAAATAAGAAGAAAAGAAACTATGAAAACAAAGTCTTCAAGCTTCAAAATCTTCACATCAATTTCTTCCCGCACCAAATTCTTCACCTGAGGAAATAAATTTTTAGGGGTCGACGTCCGTGGTTAAACCAAGTCTTCAGGGACTGTTTTCACCTGTGTACACTCACAAACACATTAGTCCCTTAACCTATTTGTCTTCAATACTCCAAAACCACTAAGGGGGCACTTGATACACTTACAAAATTGCTAAAGCTAAAGAAATTGAAAATGGTGAAACTCTTGAAAATTATGATTCACCTATTATGCCTAGTCCTCCTACTAGAGTTGAAATGCCTAAGATACCTGATGGTTATGGTTTTGATGGAGAGACAAGTAGGGCAATTCTTGCTTGTAATGATAGAGATGATGTTAGAAAATTATTGGCTAAGCTGAAAGAAAAGTCTATGAGGGAGAGAATGAAATATGATCCTAAGTTTCCTACCTCTCCTATATTTGTTACCGATAAGGATTATGAATTCTCTGTTGATCCTGAGTTAATTACTTTGGTTGAATCTGATCCTTTTCATGGTTATGAAACTGAAACTATTGTGGCACACCTTAGTAAGTTGAATGATATTGCCACCCTATTTGCCCATGAGGAAAAAATTCACTACTATTACATTCTTAAGTTGTTTCCTTTCTCATTAAAGGGTGATGCTAAGAAATGGTTTAATACTCTTGCTCCTGGTTGTGTGCGTAGTCCCCAGGATATGATATACTACTTCTCTGAAAAATATTTTCCTGCTCATAAGAAACAAGCTGCCTTATAGGAAATATTTAACTTTGTGCAAATTGAAGAAGAGAATCTCCCTCAAGCTTGGGGGAGGCTTCTCCAATTACTTAATGCTTTGCTTGATCATCCTCTTAAGAAGAATGAAATACTTGATATCTTTTATAATGGACTAACCGATGCTTCTAGGGACTACCTAGATAGTTGTGCTGGTTCGGTTTTCAGGGAACGAACTGTTGGACAGGATGAAGAACTATTGAATAATATATTGAAAAATGCCAATGATTGGACACTTCCTGAACCACCACCTAAGCCAACTCCGAAGAAAAGAGGTATTCTATTCCTCAGTCCTGAAGATATGCAAGAAACTAAGATATCTATGAAGGAAAAGGTATTAAAGCTGAAGATGTTAAGAATCTACCACCTATTGAAGAAATACATGGACTTGATATCCGGACACAGGTAGTAGAGGTAAATTCTCTTCGTAGATTCAATGAAAGTGATATTCCCTATAATAAGTCTGCTAGTCAACGCTTGGATGAATTTGATAACTACATTGTTAAGCAAGAGAATTTCAATATGTATGTTAGCAATCAATTAACACGAAATGCCATCATGATTGATCGCTTTAGTGATTTGATGTTTAGAACTACTAATGATGTTAAGGGCTTGAGTAAACATGCTTCTATGGTTCAGACTAAGTTAGAACAAATAGCTAAGTCACAAAATGATTTGCTTGATGAGATGAATAATGAAATGAATGATCATGATGTTAGGGTAATGACTAGAGGAGGTAGAATGACTCAGGAGCCCCTGTATCCTGAAGGTCATCCTAAAAGAATTGAACAAGATTCTTAAAGAAATAATATTGATGTGCCTAGTCCATCTAAGAAGAAAAAGAAAAAGAAAAATGATAGGACTTTGCATGCTTCTTGTCACAACCCTAGTTTAGCATTGCACTAAGACTAGTCTTGCATGTGCATCATGTCTAAATTTTCACCTTAATTTGAAATGGGGGTCCAGCAAACCCTAGCACCCCTCTTAAAAACTAGGATCAACTAAAACTAATTTCGATGAACCCAAATTGCCCTTCAGAAAAGTTCATCATTTTTGAAATGGGTGAAAACCTCTGCCAAAAATGGTGCACATTTTTCTAGGTCATCTTGGATTTTTGAATTAAATCATAAAGTATTTGGATTTGGGCATTTAAATACTATAAATATTTTAAATGCTCAGATAATTCTGAAAATAATTGAGCACTGTTGGAAATAATTCTAAAAGTGCCCACAAATATTTTCAGGAGTTTTAAAAATGGTTTAGTATTTTTACTAAATCAAAAATAGAAAAGAAAATTAGAAAACAGAACAAATTAGAAAAGAGAGAGAGAGCACCTCACCTGGGCCACTTACCTGTGCTGGCCCAGCCCACCTGGCCTCCTGCCAGTCATCCCCTACCTCTGCCAGTAGGCAGAGGCGGGACAGTGCACGCGCGCGCGGGCGCCACGCCACCTGCTCGCCTGCCTGCGTCGCCCCTGGACAGCGCGATGACGCGAACACCCTCGTCGGTGCCATCTCAATTGCCCTGACTCGCTCATTCTCCCCCTCGCTCTCTTCCTCGCCTCTAGATGCCATGGCCGAAGCCGCCGCTCGTTCGCCGTCGCCGTAGGCATAGCCGACGCCTCCCCCGTGCTCCCTCGCCATGTCTACGAGCTCCGCCTTGACGCCCTCGACCTCCTCGCCGAGCCACACGACGCCGAACACGCTGCAACGCGCCCCACGCCGTCTTCTTCAACCTCATGACGCCGAGATTGCCTCCGCCATTCCGCTCGCTCCGACGCCTCCCCGAGCTCGCCGACCAGCTCGCCGTGACCGCCGTGAGCCTCTCCCCCGAACCCCCCTCTCCTATTCCTCGTAGGCCCGCCGTAGCCGTCGCATCACCTGTGCTCAAACGCCAACCGCCGCTGCCGAGCACGCCGCCGTCAGCTCCGGCCACCAACGGCCCGGCCACCACCCCCATCCGATGCGCGCTGGCAAGGGCTCTCCAACGCGCCTAGCCACGCATCGAACGGGGCACCGCAGCTCAATCCCGCAGGCCGCCGCCGCGTCTGACCCCGCCAGCGTCAAGCCGCCGGTGGGTTTGACCTCATTTGACCAGGGGTTTGACTCCCCTGGGTCAATGACAGGTGGGGCCAGCCCCCTGCTAATTTGGATTAGTTTATTTAAAAAAACAACTTAATTAGCACCTGTGACTATGACATGCGGGACCCATTGGTCAGTTTGACATGGGCCGCCCTGTTGACCGCTGACATCATCATGTGGTTGTGCTGACGCAATAAAACAATTACTGGATTTAGTTAATTTAGAATATCCAGGAAAATCCAGAAAACGAGTTAAACTTCAAAAATTCATAGTAAATCAACCGTAACTCGGATGGAAAAGATTTATATATGAAAAATGATTAGAAAAATCCAATCTATCCAATGGTACTGTTTTCATGCATGTCAAAGCAAGCTAAGCCTGTTGATCAGGTCAAATCAATTAAATGACATTTGAAAAATCATATGTAGAGTTTGAATTTGAACCTTTGGTTCAAATCAACTCAAACCATTCTGTTGCTAGATGCAATAGCTCAAACACACACATTTTTCCATGTCATGATCATGCATCATAATGTTGCATATCGCCTTGTATTGATTGTATCTTCGGTATGTTCTCCGCGGTAGGTTCTGCTCCCGTGGATATTCATGAGTATCCAGCTGAAGGGCAGTACCCTTCTACCACTCTGTCAAGCAAGCAACCCCCATTGAACATTCCGATACAAACCCATCCTCTCGCTCCTGCTCTCTTTTACTGCATTAAGACAACATCGTTTCAACTGCTATTTGCTGCGGTAGTTGAACCCCTTTCCTCTGCATGACCTGTCATTGCCACAGTAAATAGTTGAAACCCACTAGCATTGTAGGAGTTGATTGAGCCATGTTGTGTTCCTACCATGCTCTGCTTGCTATGCTTAGAATTGTGTTAGGTCTGGTTCATCTGGGTGATGGATTAGAGTGAAATGGTTGTGTTCGGTAATGAGAGTGAAGTGTTGAACCTGTTTGGTAAAGGTATCGATGAGAGGCCATGTAGGAGTACATGGTGGGTTGTTTCATTGGAACCGTCCTTAAGAACTGAGTTCCGTGTATGTGTTCCAAGACTAGCTACTACCACGCATTGAGCCTGAAACCAATGGACCCTCTCGGCTTATTAATCGCCCTATCCTCTGTCCAGGAGTTGCAAGTAGTTTCTGGTGTTTGTAGCATGCTGGAGGCCGTGCGTAGCACTGACCTTAGGGGTGGGCTATGATGCGGCAGGCAAGTGGCACGGTGTACCAAGTGGCACCCGAATGGTGGGCTTGGGAACCCTGCACACATCATTTGGGGCCGTAGTGGAAACTCTGGCCGGACTTCCTTGCGGGTCAGTCTCAAATAGGCGATAAACCTGGACTAGAGACTTGTGTGGTTAGTCGGGTCGTGGCCGACACCCTCGCCAGGCTTCCGCTTGAAGGTTGCCGAGATACATGATGTGTATATGGTGATAAGTGGTGAGAGCATGTGTGAAGAAGCACACCCCAGCAGGGTTATCAAACTATTCGAATAGCCGCGTCCTCGGATATGGACTACTTGGGAACTTATGCTGTTCATAGACAACTTAAATGGTTACTCATAAAAGTATCAAGACAAGTGTGAGTGCCGTGGATGGCCCTCTCGTAGGAAGACGGGAGAGGTTCCGCGGTACTGTATTGTCGTGGTGATTAGTGGACCCGTGTGCGCTATCTCATCTTATTCAAACTACTAGTAGTCGTAGTACAGGATAGCCAAGAGTCAAAGCTGGCTTGCTGCAATAAACACCACTACCCCCTTTGTTGATACTGTTGCATGAGTAGTTAGATCTGATGTAAGACTTGCTGAGTACCTTTGTACTCACGTTTGCTTAATAAACTGCTACAGAAGAGAACCCCGAGAATACAGATGGATTCTATATAGACCTCGACATTGATGAGTGACTTACTACCCAGGTGGCAATTCCGTGCCTGTGAAGGGTCTTTGTAGATAGGCAGGCTTCTATAGCCTTTTTCCTTTCTAGTTGTCTGTACCTAGACAAGTTAAGCTTCCGCATGTGCTTGTATGTTTGTATGACTTGAGTGTTGGGTCATGTGACCCCTACCTGTATGGATATGTTATGTATGGCTCTTCGGAGCCTTTTAAATAAATACTTCGAGTCATAGAGTTAAGTTGTGGTGCCATGTTGTATTTACACATATCGTGCATATTGTGTGTATGTTTTGAAATGCACTGGTATGTGTGGGATCCGACACCTAGTTATCTGCCTTGGTAGTCTTTCCTACAGGGAAATGCCTCCTAGTGCTTCCGCTGAGCCATGGTAGTTCGCTACTGCTCCGGAACACATGGATTGACCGGCATGTATCCTTCCTTGCTCCTGTGTCTGTCCCTTCGGGGAAATGGCACGCGGTGTTTTACTGGAGTCCTTGTAGCTTGCTATGACTCGATTGCACACGTTGATGACCGACACGTGCATTGCTGGGTTACGTATGCCTGTCCCTGTATGGTTGTGCCACCTTGGTTTATGACTAGTCATGTCTGCCCGGGTTCTCTGTCATATGGATGCTAGTGACACAATCATATACGTGAGCCAAAAGACACAAACGGTCTTGGCCCAGGTAAAGGCGGCAGCCGTGGGTTACCGTGCGTGAGGCCGCAAAGTGATATGATGTGTTACATGCTACATCGGTGTGACTTAGGATCGGGGTTCTGATAGCGTTGGCATCAGAGCCTGACTGCCTGTAGGTTTACCAAGCCAAAATGGTCGATGTCGAGTCTAGAAATGCTTTAGTCATATATAAGGGAATTGATTGTGGAAGGGAGCGTAAGGCTTTTTTTACTTCTCTTCTCGTGTCATTCTTTCTGAGTCATCCTCTTCTTTTCTACAGGGATTAAGAACCAGGCTTTTCATCTATCTACCAGGATCACGTGTTACTAATCCATAGACTTATAGGCATGGTGGATTCAAGTCTTAGTTCAGTTTCAAGTATTTCGGCATGTTAAACAGTTGGTCTCGGAACCTTGATATTATGATGTTGAGTGGTTATGCTACTATTTTGCAGGATGTCTCAAAATCTTTTTTGAGCATTTACAGTCGTTATGCTGCCCGATTTGTCCTAGAAATCCTAATGCCCTTGCATTATCTCGTGTTTCATATGGCTTCTCGTTCCCCTCATCAGGTTGTCCGTCTGGACAGGTGCATTGATGTGCCAGGTCATACGGCCATGCTGGTTCGCATCATGATTGAGACCGGTTACCGCTGGTACCCCGAGTACACAGTGGAGGAGCAGTACCGGGATTTTAACCAGAGCCAGTACCTTTGCACCGTCAGGATATATCCCTTGTATCCTGGAGCTATAGATCCTATCCACTGGTCTTATGGACTCGGAGTTACTATCGATATGTCTATTCAGGATCCAGCCTATTCTATGATGACCATAATCCGAGCTAGGCACGCACTGCTTCAGAACACCGAGTTCAGCTATATGCCAGCATCACTCCCAGGCGAGGAGGGCTATCTTACTGGTCTTTACACTGATGCCGCTCATGAGGAGCCGAGACTTCAGACTACTACACAGATATTGGAGGACAGGGATCGTCAGGTCCGTGCCCTTCGGATGGAGCTCTATGCTACCCGAGCACGCCACTGGACCACTTTGACACAGCTAGCACCCGTCGTTTAGACAAGATACCTTGATATGGGTGCATTGTACCCAGTGCGGTCTCAGCTGCCCGACCGCATGGATTGGCCCGATGTCGGAGGCATCACTCCTTCCCGTGGACCTCTTCTACCACTAGCTGTGGGACCTAGGCCACATCCGTGTCCTTATGGACCCCAGGCTCCACAAGCTAGAGAGTTTCCAGATCCTCACGTTCAGCTCCCGGGCCACGGTGGTAATCTCTACGAGGATTACTACGGAGACGTCTGAGATAGTTGTGGTTGTAGTAGTATTGTAGCAGTTGTATCCATCACAGTCCTGCGTGTCTTGTGGGATATGACTAGGTGTGTACTGAGTTCCGGAGGCGTAGATAAATAATGTATAGGAGCTTGGAATGCCTCAGATGAGTTGTATCATCTCTCACCGCAGTTTGTACTCCAGCTTGGGCTTGTACTAAACTATATTATGGTGTGTACGACCGATGGTATATATATGGCAGTTTCCTTGTTACCATGTTGTACAGATGTTCATCTCTGCATTCCGTGTCGTCCATTACATTCCGCATCCTATGCTAGAGTTGTTGTCATCCTTGTCTAAACCATGGTTTTGTTTCCCAGGATGGTCAATACCCGAAGCAACCCCGCTGCCCATGAGCAGGGTGAAGGCAGTGGAGCTAGGAATGAGAACCTTCCCCATCCACCCTCTCTAGCTGAGGTCATGCTAGAGGCTGAAAGGAACAAGCACGAGACAAATCGTCTGCTCGAGCGCATTGAGCAGAACACAGCCCACCACCAGCGCAATGACATGGTGTCTATCCATGACTTCATCAAGTTGTACCCGCCTACCTTCCACCACTCCGTCGAACCACTCGACGCTGATGACTGGCTCTGTAGCATCACCCATAAGTTGCATTCTACTAACGTGGCTGAAGGTGACAAGGTCACTTACGCTACATACCATCTTGAAGGTCCCGCTAGTCTGTGGTGGGAGAATTATGAGGCCATGCTTCCAGCTGGTCAGGTCACCACTTGGAGGGATTTTAGTGAAGCTTTTCGTGAGAACCATATCCCAGAGGGTCTGATGGACCGTAAGAGGGAGGAGTTTTGCAACCTCACCCAGGGCAAGATGATTGTAGATGTTTACAGTCGGGAGTTTGGAAACCTTGCACGCTATGCTCCAGAAGAAGTGTCCACTGATGCCAAGAAACAGGCTAGGTTCCGAAAGGGACTTAACCCTGAGCTCCGTCATGATCTTCGTCTGCATGGTGTCTCACTTTCCAGAAACTCGTAAACAAGGCCATTAGTGCAGAAACTGGCCAGACAAATTACGAGGCTACCCGCAAGCATCCCCATGACTTTGGCTCATCCTCCGGCTCTGGATCACAAAAGCGCCAGGTGTGGATCCCAAATACGGCACTGCCACCCAAATACACCCCGAGGCCATCCCATGAGGCGCCTCGCCCAAACCAGCTGTATACACCACCCAAGGGCCACGGTGGACCAGCCGTCAATGCTGCTTCGCGTACCAGCACCGTGACTTGCTACAAATGCGGAGAGCCAGGCCATTACTCTCGTGAGTGCCCCCAGAACAATGCTTCCAACCATCCAGGAAAGTCTGTTGGCCGTGGTAAGCCAACAGGAAAGATGTACTATGGCAAGCCAGCTACCACTACACGTGGACGTGTGAACCACGTCTCAGCCGATGAGGCTCGTGATGACCCCCACGTCGTTCTTGGTACGCTCCTTGTAAATTGTCATCCGGCATCTGTTCTTTTTGATACTAGAGCATCTCATTCGTTCATTTCTGAGAGTTATGCTCAATTGCATGACATGACATTCTGTGATATGCCCACTCCCATGGTAATTCAAACTCCTGAGTCTAAATGGCAAACTTCTAGAGTGAGCCATGGAAATGAAATTCTTGTCGACAGACTTGTCTTCCTTGCATCATTGATAGCCCTTAAGTCTTCAGACATAAACATCATCTTGGGTATGGACTGGATGGCAGCCCATTATGCTAAGATTGATTGTTCCACCAGATCTGTTCAACTTACACATCCATCGGGTGAGATAGTCAATGTTTTAACCCGAGCGTCTAAGCGTCAGCTCTACTCTCTAAATGCCAGTCTTCTTCCAGACCTCGAAGATATACCGGTAGTCCATGACTTTCCGGATGTCTTTCCAGAAGAACTGCTAGGCATTCCACCTGACAGAGATGTAGAGTTTGTGATAGATCTTGTCCCAGGAACTGTCCCAATTTCTAGAAGACCCTATAAGATGGCACCCTTAGAGCTAGCCAAGCTTAAGAAACAACTCGATGAGTCCTTGCAAAAGGGTTTCATCCGTCCTAGTTCTTCTCCTTGGGCTTGTCCCGTCCTCTTTGTCAAGAAGAAGGATGGAACGGATCGGATGGTTGTAGATTATCGACCCATCAACCTAGTCACTATAAAAACAAGTATCCGCTCCCCAGGATCAACGATCTATATGATCAGCTCGCTGGATCCTCAGTCTTTTCCAAAATGGATTTGAGGTTGGGCTACCATCAAATCAAAATCAAGAATGGGGACATTCCCAAAATGGCCTTTGTCACTCGTTATGGCCAATACGAGTACACCGTCATGTCCTTCGGTTTAACGAATGCCCCAGCCACCTTCTCCCGCTTAATGAACTCGATCTTCATGGAGTACTTGGATAAATCCGTCGTGGTTTACCTCGATGATATACTCACTTACTCCAAGAACAAGGAAGATCATGCTGAGCATCTAAGGCTGGTATTGACGAAACTTCGAGAGCATCGCCTTTATGCCAAATTCTCTAAGTGTGAATTCTGGTTGCCAGAAGTGACCTATCTAGGCCACGTAATCTCTGGAAAAGGTATTGCTATCAATCCCGAGCGAGTTCAGGCTGATCTTGATTGGACTCCACCTGAATTGGTCAAGCAAGTTAGGAGTTTTCTTGGTTTAGCGAGCTACTGCCGTCGCTTTGTCGAGAACTTCTCCAAGGATGCTAAGCCTCTAACTGAACTCCTCAAGAAAGATAAAAAGTTTGAGTGGACCCCACAATGCGAGTACAGTTTTCAGGAACTGAAAAGACGCCTGACTTCTGCTCCCGTACTTGTGCCACCAGATTTCTCCAAGGACTTTGTTATCTATTGCGACGCCTCGCGACAAGGATTAGGTTGCATACTCATGCAGGATCGTCATGTGATTGCCTACGCATCTCGACAGTTGCATCCACATGAGGATAATTATCCCACACATGATCTAGAGCTTGCAGTTGTAGTACATGCACTTAAAACATGGCGACATTACCTTCTTGGTAATCGTTGCGAGATTTTCACCGATCACCAAAGTCTGAAATACATCTTCACCCAACCAGATTTGAATCTCAGGCAAAGACGTTGGGTTGAGTTGATCACGGATTGCGACTTAGGAATAACTTACACCCTGGGAAAAGCCAATGTCATGGCTGATGCACTAAGTCGTAAGTCTTATTGTAACAACCTCATGTTACAACAAGGTCAACCACTTCTCCACGAGGAATTTCGTAAGCTCAACCTTCACATTGTTCCTCGAGGATTCCTTTCTACCTTGGTGGCGAAACGTACCCTTACGGATCAGATCATCAAAGCACAGAAGGTTGATCCGGGAATTTCCCGTATCAAGAGAAACATCAAGAAAGGAGTCGTGGGTTGTTTCTCAATTGATGATCAAGGTGTCGTGTTCTTTGGAAACTGCTTGGTGGTGCCAAGGTATGAAACTTGAGACGGTTGATCCTTAAGGAGGCTCATGAATCTCCTCTCACGATTCATCCCGGTAGTACCAAAATGTATCAAGACCTATGCCAGAGGTTCTGGTGGACTAGGATGAAGAGAGAAATCGCTCAATTCATTGCTAACTACGACGTCTGTCGTCGCGTTAAAGCAGAGCATCAACGGCCTGCTGGCACTCTTCAATCCTTAGCTATTCCCGAATGGAAATGGGATAAAATCGGTATGGATTTCATTACCGGGTTTCCCAGGACCAAGAGAGGGAATAATGCTATCTTTGTGGTCATCGATCGTCTTTCCAAAGTGGCTCATTTCCTTCCTGTTCGAGAGAGTATAACTGCTAGTCAGTTAGCAGATCTATATATTTCTCGAATAGTGTCTCTTCATGGTATTCCTTTGGAGATTAACTCAGACCGTGGAAGTCTTTTTACTTCTCGATTTTGGAAAAGTTTCCAAAATGCTATGGGAACTCGTCTCTCCTTCAGCACCGCTTTCCACCTGCAATCCAGTGGTCAAGTAGAACGAGTCAATCAAATTCTGGAAGACATGCTCAGAGCTTCTGTTATCTCATTCGAAATGGATTGGGAGAAATGCCTTCCATTCGCCGAATTTGCCTATAACAATAGTTATCAATCTAGTTTGGGCAAAGCTCCTTTTGAAGTTCTCTATGGACGAAGATGTCGAACGCCTCTTAACTGGTCAGAAACCAGGGAAAGGTAATTCTTTGGCCCGGATATGATCCAAGAAGCAGAAGAGCAAGTTCGCGTTGTACGTGAAAAGTTGAAAACAACCCAATCTCGTCAAAAGAGCCAATATGATCACCATCATAAGGCTGTAACTTACGAAGTCAACGAGAAGGCTTACCTTTGGGTTACTCCTCTGAAGGGTACCCATCATTTCGGTATCAAAGGCAAATTGGCTCCTCACTACATTGGTCCTTTTCGCATTCTTGCCAAACGAGGAGAGGTTGCCTACCAATTGGAACTACCCCCGCATCTTTCCAGAGTTCATGATGTCTTCCACGTTTCTCAACTTAGGCGTTGCTTCTCGGATCCTATCCACGGAGTGGACCACGAAACGCTTGATCTCCAAGATAACCTCACATATCGAGAATACCCTGTTCGTATTCTTGATCAAGTCGAGCGTACCACTCGACGCCAGAACATCAAGTTTCTCACGGTTCAGTGGTCTCATCATTCCGAGAAAGAAGCTACTTGGGAAAGGGAGGATCGTCTTTGACTTGAGTACCCCACACTCTTCCCAACGACCCCTGAATCTCGGTACGAGATTATTTTGAGTGGGAGTGAGTTGTCACAACCCTAGTTTAGCATTGCACTAAAACTAGTCTTGCATGTGCATCATGTCTAAATTTTCACCTTAATTTGAAATGGGGATCCAGCAAACCCTAGCACCCCTCTGAAAAACTAGGATCAACTGAAAATAATTTCGATGAACCCAAAATGCCCTTCAGAAAAGTTCATCATTTTTGAAATGGGTGAAAACCTCTGCCAAAAATGGTGCACATTTTTCTAGGTCATCTTGGATTTTTGAATTAAATCATAAAGTATTTGGATTTGGGCATTTAAATACTATAAATATTTTAAATGCTCAGATAATTCTGAAAATAATTGAGGGTTGTTGGAAATAATTCTAAAAGTGCCCACAAATATTTTCAGGAGTTTTAAAAATGGTTTAGTATTTTTACTAAATCAAAAACAGAAAACAAAATTAGAAAACAGAACAAATTAGAAAAGAGAGAGAGAGAGAGAACACCTCACCTGGGCCACTTACCTGTGCTGGCCCAGCCCACCTGGCCTCCTGCCAGTCATCCCCTACCTCTGCCAGTTGGCAGAGGCGGGACAGTGCACGCGCGCGCGGGCGCCACGCCACCTGCTTGCCTGCCTGCGTCGCCCCTGGACAGCGTGATGACACGAACGCCCTCGTCGGTGCCGTCTCGATCGCCCCGACTCGCTCATTCTCCCCCTCGCTCTCTCCCTTGCCTCTAGACGCCATGACCGAAGCCGCCGCTCATTCGCCGTCACCGTAGGCATGGCCGCCGCCTCCCCCGTGCTCCCTCGCCGTGTCTACGAGCTCCGCCTTGACGCCCTCGACCTCCTCGCTGAGCCACACGACGCCGGACGCGCTGCAACGCGCCCCACGCTGTCTTCTTCAACCTCCCGACGCCGAGATTGCCTCCGCCATTCCGCTCGCTCCGACGCCTCCCCGAGCTCGCCGACCTGCTCGCCGTGACCGCCGTGAGCCTCTCCCCCGAACCCCCCTCTCCTATTCCTCGTAGGCCCGCCGTAGCCGTCGCGTCACCTGCGCTCAAACGCCAGCCGCCGCTGCCGAGCACGCCGCCGTCAGCTCCGGCCACCACCGGCTCGGCCACCACCCCCATCCGATGTGAGCTGGCAAGGGCTCTCCAACGCGCCTAGCCACGCATCGAACGGGGCACCGCGGCTCAATCCCGCAGGCCGCCGCCGCGTCTGACCCCGCCAGCGTCAAGCCGCCGGTAGGTTTGACCTCATTTGACCAGGGGTTTGACTCCCCTGGGTCAATGACAGGTGGGGCCAGCCCCCTGTTAATTTGGATTAGTTTGTTTTTAAAAAAACTTAATTAGCACCTGTGACTATGACATGCGGGACCCATTGGTCAGTTTGACATGAGCCGCCCTGTTGACCGCTAACATCATCATGTGGTTGTGCTGACGCAATAAAACAATTACTGGATTTAGTTAATTTAGAATATCCAGGAAAATCCAGAAAACGAGTTAAACTTCAAAAATTCATAGTAAATCAACCGTAACTCGGATGGAAAAGATTTATATATGAAAAATGATTAGAAAAATCCAATCTATCCAATGGAACTGTTTTCATGCATGTCAAAGCAAGCTAAGCCTGCTGATCAGGTCAAATCAATTAAATGACATTTGAAAAATCATATGTAGAGTTTGAATTTGAACCTTTGGTTCAAATCAACTCAAACCATTCTGTTGCAAGATGCAATAGCTCAAACACACACATTTTGCCATGTCATGATCATGCATCATAATGTTGCATATCGCCATGTATTGATTGTATCTTCGGTATGTTCTACGCGGTAGGTTCTGCTCCCGAGGATATTCACGAGTATCCAGCTGAAGGGTAGTACCCTTCTACCACTCTGTCAGGCAAGCAACCCCCATTGAACATTCCGATACAAACCCATCCTCTCGCTCCTGCTCTCTTTTACTGCATTTAGACAACATCGTTTCAACTGCTATTTGCTGCGGTAGTAGAAAAACCTCCTGAGAATCATAATGATGTTTCTATTTCTGATGCTGAGACACAATCTGGTAATGAACATCCACCTAGTGATAATTATAATGAAAATGTTCGTGTTGAGGCTCAACCAGATAATGATGCAGAAATAGAACCTGCTGATGATCTTGATAACCCACCTCCTAAGAATAAAAGATATGATAAAAGAGACTTCGTTGCTAGAAAACATGGAAAGCAAAGAGAACCATGGGTTCAAAAACCTATGCCCATTCCTATTAAACCATCTAAAAATAAATATGAGGAAGACTTTGAGCATTTTGTTGAAATGCCTAGATGCTTAGACCCGTCTTTTTGCGCACTCGTCTGATTGATATGTTGAAAATGTCTCCCTATGCTGAATATATGAAAGATATTGTCACTAATAAAGGAAAGATACCTGAAGCTGAAATTTCCACCATGCTTGCAAATTATTCTTTTAAGGGTGGAGTACCTAAAAAGCTAGGAGATCCGGGAATACCTACTATACCATGCTCCATTAAAAGAAGTTATGTTAAAACTGCTTTATGTGATCTAGGAGCCGGTGTTAGTGTTATGCCTTTCTCTTTATATAGAAGACTTGATTTGAATAAGCTCACACCTACTGAAATATCTTTGCAAATGGCCGATAAATCAACTGCTATACTTATTGGAATTTGCAAGGACGTTCCCGTTGTTGTTGCAAATGTTACTATCTTAACAGACTTTGTTATACTTGATATGCCCGAGGACGACAACATGTCGATTATCCTTGGAAGACCCTTTTTGAATACTGCAGGGGCTGTTATTGATTGCAATAAAAGCAAGGTCACTTTTCATGTCAATGGTAATGAGCATACGATTTATTTCCTGAAGAAACAAACTTCAGTGAATGGTATCAATTGTATTGAAAAGGTTTCGACAATCACTATTGGAGGATTTAAATTTCCTCTTCCTACTATCAAAAAGAAATATGAAATTCTTATTGTTGGGGAGATGCATATCCCCGTTGAGGTAACTTAGTGTTATACGAAAGTTCTTCGGTTTCATGTTACTCGGAAACAGTTTGTTAATAAGACTTGATCAACCTTATTAATGGATTCTTTTTGAGGGGCATGTGGTCGATGAATTTAGTAAGCACAACTTTCTGTAATCATAGTTTGCTCTCTGTTATTTATAGTTTAATAAAATAAAATGCCATGATTATCCTGTTTTCTGAATTACCCGTGCAATAAAAAATGACCAAAAAATAAAAGTGCTCAGAATGCAATAAAATTTTAACATGATTTCTGGAATGTATAAGAATTTTTGGCACTGAGAACAACCCAGGGGGGTGCACCTGTTGCTCACAAGGAAACAGGGCACGGCCACCCCCAGGGCGCGCCAAGATGCCTTGTGGGTCCCACAGGGACCCACTCACTTATCTCTTCAGCCCACTTCATCTCCTACCTCCAGAAAGAATCGTGGTAGCTCTCTCTCGTGTTCTTACTACCAAACCTGAGATTTTCGATCTCTTTGCTTGGAGCTCCATTTTCGAAACTGTTTTGAGGGATTGCTCCTTGGTATGTGATTCTCCCATTGCTCCAATTAGTTTTTGCTTTAGTGGATTATATTTTGCATAAATTGCTGCTATTGGTGCTACTGAAAATGAGCTTGCATGTTAAATTCTTTGAGTTCTAAGTAGTTTGAATGCTTGATATAACCTCTAGGCACTTGTATGAGTAGTTGCTATCAATCTTGTGAAGTTTTGTTAACATATTTTTGTGGTCCAAAAATTTCAGATATTTGTTCTTAGGAAAATGAACTTCCTTCAGAGAGGTTCTTCGAGCCAGAGCTCCAAGGGTGTCCTTGGGGATGCCTATGACCATGACCTCAACATTCCGCGCAGGACGGAGGTCCGACCGTGCGAGTGGCCACACAACACCTTCATGAACGAAGCCGGGTTCCATCAAGAGTTCGCACAATTTGTTGCGAATGCCGGGCTGACCGACTTCCTCGCAGATGAGTGTGACCAGCACCACATCCTTACAAATTCCTTTGTGCAAAATTTTATTTCATGCCTAGGCTCGATATCCCCATGGTGCGTTTTGATTTATATGTTGAACATCATGAGTTAACGCTAGCTGAGTTTTGTGAGATATGCTTGATCCCTTCTGATGGGGATTTGAGGGAGCCACGGCCTGAGGAGTTTGAGGACTTCCTTCGCACTCTGACTGTGGGAGAATTTAGGGGCGTGTCGAAATCTCGTGTTACTAGCTTGCATTTTCCTGTTGTGCACTACTTTGCTTTATTCATAGGGAAATGCTTGACTGCCAGGGAGGAAGGTGGTACGCTCAGTGCCCTTGACCTCGCCATCTTGCATCGTGCTATTCACGGCGATAACACTTTTAGCTTGGGAGCTATCATTGCACGCCGCCTGCACACAAACAGGACTAAGGGTAAAGTTCATGGCGGTATTTATGCTTCGCATCTTGCGAAATGTTTTAATGTTGCTATCCGCACAAATGATTATTTATTTCCTAAGGTTTATTTAGACCAACAATGCATGATCGATCACCACTTTATTGATGAACCTCAGCCTCCTTAATACATTCGTTATAACCTGATTTTCAGCGAGAGAACTCGCAACATTATTCCATTGCCTGCATCCTCTTTGTTTGATTCTCATGCCAGGAACGGATACACCATCATGCCGGCAGACATCACAACTTACAGGAACGAGGTGGCTGCAACGGAGGACGAGGTCCACCAGTGGGACGCTCAAGTGCCTCCGCCTCAGTACTATCCGCCCGGTCCTGATGGATACTACGGATGGTGAATACCAAGCTAGGCCAAAAGCCTAAGCTTGGGGGAGTACGTATCTCTCACCGACATTACATTCATGTTCACACATTCATTCCAGTTGTCGGTGTTCATCCTTTTTCATTGTATTATTCATGCTAGTTTTATTTTCACTTTCTTCTTGTGTGTTTGAAAAACTTCAAAAATCCAAAAATATTTCTCGCTTCTTTTCGCTTTTTCTTTCTCTTTAGTTAGTTAGTAGTATTAAAAGAAAACCCAAAAAGATTTCTCGTTTCTTCTTTTCTTGCTTGTTGGGAGCTCTCCCGTGTAAATAGTTTTTCTCGCTTTTCGTTTTTCTTCTTTAATTTGCTTTCTTCAGAAAAACTAAAAACTCCAAAAATATTTCAGTGTGTTTCTCTGAATTTCTTTTCTGTTCGTTGAGTCATCGTAGGGAGAAGACCACGATGAAAATGTTGAGTGGCTCTCATATGCTTTATTGTTGCTCTAACGAAGAGCCAATATTACCCTGTCTTCTCCCTTGAATAAAATGTTTGCAGATTCTAGCTTAGTCCATGGCACTCTTGCACTATTATTATTTTCACATCATTCGGTCGTGCAAGTGAAAGGCAATAATGATGATGATTTGATGAAGTGACTGTGGCAAGGAAAAGCTGGTATGAACTCTTCTTGTTTTTGTTTTTGTAAATATGTTTAACTCAATATCCATGATTCGGCATATTATGAGTAAACATGTTTGTGATGACAATTAGAGATTATAGTTTCTCATGCCATGCTTAAGTAGCTAGGAGTGAATAATGATTTATCTTGGATGTCAACATGCATTAAAATGGTTATGATGTAGTATGTTAATATGGTATCCTCTGAATGTTTCAAGTGGCTTGACTTGGCACATGTTCATACATGTAGTTGATTGAAAACCAACATAGCCTCCACAATATTTATGTTCAGGGTGTCTATATCCTACTCATGCTAGTATTCAATGTTAATTATTCTCAATGCATGATCATGACCGTTTTCGCTCTCTAGTTGGTCGCTTCTCAATCTATTTGCTAGCCTTCGCCTGTACTAAGCGGGAATACTGCTTGTGCATCCACAATCCTTAAACCAAAGTTGTTCTAGATGAGTCCACTATATCTACCTATATGCGGTATTACTCTGCCGTTCCAAGTAAATTTGCATGTGCCACCTCTAATCATTCAAATAAACATCTGTTTTGTGTGCCCGTACCGCTCATGGAGCGACAGGGGGCGGTCAGTATCTTCCATGCTAAGCGGATTATTCTCGAGATGAGTGTTTATTCACTTTTCATTGCACGAGAGAGGCTGGTATTTGGGATGCCCAGACCTATGCTCAAAATGAAAATACATAATGCAAACAAACTCCCCCGGAAAGTTGTTGGTATGGAGGGCACCCGAGGATTCGGCAAGCCATGGCTTGTGTTGGTATGGTGGAGAGGGAGTAAAATTTACCTTTCCGCTTGGGAACCGCCTATAATGTGTTTAGCATGGAAGATATTGAAAATTCTCCGTTGTGGCGTTGATAGGAAAAGTACACCTCCCAAAATTATTTTCATCTCTGATTTAAGCTTCAAGCTCTGGCACCTCTGCAAATCCCTGCTTCCCTCTGCGAAGGGCCTATCTATTTACTTTTATGTTATTTTACTTTTATTGTTGAGTCTCACCTTCTCATTATAAGCACCAATCCTGAGAGCACTATTGTCATCCTTATGCATTGGGTATAGTTAATGTTGGGTAAATCATGACTGAATCTCCTCTACCCTGAATTACAATGTTTAGTCGCTGCTTGAACTTTGGAAGTGCTCTGCATTTATGTTTTGCAGTCTCAGAAAGAGCTAGCGAGATACCATGTTATCATATTATATTATGATTGTTTTGACAAATTGTTGGCATTTGAGATATGTTATTATTGCTCGCTAGTTGATTATGCCATTGATATGAGTAAACATAATTTTTAAGTGTTATTATTTGCATGGTTAGTTCATGATCTTTGCTGAAAACTTGGGTACTATTTAAGCTTATATACGGATACAAGAACAAAAGAATTCGTAAAAAAAATTCTTTATCACTTTCAGTTGGTCAACTGAATTGCTTGAGGACAAGCAATGAGTTAAGCTTGGGGGAGTTGATACGTCTCCGTCGTATCTACTTTTCCAAACACTTTTGCTCTTGTTTTGGACTCTAATTTCCATGATTTGAATGAAACTAACCCGGACTGACGTTGTTTTTAGCAGAACTACCATGGTATTGTTTTTGTGCAGAAATCAAAGTTCTCAGAATTGGACGAAACTTTTTGGAGATTTTTTATGGAATAAATAAAAATTACTGGCACAAGAATCAACAGAAGAGGGGCCACCTGTTGCCCACAAGGCAACAGGGCGCGACCCTCCCCTAGGGCGCGCCCTGATGCCTTGTGGGACCCACAGGCGGCCGTCTGACCTAATTCCAGCGCTATAAATTCACTTTCCCCGAGAAAAAAAAATAAGAGAAGAAGTTTCATCGCGTTTTATGATACGGAGCCACCGCCACCTCCTGTTCTTCATCGGGAGGGCTGATCTGGGGGGCTACGGAGAGGGGGCATGATGCTCACCACCAGGCGTGAGTAATTTCTCCGTAGGCTTGCTGGACGGTGATGGGTTGGATGGGATTTATCATGTAATCGAGTCAATTTGTTAGGGCTTTGATCCCTAGTATCCACTATGTTCTGAGATTGATGTTGCTATGACTTTGCTATGCTTAATGCTTGCAACTAGGGCCCGAGTGCCATGATTTCAGATCTGGATCCTTTATGTTTTCATGAATATATTTGAGTTCTTGATCCTATCCGCTTGTCATATGCACTTGTTATTGTTCTGATCCGTAGACCCCCATAGTGACAATTGTGTGGGATACTCTCCGGGGATGACTATAATTCGAGGAGTTCATGTATTCACCATGTGTTAATGCTTTGTTCCGGTTCTCTATTAAAAGGAGGCCTTAATATCCCTTAGTTTCCTTATGGACCCCGCTGCCACGGGAGGGTAGGACAAAAGATGTCATGCAAGTTCTTACTATAAGCATGTATGACTATATATGGAATACATGCCTACATTACATTGATGAATTGGAGCTATTGTGTATCGCCCTAGCTTGTGACTGTTATATAGTGAATGTCATCCAATATAATTATCCATCATCGATCCAATGCCTACGCTTTTCGCATATTGATCTTTGCTAAGTTACTTTGCTACTGCTGCTATTACAATCACTACAAAACTGCTACTGTTACTGTTACCGTTGCTACTGTTACTACTGCTATCAAAATTATCATACTATTGTGCTACTAAACACTTTGCTGCAGATATTTAGTTCTCCAGATGTGGTTGAATTGACAAATCAACTGCTAATACTCGCAAATATTCTTTGGCTCCCCTTGTGTCGAATCAATAAATTTGGGTGAAATACTACCCTCGAAGACTGTCGCAATCCCCTATACTTGTGGGTTATCATGGACCCATAGGTCCAGTAGGAACTACTCACACATCATTGGAGGGGCAGCAAGGTTGATGTAGAAGCCCTCCCTGGTCGGTTCCCCCTCCGGCAGAGTACCGGCGGAGGCCTCCAGATGAGATCGCGGAAGAACAGAGGCTTGCGGCGGCGGAAGAATTGTTTCGGGGCTTCCTATGGTGTTTTTGGGATTTTAGGGAATTTATGGAAGTGGAATTAGGTCAGGAGGGGTTACGAGGGGCCCACAAACTCAGGTGGTGCGCCCCCCTAGGGGCACCGTGTGAGCTTGTGGCCCACTCGTAGGTCTTCTGGCCTTCTCCCGAAGCTTCCTGGGTGTCTTCTGGTCCAAGAAAAATCACCGTAAAATTTTATTGCATTTGGACTTCGTTTGATATAGTTTTTCCCTGAAACAATAAAATAGGCAAAAACAGAAATTGGCACTGGGCTCTAGTTTAATAGGTTAGTTCCCAAAAATGATATTAAATTGCATATAAAGTATGTAGAATTGATATAATAATAGCATGAAACAATCAAAAATTATAGATACTTTGGAGACGTATCACGGCGGCTATGGCCCTCGATGTCCGCGACATGCAGGTCAAGGGTCAGAAGTTCAGACATGACAAGACTTTTGCGGGCGCAATGGCACATCTTCAAACACGACGACGTTGAACGCACGCGGCGGTGGATGCATGCACTGCTGTGGATGCCCACGGACAGCGCCAAGGTTTTTCAAGCACTGCCGCATTGGTTCCAGACCCGTGCAGGCTTGCATCCGGGGCGGAGGTGGCACTGGTGGGTCCTCATCGACATCAGCACCGGAGCAGCGACTCCGATGACGAGCTGGATGTTACAGGTTGACTCGCGGAGGGTGGCACCGGTGGCTCCTCATCGACATCTAGCACCGGAGCAGCGACTCCGACGACGAGCTGGATGTTGTAGGTTGACTCGCACTGGTGTGAAGTGTCATCAGCCACATTTGCACCGCGACATGGGCGGGCACCCAACAGATGTGGTGGTGTTCTATGATGGGAAGAAGCCCCATATATTTGCTAGTGCATTTCTGGCCTGGCGAGGAGCATTGTCTTGTGTGACTATTGGAAGATCCGGCACCAAGATGATTATTGGAGCACCGCTTCAGGGTCCAGGGTGAAAACTCTAGTCCTGGCATTTATTGGTCGGACTCAGCAGCGACGAACTTGCGTCGTTGCCCTGTTGAAGGCGTTGTCTCCTTGTTGTTGCGCTGGCCTTCATTGGTTGGTCTCAACAATGAGGATGAAAATCCTTGTCCATGCAATTCCAGCTGGACATGGTGATGGTGATGTGGGGGCGTTTATTCCATCTTGAAGGCGTTGCTGCGGAAGAAGTTTTGATGTTAATTTCATGTCTTGTAATGGTTCATACGTGGTAGCATATGTTATGTACTCTCCTTGTTGATGTTTTTGGCATCGTTGCCTTGCATCAACTTTAATAATAAAAAATAGATGTGTGCATCATACTGATGTAGAGGCCGGGGTTTCAACCTCCTTTTCGAAAAAATATGATGATGGTGAATAAAACGACGACTTAAAGAGAAAGGACAAGTCCAAAGGGTGTTAGTGAGATTTACACGTCTAGGAAGTCCAAGGCTAGCACCACTCTTGAAGTTGGGAGTTTCTTCTCTGAGTAGGAGAGACATTGGAAGAAAAAACATAAAAAGTATAAAGGCAGAAAGAAAGAAGACTGGAAAGTCCAGCTCAATTATGAATGTCATACAAGTTATAGATGTATAAAAGGCTGGTCTAAAATGTAATTCTTGGGAAGGGTATTGTGATTAAAAGAGTTAATCACGAGGATACAGGTTCGATTGCATACTTATGCAGCTCGATGCAAGATATAATTCGATGCAAGACATAATACGGCTTAACGACTAGTTGATAATGAGGTTTTGATACGCATTCGGTGCACAGTCAAGTTATTGTACTTGTCATCAGTGTATTACCTCTGTACTTATCTTTCTATATAATTCATTTTAGAATTGAATAAAATGTTACTACACTGTAGCCTTTTGCAAAAACATCATTTTGGAATATTGTTTGTTGCAAGAAGGTTGTTCATTTAAGAGAACAATAGTTGTTAGATATTATGAATAACATAAGCCATAATTCCATTTTGAATGGGTTGTATGTTACGAATCTTGATAATATTAAATATCCATAACACCGACGATAAGCGTCACAAGACAAATACTAATATCATGTGTGTGGCACTGCATTTGGTCACATTGGCAAAACCAAAAAAAAATACATACTGATGTATTTGTTGGGGAACATAGTACAAAATAAAAAATACCGTATGTACGTACACGTTTAGGGCATCCACAATGCAGGGCGCTAGAGAGGGGCGCCGGGATCTAAATCCTCGTCAATGCGAAGTTGAGCCGCTGGCGTCAGAACCGGCATCGGCGCAAAAAGAGGAACCCGACTATAGGCCTTTTATAACGTGTGAAATTAGTGATTAGTTACGGAATCAACGCAAAAAAGAAAAGGAATCGAGTGCAGCCCTAGGTTTCCTTTAGCGTCTTTTATTAGCGGCTACTGTTGAAACGGCAGACGCTCTAATCGTTTTCTAATTTTATGAGATTAATTTTATTTCCATAAGCGCCTATCTTAGCGTCTTGCATTGAAGATGTCCTTAGGATCAATATGAAGATGCAAGATGTAGATCATATCGTTACCAACAAACGCAACGGAGAAGGGGATCCCTGCCAATATCCACACATATGAAATCACAGATCCAGCAAAGCTTCGCCGTCTAGAACGAAGAACCACCGGAGACTAGAGGTGGTGTGGAGCACCCTTACGACTAAGAGAATTTTCCGGAGAGAGAGAGAGGCCACAACCTACAAGCACAAAAGGATGTGTTGGAGGGCTTCCCCTCGCATAGTTATAGGCACAAGGGAGGGCCAAGGCTTAAGTTGTCCTGCCAAGGTTAAAATTTTCCTCTGGCGAACTTTGTTAGGATCGCTACCATGTCGAGTGACATTTGTTAACAGACATATAAAAGTTAGTGGGCAATGTCCTACATGCGATATAGGAGCGGAGGATACCAACCACCTATTATTCACTTGTGCAAAAGCTAAAGAGGTATGGCGGTTAATGGGTTTGGACTTTGCTATTGATAAAGCATGCGATGTGGATCATGCGGGAGAAGCTATGCTAGAATATTTATTGCTACAACCAGCTGAAGAATGTGTGGTCCTCGGTTTGGGAAATTCAACGGAAGCAATTGCTATTGGTTCCTGGTATTTATGGTGGGAGAGAAGAAAGTTAGTGCATAATGAAAAGGTCCAGGAACCTAAGTTCATAGCAATGGCAATCAGAGCTTTGGTTGCTAACTATACTATGACGAGTGATGCAAAGGCGACGATCAAGTGACATGGCTGGGAAACACCA
Source organism: Elymus sibiricus (assembly GCA_039707655.1). NCBI lineage: Eukaryota > Viridiplantae > Streptophyta > Magnoliopsida > Poales > Poaceae > Elymus > Elymus sibiricus. The sequence continues at coordinate 280,546,128 of CM077676.1, forward strand.
AGGAGCAACTATGTGAAACTAAACGTGGATGGAGCTCTTGACCCAGACTTGCTCAAGGGTGTTGGGGAACGGAGCATGAATTTCAAAAATTTCCTACGCTCATGCAAGATCTATCCATGGAGATGCATCGCTACGAGAGGGGAGAGTGTGTCTACGTACCCTCGTAGACCGTTTAGCGGAAGCGTCTCACAACGCGGTTGATGTAGTCGAACAATCCTTCGAGCTCCACCGATCGAGTACCAAACGTACGGCACCTCCGAGTTCTACACACGTGCAGCTCGGTGACGTTCATCGCCTTCTTGATCCAGCAAGACGTTGAGGAAGTAGATGAGTTCCGTCAGCACGACGGCGTGGCGACGGTGACGGTGAAGTGATTCCGGCAGGGCTTCGCCTAAGCTCTCCGAAAATATGACCGAGGTGGAAAACGGAGATCGGGGCACCGCACACGGCTATGGGACAATTGTGTGTCTCCAAGGGGTGCCCCTCCTCCGTATATAAAGGAGGGAGGGAGGAGGCTACTAGGACTCCTTAGTCCTAGTAGGATTCCACCTCCCATACGGAGTAGGAAAGGGGGAAGGGAGAGGGAAAGGAAAGAGGGGGCTGCGCCCCCTCCCCTAGTCCAATTCGGTTTGGGCAAGGGGGGGCGCGCGCCTCCTCACGTGGCCTGCCTCTCCTTTTCCCGTATGGCCCAATAAGGCCCATTACTTCTCCCGGTGAATTCCCGTAACTCCCCGGTACTCCGAAAAATACCCGAATCACTCGGAACCTTTCCGACGTCCGAATATAGCCTTCCAATATATGAATCTTTACCTCTCAACCATTTCGAGACTCCTCGTCATGTCCGTGATCTCATCCGGGACTCCGAACAAACTTCGGCCACCAATCACATAACTCATATAATACTAAATCGTCATCGAACCTTAAGTGTGCGGACCCTACGGGTTCGGGAATGATGTAGACATGACCGAGACGACTCTCCGGTCAATAACCAACAGCGGAACCTGGATGCTCATATTGGTTCCTACATATTCCACAAAGATCTTTATCGGTGAACCTCATATGTCAACATACGTTGTTCCCTTTGTCTGGCGGTATGTTACTTGCCCGAGATTCGATCGTCGGTATCCAATACCTAGTTCAATCTCGTTACCGGCAAGTCTCTTTACTCGTTCCGTAATACATCATCTTGCAACTAACTCTTTAGTCACGGTGCTTGCAAGGCTTCTATGATGCTGTATTACCGAGAGGGCCCAGAGATACCTCTCCGATAGTCGGAGTGACAAATCCCAATCTTGATCCATGCCAACTCAACAAACACTTTCGGAGATACCTGTAGTGCACCTTTATAATCACCCAGTTACGTTGTGACGTTTGATACACCCAAAGTATTCCTACGGTATCCGGGAGTTGCATGATCTCATGGTCAGAGGAACGTGTATTTGACATAGTGAAAGCAATAGCATTAAACTGAACGATCATATGCTATGCTGACGGTTGGGTCATGTCCATCACATCATTCTCCTAATGATGTGATCCCGTTATCAAATGACAACTCATGTCCATGGTCAGGAAACCTTGACCATCTTTTGATCAACGAGCTAGTCTAGTAGAGGCATACTAGGGACATAGTATTTGTCTATTATCCACACATGTATTTAATTTCCGGTCAATACAATTCTAGCATGAATAATAAACTATTATCATGAACGGGGAAATATGATAATAACTAATTTATTATTGCCTCTAGGGCATATTTCCAACAGTCTCCCACTTGCACTAGAGTCAATAATCTAGATTACATCTCCATGTAATTAACACTTAATCAGTTCTAAAGCTGATCATGTTTTGCTTGTGAGAGAGGTTTTAGTCAACGGGTCTGCAATATTCAGATCCGTGTGTTCTTGGCAAATCTCTATGTTATATGTAGATGCTGCTACCACACTCTGTTTGGAGCTACTCCAAAAGATTTCCCCACTATACTTATCCGGTCTGAGACTCATAGTCTTTCGGATCAGTGTTTAAAGCTTGCATCGACGTAACCCCTTACGACGAACTCTTTATCATCTCTATTCCTGAGAAATTCTTCATTAGTCATCTTAAGGATAATTTGACCGCTGTCCAGTGATCTACTCCTAGATCACTTTGGTACCTCTTTTGCCAGACACATGGCAAGGCACACAGCTTGGCATACTTTATAGAACCTACGGCTGAGTCATAGGGGATAACCTTCATCCATTCTATTTATTTTGCCGTGGTCGAGATTTGAGTCTTACTCAACTTCACACCTTTCACCACAGTCAAGAACTCCTTCTTTGACTGATCCATTTTGAACTTCTTCAAAATCTTGTCAAGGTATATGTTTTGTGAAAGTCATATGAGGCGTCTCAATCTATCTCTATAGATTTTGATGCCTAACATGTAAACAACCTTTACCTAGATCTTCAAGTCTTACTCCACTTCACACTAGCCAAGAACTTATTTCTTTTGACTTGATCCATTTTGAACTTCTTCAAAATCTCATCAAGGTGTGTGAAAATCTTTTATCAGGTGTCTTGACCTATCTCTATAGATCTCGATGCCCAAACCGTGGATAACTCAAAAACAGGTTTTTATTGAAAAACTCCTTTCAATTAATTCTTTATGCTTTCCAGAAATTCTACATCATTTCCAATCACATATACTTATTAGAAATGTTATAGAGCTCCCACTCACTTTGTTGTAAATACAAGTTTCTCCATAAACTTGCATAAACCCAAACGCTTTGATCACTTTATCAAAGCGAGTATTCCAGCTCCGAGATGCTTGCACCAGTCCATAGATGGATCGCTGGAGCTTGCATACTTTGTTAGCACCTTTAGGATCGACAAAACCTTCCGGTTGCATCATATACAATTCTTCCTTAAGGAATCCATTAAGGAATGCCGTTTTGACGTCCATTTGCCAGATTTCATAATCATAAAATGCGGCAATTGCTAACATAATTCTGACAGACTTTAGCATCGCTACGGGTGAGAAAGTCTCATCGTAGTCAACTCCTTGAACTTGTCGATAACCTTTAGCAACAAGTCGTGCCTTATAGACGGTGACATTACCATCAGCGTCCGTCTTCTTCTTAAAGATCCATTTATTTTTAATAGCTCGCCGTTCATCGGGCAAGTCTACCAAAGTCCACACTTTGTTTTCATACATGGATCTAATCTCGGATTTCATGGCCTCAAGCCATTTGTCGGAATCCGGGCTCGCCATCGTTTCTTCATAGTTCGTAGGTTCACTGTTGTCTAACAACATGACCTCCAAGACAGGATTGCCGTACCAATCTGGTGCGGAGCGTGTCCTGGTTGACCTACGAGGTTCTGTAGCAACTTGATCCGAAGTTTCATGATCATCATCATCTACTTCCTCTCTGGTCTGTGTCGGTGTCACAGAAATTTCTTTCTGTGGCGTACTACTATCCAGAGGAGGTACAATTACCTCATCAAGTTCTACTTTCCTCTCACTCACTTCTTTCGAGAGAAACTCCTTCTCTAGAAAGGATCCATTCTTAGCAACGAATACTTTGCCTTCGGATCTGTGGTAGAAGGTGTACCCAACGGTCTCCTTTGGGTATCCTATGAAGACGCACTTATCCGCTTTGGGTTCAAGCTTATCAGGCTGAAGCCTTTTGACATAAGCATCGCAGCCCCAAACTTTCAGAAACGACAGCTTAGGTTTCTTTCCAAACCATAGTTCATACGGTGTCGTCTCAACGGATTTAGACGGTGCCCTATTTAAAGTGAATGCAACTGTCATTAATGCATAACCCCAAAATGATAGTGGCAAATCGGTAAGAGACATCATAGAACGCACCATATCTAATAGAGTACGATTACGACGTTCGGACACACCATTACGCTGTGGTGTTCCAGGTGGCGTGAGCTGTGAAACAATTCCACATTGTCTTAAGTGATTGCCAAACTCGTAACTCAAATATTCTCCTCCACGATCAGATCGTAAGAACTTTATTTTCTTGTTATGATGGTTCTCTACTTCACTCTGAAATTCTTTGAACTTTTCAAATGTTTCAGATTTATGCTTCATCAAGTAGACATAGCCATATCTACTCAAATCATCTGTGAACGTGAGAACATAACGATATCCACAGCGCACCTCAACACTCATCGGACCGCATACATCGGTATGTATTATTTCCAATAAGTTGGTTGCTCGCTCCATTGTTCCGAAGAACGAAGTTTTAGTCATCTTGCCAATAAGGCACGGTTCACATGTCTCAAATGATTCATAATCAAGAGATTCCAAAAACCCATCTGCATGGAGTTTCTTCATGTGTTTAACACTGATATGACCTAAGCGGCAGTGCCACAAATATGTGGTACTATCATTATATTTTGGCATTCGTGTTATGAACATATGTATTACTACGATCAAGATTCAATAAACCTTTCATTTTAAGTGCATGATCATCAATGATATTATCCAAATAGAATAACAATTATTCTCTGAAATTGAATAACCGTCTTGCAATAAACACTATCAGATATAATGTTCATGCTTAACGCAAGCACCAAATAACAATTATTTAGGTTCATCACTAATCCTGAAGGTAGAGAGAGCGTGGCGATGGTGATCACATCAACCTTGGAGACACTTCCAATGCACATCGTCACCTCGTTCTTTAGCTAGCCCTCGTTTATTCCGAAGCTCCATGTTTCAAGTTGTAAGCAACTGAACAAGTATCAAATACCCAGGTGCTCCTACGAGTACTAGTAAGGTACACATCAATAACATGTATATCAAATATCTTTGTTGACATTGCCAGTCTTATTATCTGCCAGTTACTTTGGGGAAGTTCCGCTCCTTGTGACATTTCCCTTTGCAATGGGAGCACTAAGTCTCGGGTTTGGTTCAGCCTTGGGTTTCTTCGCGTGAGCGGCAACTGTTTTACCGTTCTTCTTGAAGTTCCCTTTTCTTTCCCTTTCCCTTCTTGAAACTAGTGGTCTTATTAACCATCAACACTTGATGCTCCCTTTTTTTTATTTCTACATCCGCAGATTGTAGCATCGCGAATAGCTTAAGGATCTTATATCCCTTGCATGTTTATAGTTCATCACGAAGATCCAGTAGCTTAGTGATAGTGACTGGAGAACTCTATCAATCACCACTTTATTCGGAAGTCTAACTCCCACTTGATTCAAGTGTTTGAAGTACTCAGACATTCTGAGTACATGCTCACTAACGGAGCTGTTCTCCTCCATCTTGTAGCTATAGAACTTGTCGAACGTGTCATACCTCTCGACCCGGGTGTGATCTTGAAAAACAAATTTTCAGCTCTTGGAACATCTCATATGCTCCGTGTTGCTCAAAACATATTTGGAGCTCCGGTTCTAAGCCGTAAAGTATGGCGCACTGAACTATCGAGTAGTCATCTTTTCTTGTCTGCCAGATGTTCATAACGTCCTCAGACGAAGCCGTAGGGGTATTTCACTGAGCGGTGCATTAAGGACATAAGCCTTGTGTGCAGCAGTGAGGACAATCCTCAGATCACGGACCTAGTCCGCATAGTTGCTTCCATCAACTTTCAACTTCGTTTTCTCTAGGAACATAATAAAAACAGGGGAACTACAGCGCGGTCTATTGATCTACAACATAAAATTGCAAAGATTATTTAGACTATGTTCATGATAATTGAAGTTCAATTAATCAAATTACTTAAGAACTCCCACTTAGATTAACATCCCTCAAGTTGTCTAAGTGTAACATGATCCACATCAACTAAACCACGTCCGATCATCACGTGAGGTGGATTAGTTATCAATGGTGAACATCTTTCATGTTGATCATATCTACTATATGACTCATGTTCGACCTTTCGGTCTCTTGTGTTCCGAGGCCATGTCTGTACATGCTAGGCTCGTCAAGTTTAACCCAAGTCTTCTGCGTGTGTAAAACTGGCTTACACCCGTTGTATGCGAACGAAAGAATCCATCACACCCAATCATCACGTGGTGCTTAGAAGCGTCGAACCTTCGCAACGGTGCATACTAGGGGAGAACACTTATCTTGAAATTTAGTGAAGGGATCATCTTATGATGCTACCATCGTCCTAAGCAAAATAAGATGCATAAAAGGATTAACATCACATGCAATTCAATATATGTGACATGATATGGCCATCATCGTCTTGTGCTTTTGATCTCCATCAGCAAAGCACCGTCATGATCTCCATCGTCACCGGGTTGACACCTTGATCTCCATCGTAGCGTCGTGACACCTTGATCTCCATCATAGCGTCGTGACACCTTGATCTCCATCATAGCGTCGTGGTCGTCTCGCCAATTATTGCTATTACTACTACTACTGCTAACTCATAGCGGTAAAGTAAAGCAATTACATAGCGCTGGCATTGCATACAATAAAGAGACAACCATAAGGCTCCTGCCGGTTGCCTAATAATTTACAAAACATGATCATCTCATACAACAACTTATATCACATCATGTCTTGGCCATATCACATCACCAGCATACCCTGCAAAAACAAGTTAGACGTCCTCTACTTTGTAGTTGCAAGTTTTACGTGGCTGCTACGGGTTTGCAAGAACCGTTCTTACCTACGCAAAACCACAACGTGGTGTAGTGATTGCTTTTTGATCTTCTAAAAGAACCCTCTTCATTGAAACCGATTCAACTAAAGTGAGAGAGACAGACACCCGCCAGTCACCTTTATGCAACGAGTGCACGTAGCGGTGAAACCTGTCTCGCGTAAGCGTACGCGTAATGTCGGTCCGGGCCGCTTCATCTCACAATACCGCCGAATCAAGTAACAACTAGTAACGGCAAGCAATATGTATACACCCACGCCCACAACTCACTTGTGTTCTACTCGTGCAAATCACATCTACGCATAGACCTGGCTCGGATGCCACTGTTGGGGAACGGAGCATGAATTTTAAAAATTTCCTACGCTCACGCAAGATCTATCCATGGAGATGCATCGCTACGAGAGGGGAGAGTGTGTCTACGTACCCTCGTAGACCGTTTAGCGGAAGCGTCTCACAACGCGGTTGATGTAGTCGAACAATCCTTCGAGCTCCACCGATCGAGTACCAAACGTACGGCACCTCCGAGTTCTACACATGTGCAGCTCGGTGACGTTCCTCGCCTTCTTGATCCAGCAAGACGTCGAGGAAGTAGATGAGTTCCGTCAGCACGACGGCGTGGCGACGGTGACGGTGAAGTGATTCCGGCAGGGCTTCGCCTAAGCTCTCCAAAAATATGACCGAGGTGGAAAACGGAGATCGGGGCACCGCACACGGCTATGGGACAATTGTGTGTCTCCAAGGGGTGCCCCTCCTCCGTATATAAAGGAGGGAGGGAGGAGGCTACTAGGACTCCTTAGTCCTAGTAGGATTCCACCTCCCATACGGAGTAGGAAAGGGGGAAGGGAGAGGGAAAGGAAAGAGGGGGCTGCGCCCCCTCCCCTAGTCCAATTCGGTTTGGGCAAGGGGGGCGCGCGCCTCCTCACGTGGCCTGCCTCTCCTTTTCCCGTATGGCCCAATAAGGCCCATTACTTCTCCCGGTGAATTCCCGTAACTCCCCGGTACTCCGAAAAATACTCGAATCACTCGGAACCTTTCCGACGTCCGAATATAGCCTTCCAATATATGAATCTTTACCTCTCGACCATTTCGAGACTCCTCGTCATGTCTGTGATCTCATCCGGGACTCCGAACAAACTTCGGCCACCAATCACATAACTCATATAATACTAAATCGTCATCGAACCTTAAGTGTGCGGACCCTACGGGTTCGGGAATGATGTAGACATGACCGAGACGACTCTCCGGTCAATAACCAACAGCGGAACCTGGATGCTCATATTGGTTCCTACATATTCCACGAAGATCTTTATCGGTGAACCTCATATGTCAACATACGTTGTTCCCTTTGTCTGGCGGTATGTTACTTGCCCGAGATTCGATCGTCGGTATCCAATACCTAGTTCAATCTCGTTACCGGCAAGTCTCTTTACTCGTTCCGTAATACATCTTGCAACTAACTCTTTAGTCACGGTGCTTGCAAGGCTTCTGTGATGCTGTATTACCGAGAGGGCCCAGAGATACCTCTCCGATAGTCGGAGTGACAAATCCCAATCTTGATCCATGCCAACTCAACAAACACTTTCGGAGATACCTGTAGTGCACCTTTATAATCACCCAGTTACGTTGTGACGTTTGATACACCCAAAGTATTCCTACGGTATCCGGGAGTTGCATGATCTCATGGTCAGAGGAACGTGTATTTGACATAGTGAAAGCAATAGCATTAAACTGAACGATCATATGCTATGCTGACGGTTGGGTCATGTCCATCACATCATTCTCCTAATGATGTGATCCCGTTATCAAATGACAACTCATGTCCATGGTCAGGAAACCTTGACCATCTTTTGATCAACGAGCTAGTCTAGTAGAGGCATACTAGGGACATAGTATTTGTCTATTATCCACACATGTATTTAGTTTCCGGTCAATACAATTCTAGCATGAATAATAAACTATTATCATGAACGGGGAAATATGATAATAACTAATTTATTATTGCCTCTAGGGCATATTTCCAACAAAGGGCTCGTATGGCGCTGTCATCAGAGACTCGAATGGCAGATTCGTCGCGGCAGGAAACGGGGAAATCGATTGGTGCGGAGATGCGCTTATGGCCGGGGCACTGGCCTTACGGTTTGGTCTCAATTTGGCAACTACAGTCGGGTGTAACCGCATAGAGATGAACTCCGACAACATTAAGATGACAGAGACAATTAAGAATGGAGGTCGCTCTTTCAGTCTATCGCCGGCAGTTTTTGATGATATAGATCACCTTGCGTGTAATTTTTCGCATATTATTTTTTAGCATGCTGCTAGAGAGACTAATTGTGCTGCCTATAATTTAGTCAAACTAGTTAGAAGTAAGGTGTGCGGGTGAATGAAAAATCCACACGTACAGATTGTTGATACTCTTATAAAAGATGGTGATCACCTTGCAATAAAGAGTTCTTTGATGTCAAAAAAAAAAGGGAAGGGCCAAGGCTTGTAAGAGGGGTCGCGTCCTCCTAGGTAGATGGGGTGCGCCGAACCCTAACCTCCCCCTATGCCTTGGCCCCCAAGGCTTTAGCTCTAACTCAATAAAAGGAGAAACATGTAATTTTTGTGTTAGCACAATCGCTCAAGGGAGACAGAAATGCAGCACCGCAAGCTGCAACACATTGCTGAATTTAAGATTGCATCAGTTTTGCATGTACAAGTACATCATCAGTCCATAAGCAGGCTAACAATTCTATGCAACGGGAAAAGGCGCTACATCCAACCGATGATGATCTGTGATCTGTCAGTTATTAATCGAATACATCTCTACAGCTAGGTAGGGAGGGAGGGAGTGGTGACTGTACAACCTGCCATCTAAAAGCTATCTCCCATGATTAGGTACGTAAGGTGAGTAGGAAAAAAAGAATGTCGTTGACTAAAATCTCCGAAGAGAAAAACCAATGCCCTCTGCCTACAATCCTTTTGACTACCCTAGGAAAACGTTCGATCTTGTCTTTAGCCAATGCACCATCTCCTTATCAAGAGGAGAATTGTTATTCAACACAGCATCCATCATTGGAGTGCCAAAGAATCTTGGGTCGCTCTTGAACACCCATATCCGGTCCTTCGGCCATGGACGTTGGGCCTGTTTCTCCTGTCAATCAACCATCAACAACGTCATTACATTTGTGACTAAGTCGAACCACAACGGCCACTAGAAAACACGCCATCACACAAATGCATTAATCTTGAAGAAGTAGCACTTACCATCCGTGATAGCATGAATCTCACAGTTCTCGTGCCATAAACTCGCTCTTGAGTTGGCTTTACAGACTTTACATAGAAAGAGGAGACATCTGGTAATGACATACAACCCTTTCTAGCTCTCGTCAGTCTAGATTCGGGTTCTGCATTCTGGCTGTACCAATAGATAAGCTGTGCTAAGCAATAGTTCTCTGGGTACGTCTTGCTGTACTCCTGGAAACCTGGTCCCAGTTTATCAGCATATTTGGGACCTAAATCAAGAGGACTGATATGAACTGGTGGGGACTTTACGGTCTTGTAGTCCTGTACGTAGTGTTAGTTGGGTCAGCTTCAAGTACAGATAAAGAAAATCACAAGCATTTGTTTCACGACTGAGGGAAAGGCAGAAAGCTTTCACTTACTCGGGCTCTGAAGAAACACTTTGTGTAAGCATACATGTGAATCAAATCAGCAGCAGCGTCATGACGGCACTTGTATGTGCATGAAAGAGTTCGCAACTCATCACGCAACCTGTAGAAGGGAGTCAGAATCCAAATTTGGATAATTAGAGCTGAGGAGAGTCAGATTCCAAACATACCATAACAGAGAATTTCGGATGTCTCCCTCGATGTCTTCAGAATAGGATGGATCATGAAGCCGAATTTTGTCCTTGAGGTCAGTAAGTACATCTTCGTCAACATGATGTTCAATTGACTGAAGGAGCTCATCAACTAATGAGCCTTCCCCTTTCCAGATGGCAGAAACTAGACTTCTCCCAGTAAGCCTCACCAGAGGAGGGGGGGCATTCTTGGGGTCCCCGAATATACATCTCATAACATACCTTACCTAAGGATAACATATCGTCAAAAATTCAATAGAAAGATCAAGCAAACAGATTCTCTTTGGGTTTATCGATGATAATATATAATTTTTTGCTACTGCAGAACAAATTCCAAGTAAATGAAAATAATTACCCACCTTATCAAGTGTATGAGTTAAATGCTGTAATCTAGAATTTAATACACCCTCAGCCTGCGTGTAGACAGAATTAGATCAAACCATGCAAGTCAAAGAAACATGAGGTGAAGCCAAGTCATCAGCATCTACCTGAACCTCGGCATCATTCCTCTCGGAATCCATATTTATATCTGTAAAAAACTGGCGTTTCTCTTCCATGTTGTGCTTAAAGATCTCATTAGGAAGTTTCTGCCTCTCGAAGAATATAAACCGCACCTTTTATTTACATGAGAAGTTGCCATGAGCACAGAAACTGGTTATCGCATCGCAAGAGAAATTGAACAAGAAAGAGAAATACAAATTACCAGGTGGGCCGTGTAAGCAACAAGCCACCCAGGCAAACCAGCAAGTAAACAGGTACCAAGACCAGCTCTACCCAAGTCAATCAAGTCTTGTTGGGAGACAGTGTTTGCTTCGCAAGCCTGTAGCAGCAAACTGTGTCGGTCAAGCACACCGTGGAATTCCATTAACACCTGGTTGACGATGAAGTTAGCGGATGTGATTATGTCAAAATGATGCAAAAGAAATAAAGGAAAATAGTGTTTAGGAATTAGGTAAACCACACACAGTCACCCTCGAACCATAAACCAGAATGCTTCCAAAAGTTTACCTTCTCGAAAGCTCCCTCTCCAGAAAAATTTAAATAGCTGCCCCGGCATACTTGACTTCCACAGAGGCAAACCGATGCTTCATGCTCTTCCTTACTCTAGCAGAACAAGAATGTAAACTTAAAATAGTGCAACTTAAAACGTAGCTTATGCAGGAACACAATGTGATGCTCACCTCAGTTACAGAGTTGTAATCAAAAGTGATTTCCTCGCCTTCTGCAATCGGCCTAACAGTGTAGACTCCAATCTGGTATTGACCATCCACAGCAGTCACTCTGGAAAAAAAATTCAAGGAGCACTAGTTAGTATAAGAAGTGTGAGAAAAAATGCCTGCAAATGCTTAATGCATTAAACACGGAACAACACAGGAATAGTTTTGTTCATTCGCTATTAAAGTTCTAACGGACATGCATTAACCACCAGATGATAAAACGATGATAAAAATTCATAAAACTTTTGAAGAATGGAGGAATGACAAAGCAGTTGTAAAGGGAAAGGACTTGCACAACAGCAAAGTCAAGCTCCTATCAATGTTGATCATTTAAAATGTATATGCTTGCATAACTTTGGATCAGTTCTTTCACAAATGGGTGTAAAAGAAATTCAGGTCAACACTGAAAACAGATAGCATAGAGTCATGTGTAGTGAAAAAGGAAAACATTGTGTTGTAAAAATCTGAAGATTAAAGGGGCTTACTTTGCTTCACAGTTGGGGTTACATGAATGACAGATTCTGCTCGCATAGTTAGCCTTGTGCATAGCATCAACAAAAACCAAGTCATATCCATCACGGTCCCCCTATCATCATAACAAAGGCAAAAGATCAGTCATCTGTAACAACCCTTGCTCAGGATGTCTTTACTCACAGATTAGATACTTGGATGGCATCAAAAAAATTAAAAACGGAAAATACCTTTGGTCTTTCTAACATAATGTTGTAAAACTCAGGAGCTTGATCTTCGCTGTTGTTTTGTATATGTTTAATACCATCTTGCTTTTCATACCATCTCCAAGAAGGGTAAACCTGCAAAGGTTACAAATACATAAATACATTATGATTTTATATGATATGGATTAATTCTAGAAACATTGGATATACAGTTAGAACACACCTCCCCGAAGAACTCAATAACAAAGTCATCCATGCCAAATCCACCCTTTTTGTTGCAAACAACTCCAAGACCCTGAAAGAACATGCGGAAAGTTAAGATAGGACCGTCAGTTATGATGGTATGCAAACATTAATGAATTAGGTGTTGCTGAATGCATGCCTTTCTATAAGCAACATAGTTATGTTCAGGGCGGCTCCTCATGGCCTTTAGCATTCCAAGGCACATCTTTGCAATTCGTCTATCACCACTCTCCTCTGCAGACTTTTGGATTTCTTCGATGACAGGTTTAAGGGGGTAAACCATAGGAGTATTTCCAGAACCAGTGAAATCCCTAACCTGCTTATTCAAAGTATTCAGAAGCAGCTGCAATCACAATATCTAAGTGAGTCCAAAGCATCCCAGCAAATGAACTAAAATGAAAAAAAGAAGTCTTTGTCAGATACAATACCTCCTCAATAAAGGTATGTTTGTCAGCAGATGACAAGCCAACGTCAGCTGGCATAATGTCACGCAGGAGATTATGTGTGTATGGATCTATGCCGTATACTTCTTGCTCAAGAACTTCATCCCCAGGTACCTTTCTACGTTGATAATCCTTAACCTCTGGAATCTCCAAATTTTCAGTACCATTCTTCTGTGAGAGCAGCTTCTCAGAGTAGTCATCAGGTAAAGCAACCCGCATTTTTCGTTGTACTTCCTCCTCATCTGCTACAATAAGGTACTTCTCAATCACTTCATACTTCCTAGTAACAGGAGGGACAAGGCTTGCTTTTGTCATGCGAGCACCCCATCCACGATCATCCCCGACACAGTCACCAGATTCAAACAACTTCATACCATTTCCCCTTAAATCCCATGCTGCAGAATTTAAGTCAAGGTCACTCTCTGTATCAGAAACAGTAGTTTCACTCTCAGTTTCATCACCTTCAGAGTATCCATCATCATCATCAGATGTCTCACTCCCAGAATCAACATCCATTTTCTTTAATTTAGAGAGGCTTCTTTTAATTTCGCGGTCAAATGCACGGGATGAAGCATCTGCACCAGCAGAGGCAGTCCAGTTTGCTCCCCTTCTTTCCCCCGTAGTTTTATTTTGTTTCTTTTTTAGTTTTGCGTCTGAAGAATATTGACTTGTGTCAGAATTGTCCTTCTGGGCTGCTGCTCCATCTCTCTCAGAAATCAATCGTGGGTTACCCAGTCTCTTTGCTAACTGGATAAAGGACACAACAATTTGCTTCATATCTCCCAAATCAGTTCGGCCTTTATATCTGTAAGTAGCAAATCAAATGTGAAAAAATGCAATATCACAAACTTATCCTGCTCTGCAAACCTTCGACTCAGTTAGACTGAGCAACTTTACCTCAATGCATCGCGGCACATAGATCGAATATCATTCTTGAGAGAACTAAAGCCATGCCGAGCATAATATCCACTTTTCAACCTACCTTCAATTTTTGCAACCTGTAAAACAAAGATATTGTTAGTGAAAAAAAGCGAAGATTCAACCAGTTAAATCACCCACTGATGCCGGGGATATCCTGGATGGAACGGATACTATGTTGAATAGTCAATTCATGTGCATGGTGGAAAGGATTCTTGAAAATAAGGTTCATGTTGGTGATACGCTACAAGTTGCTCAAGATGTCTCATGCCTACTACATCGTACACCAGTAAATGAGGCCTTTCCTAGCGACATGTCGAAATTGGGACGGGTTCGCTTGAAGGGGAGGAGGAGGATGCTGCATGCAGCATGCATAGCACACCGGCATCATCTTGCTGCAGTACTAAGGGACCTGGACCTACATCAGTTGTCACAAGGATCTGAAGTTGGATGGCATCGATGTCAGTGTCACAGAGCAATTGAATAAATGAAAGGACGGAAGGACAATCGGTACGGTGGACAAGGTGAGCAGGGAGATAATGTGAGTTAGATGAGGAATTGACAGCCAAATTTGATGAAATGGTGTAGAGGATGATGCAGACAAGTTTGCTGGATGGAAAGATCGCACTGGAGAAGATAAAAACGGAGAGGGCTGGCAAAGTGGGGTAGATGAGTAAGGCGATGGACGACCTGGATGACACAGAAGCAGATTCCAGATGTGGAGCAGGAACATGTAAGTTTGTTGACAGGCTGAACATATATATGAAATTCTGCCATGCAGACACCATTTCTACCTGTAATTCAACGTAAGCTCCCCTTGGCTAAGTGTTTCCTTATCTCCAGTCTTAACAATGTTCTACATTTTTTCCATTAGCCTCCCTCTTTTGTTTGCAAGGTAATCCGGGCATTCTTTGAAAGATAATTGGGCCGTTGTCGCATCTTAGGATCTTATCGGCTTTGAGGCTGCTGACCTTATCGAAGGAAGAGAAGATGAAACAATCATTGCCAAGGAAGAAGACAGCTATTGAAGAAAGACAAAGGTACATCCTCGATGCTCATTGGAACAGTTTTAATCTTTACATCTCCCTCTGCAACATGGTTAGGTTTAGTAAAAGTGCATGAGTTTTTTTTTTTCTTGCCCTCTATCTGTTCCTCACAACTTCTTCAACTTCTAAGTAAGCTCAATTTTTACGTTTGCAATGTTTTAACTTATAACATGAGCAAGTCATGTACCTTTGGAATGAAGAAATCAAATCTGCTGCTCTTCATGATTTCTCTCAATCTATTGATGACAAACTCTTCCATCTTCCGGTAGCTATTCTCGGCCTTCCTCTGCATCAAACGCCTTAGCTGTGCATCCTTCGACAAAACAGCAGAGGACTTTCTGGCATCAAGCCATTTTGATCGTTTATAGAAACCTTGACCAAAGGAAAGATTGGCATTCTCTCTATTTGAGATATCAGCAAAATAGCCGTCAAGTTCATCAGAACCACCCAGCTGACTGGTCAAGTTCCTCGCAACTTTGGATGCATAGTCGTTTCCATCATCTATCTGCTTCAGGCTTTTAATTTTCTGGAGTGACTCCTCAGGATTCAAAGAGCTCTTAATCCATTTAATATGGTGAAATCTGCTTCTCATATCCCATAGCTGGCTGCAACCCTGAATGTGCACAAAAGATATGTTCGGAAACTGCACTAGTACTTCCCCAAGGGCAAGAGAGCTCAGATTTGAACACCCAACTAAAATCAGTGTTCTTATATTTTGCTTCTCATAACCAGCCTGAAAGGGAGATAAATAATTTGAGTCAGAAGTTGGAACTTTGAAGATGACAAAAATAACATCTCAAAGTTTAAACAGAAAAGGGAGCCATACCATAATACCATGAAACACAGAATCGGTGCACTGAAGGCCAACAGAAGACAAATCGACGAATCTACATGTTTTCCTGTAGTACTTAACACCACTGTTCCAGAGTTTACAGGTAGCTGCAGAAGAAATCAGTGATTTCATGTCCACCCTCAGAAAATGGAAGATTCTTGCTAACACATGCACATTCAGTAAACCCCAGCTGTAACTTCCAGCTATGGAATTAGTAGAGTTCTCTTCAACAAGAGCAGCATCATGACATAAGTCTTCAAAAGAGCAGTCATCATTCTGACTAGCGAGGATGTCCTCATACATATTGATATCTTCATCACTTTGATTAGGTAGCAGCCTTGCCCTTTTTACAGACCCAGCATCTTCTGCAGAAATGCCAAAAAAGGGAATTGTTGCAAAGATCCACATGTCATAACAGACATAATTATAACAATAGCATGAATATAGCATAGAGATTCACACAAGGTGTGCCCTGTGCAACTGGAAGGACTACTCAACATGATGGTAAGCTGAGGAGCACAATTAATGGCAGAAAGTAAGGAAATAGTGCATGTTTTTAGACTAGATATGACGGAATACCTGGCAGGATTTTCCTTGAAGCTGAATTGTTAGAAAAGTTCATTTCTATTTCCTTTTTGGGCTGCTTTGCTGCGATCCATGGATCCAAGACCTCATTTATGGCTAAAGTAAGTTCCCTGCTCTTGAAATACTTCATGACTAGTTCATGCAGCTTACCACGTGTATAACCCACAAACTGGGGGTGCAACTCATGGAACCTACCAGCTCCATGGTTCACAACAATGTTAGACTGCTCCACAAGAGCAGAAGTAGAATTTGAACTTCCTGGCCCTCCATCGCGAGCAGCAGGCTCGGATTTTATATCCTTAACAACTGGAAGCCATGTGTTATCAATCTTTCTGAACACACTGCTCCGTTCAAGAATAGTGCCCTTTTTAACTAACTTTTGCAACTCAGAGTAAGAAAATGGGCCATGCTCATGTCCAGTTCCATCCATGTAGTACCAGTCACCCAGTTTGACTGACAATTCCTCAACAGTGCAAACATGGTCCTCTGGAATATTTGGAACAGACTTGGACTTCTGCAGACTTTGTAAATCATGTTCATGATGTTTCTTGAAATGAGACAAACCTTCATGAACAGAATTCCTATCATGGGAGCGTGAAGATCTAGAAAGTGACCGCTCAGCTGCTCTGGACTTTATGCATGGTTCGATAGAGGATTGATCCTTGACAACCCGAGCATTTATCTTAACAACTGGAAGCGTCATCCCTTTCACTCCCTTCAGAAGTTGTCTAATCTGATTCTGGCACAATCTTCCAGGTATAGTAGCACTGGCGTCATCAACAGTGTCAGTGTTCTCTTCTGTCGATGAGAATGCCCACAACGGCAGATCAAGCTTTTTAGCAGGTACATGGTAGTAGAAGTCTTCCTTGCAGTGCCTGCGAGGATCCTCATGGTTGCCTTTTAGCATCTGACAAAGAGCATAGCCTTCATTCAGGACAAGCTTCTTCCTGTAAGGCTTATCTTGGTTGAATTCATCGTTCCTCTTCCAGTCACCACCTTTGCAAGACCATCTACCAGAAAACCACTCGCTACATTCAACATTATGATAAAACTTTTCCCTCCCAACAGGACCAACACCATTGATGAATCCAATGCTTCTGTTGATTCCATCATCTCTTGCAGGTTGGCCTTGGAACCTAGGAAAATCTGGCATAAGACAGAAACCCCGGTATGTCAACAAAAAAACAAAGGGCGATCAAAGAACTAGATGGCGGTACCATTCCACCTTGTACATGTTGTAAATGATTAGTTTTCAGAGTAAGACGTAGTGTCCCCATCTAGAGGACGAATAACATCTGGAGAACTAAAGTAACATACACTAGCTTTCAGAAATTACATGTGCATCCTTTCACACAAAAAAATTACATGCGCAAGAGTAAAAATATCAAAGGATAAACAAGGACAGAATTGATCCAATACCTTCAGGGTAACTACACCTTTCCCAGTCAACAGGCTCAAAATGTGCATCCAAAACCTCTGCAATTTCCAAACGAGGAAAGACACCGGATAAGTATAACCATGAGGTGTAACTGCTGGAACACATCAATTACAGCTCTGAGAATCAAAGCCAAACAACAAAAGGATAGCAATAGATTCCGTTTTAAGGCATGTGGAAGCTCTGTACTTGCATTTACAACGCTCAAAAGATTATATTTGCACACCACGTAATACGAGTTTAAAGTTAACATCCACAGCTACTACTCCCTCAGTCCCATAATATAAGATGTTATTACATCGGTTGTAATAACATCTTATATTATGGGTCGGAGGGAGTACCTGTTTTTTTAAACTGCCTTCAAAGAAGAGTGTAAAACCACCTGATCCAAATGATTGTTATTTTTCCCCAATTAAACAGAAGTATGTAATAATAACTTTAATACAGAACTTCCCAAGGGTAGTTACAGAAATTGTCACTTTTTATACCGACGGACAAAAACAGAAAATCATGGGGATACAAATGTACTAAAACGAGAAATGCAACAAAAATCCAAGAAAACCCAAGGTCAGGGACAAGATTCTACAACCGAAAAATAGCACCAAAAGAGGACGAATAATACATCATATAAGGCCCGGGCCCGGACCCAGACCCAGCCACGTGGACATCCAAAACGTTCCAAGATTCGGTGCAAACTGCAAGAGCACAACCAAACTACCAAAGTCGAGGGCCCTGAAATTTGCAACCCAAAAGGATATAACGAAAACACCAAAAGCTGTAAAAAAAAAATCCCTCAAAAATAAACAATCCCTAAAAGCCCAAAAAACATGCTCAGCCCAGCCCAGCCCACTATCATCAAAAAAACATTTAAATCTTCAGCTCAAAAAGTAAAGAAGCGTTTTTACCTCCAAGAATCTCAAGCTCATGTCCATCCACCATAGTAGCTCCATACATTAGTGCCTCGACCCTATTATTAATGTAGAGATCTTCCTTCTGTTCTTCAGAAGCTTCCTCCTCTTCACCCTCAGCACCCGATGCCAACAAAGTTACCCCTTCTCGAGCTTCATCAAGCAGATTTCCTGGGGCTTCTGGAGGGCCAACCTTCTGTGAAGAAAGGTCCGCATACACCGAGGGGATATCAGATGGAACCAGTGGTGAAGCTGCATTCTCAACAGTCACCCATCTATTGCTGTCAGCATGCTTTATTAGATGATCAGAAAGAAGATATCCGTCTTCTACCAGTTTCTTCAAGTCAGCAAGCTTGGAAGGTCCTTGCTCAACACCGAATTGGTCAAGGTAAAACCACTTCCCCATGATAATAGTGGGCTCGGTACTGGGTTCAGGTGCTTCACTGGTGTGAGGTGGGGTGTCACAGATATCCATGTCTTCTTCCATTGAGGCATCTTCAGCGAGAACATCATTCAGCTGTTCAGGTACTGGTGGCGGGGGAAGGGGAGGAGGCATATTAGGTGGTAAAGGCGGAGGTGGAGGCGGAGGAGGCGGTGGTGGTGGTGGTGGTAATGGAGGTGGTGGCAGCAACTCAGTGCATTGAACGCCCTCGGTTACCTTCCCCTTGGAGATCCTCTCCTCACTCTTTATGTTGCTACCACTATTACTCTTAGTTGGTTGCTTCGTTGACTTATTTTTGTGCTGCACATTTTCTAGGTTGTTGCTTTCAAGCTTAGCACCCCTGCTCTTCTTACTTGCTTCACGGCCGTCAGTTGTTCGACCACGTTCAGATGGTGATTTATCATGACAGAGCGGAGTTCGGTCTCTGATGTCCTCGTGCTGAGTCCTCCCACGAGGGGAATTATCAATGCGGCTCGGTGTGTTATCCCTGTGATGGGCCTGGCGTGCTCTGTGTCGTGGTGAAATGTAGGGGCTGCGGTCTCTGTTATCACAGTGACGACCACGGTCTCGGTCTCGTGGGGAGCGCTCCATGCGGCCTGGGCTCCTCTCATGCTTATCATGGCGAAAGCGATCATGAGGAAAGCGTCCCAAGATGCCTGGGCTCCTCTCAAGCCGATCATGTCGATCTCGTATTTGCGGCGAGATGTCATGATTTCTTCCAGACAAATGCTTCCCAGCAGAAGAACTCTTTGGCTCTCCCTTCCTTCGGCTTTTTGACCCTGATTGAGTGCATGTCTCAGCTTGGTGTTTGCTGTGGTTGCTCTCGGGCTCTACTGCCTGGCTCTTCCTAGCACTGCCAGTGCTGCTGCTCTCAGGCTTAATCTCACCAGGCTCCTCATCAGAATCCCGTGAAGAGCCTTTCTTCCCATCCTCGCGGATGTGAGCTGATGAACTTATCTTGCCGCCATGATCCCGGTCCCGTTTTTTTCCCAGTGGAGTAACCTCCCCTGGCTCCACCACATCTTTATTTGATTTTCTCCCGATCTTGTCAGACTTACCTTTCCTCTGCGTCACAGGCACAAGCTCAGCCTTGTCAAGCTCCACGTTCCTCCTTGTCTTCCTTGTTGGCTCTGACTGCATGCCTACAATCTCCCCCGGCTCCAACTCTGCAGCTGGCGAGGAAGGCAGCAACTTGCGCCATTTCTTGGGAGGGATGGTCCTGTCCAAGTCCCGTGTGTTGTCTGCCTCTCCATTGAGCAGCAGCTCCCCTTCCTCGAGGTCGGCAGCTGAAGCCGAGTAGTGCTTGCGGTGGTGGTGGTGATGGTGGTGGCCGTGCGCTGCTTTCTCCCCCTTGTCTGGCATCGCTTCTCCCCTCACGAGGGCGTCGGCACGGAAGCCCTCAACTGCACGCTGAGGCGGGACGGCGCACGCGACTCCTCCATCTCCCATGGAAAACCTGGGAGGGTGTCGGGGGCGGTCCAGCGCTCCGACGGCGAGAAAACCCTAGCTCCCGGCGGCTCTCCCAGGGCTCTCCACGCTCATCTCCGGCGCTGCCGCGCACAAAACCCTAATTACAGGCAAGCAGATAGCAGGGCACAAATCAAGAGCAATGAGAAGCAATTCGAATTGAACCAAATCGGATTGAAGCGGCCCCGGATCGTAGCGCTCGTACCTGCGGGGCGGGGAATCGAGACGCGGCTCCTCAGATCGAGAGATCCGCGGCGGCGACGGTCCTTCCCGGCGGAGGCGTCGCGAGCTTGCTCTCCCCGGGTTCGCGGCGGTTCCCTTCCCGCGTCGGCCTCTCTCCTCGAGTCTCGTCTCCAACGCGGGCGGGGGCGCCCTCGCGCTCGCTATCGCCTTGGACTTGGAGGGTGTTGGTGTGTGTGTTTGTGTGTGTTGGCTTCCTGGTCCTGGCTTTAAGGGGGCTGATGGCCTGTTTGTTCGTAAAGCCTCGCCTCGGCTTCGGTCTTATGGGAGAAGGAGACGGGAGACGGGCTTGTTTTTTTTTTTCCTTCGATTTTGAGGACAGGAGGGCGGGGTTGTTATCTAGTCCTCTCCCGGAAGGGTTTGATCTATCACATTTGGTAACTTTGCAAAAATAACACCGGACGAGATCAAAAGATGCGCAAAGTTATTGCCACGTTATTTTTTTTGACTGCTAAAGAACATACGCCGCTAAGCTCATTTACTAGTACTAGTATAAACTAAACTAGCACACACTAGCAGAGAAATGGCATATTCGGTACGTCAGCTTTACAACGTTAGTGTTGGCGTTGTTTTTTCTAACACGACACAATTGGTGGGCCCAGTTGTACTCAAGAAAGTGATGGCATTCGATTTCTATGCACGTCGTAGGTGATTAGTCTAGTGTTGGCGTGTCTTGTCCTGGAACGCCAGCAGTAACTTTTGCCTATATATAGGAGTGTTGGCAGTCCTTGTTTCTCAAGCATATTCACTTCCTTTCTCCACAAAAATCTTCTTCCTAACTAGTTATCTCCTCTTAGTTTTTGTTGTTCCCTCTTAAATAGTTATGTGGCCGGTAATGGACCCACCGGAGCTTGTCGAATCGGCACGAGCCCCGCGTGCGAGCCCACGTCGGCGGAGCGTGTCGAAAGGTTGGAACTCCGCTGCCTTGGCCGAGCTCCCCTCTGGCCTTGTTGGCTACGCCATGAGCTCGCCACGGCCAATGCAACCGACACTGATCGATGAATCGTGCCATTGCAGCAGCGCGACGTCCGTCCGTTCCGACGGCTACACCACCGGCGCCGAAGCTGCCTGGAATCGGGCGAGGGCAATTATACTGCTTTTGCGGCTGTCGACGGCCTCTCGATAAGAATACCTCGCACACAACATGGAATCTAGACCGAGAGCTCTACATCTGCGCTGGCCGTGGAAAGGTATATGACAGGAAATAACTTGATCTATTTCAGCAAATTTGCACAATTCAAATCTAGAATCGCTCACATCATTATGTGTATATTGTCATCTACAGGAAGGTGCAAAGTTTTGCTACACATGGATATGGGTCGATCTCGTGTAGAAATACGTAAGAGAGTTGTTTGAGTACTCCATTGGACCACTGAGACAATAGATAGATGAGATGCAAGTCAAGAATGATGCGAGGCCAAATCAACAAATTCAAGAAGTTTCGATATGCACTTTTTAGCTAGTGTTATGACTGGGCTCGGTCACAGCTGGATCGGTGTAAGCATTTTTTTCTCATGGGAGTCATTACACTGATGATGTTCTTAGTTTAGGCAAATTAACATGTTATATTTGTTATTGTTTAATTATCCTTCAACTATTATGTATGTAGCCCAATGAGATCGACGTTGTTCTATTTATGGTCTTCAATTATTTTATTATTTATATTACATAAAATAAAATGAAATAATAAAATAAAATAAACAGAATTGTAAATATAAATATAAAACAATATGTATAAAAATAAACTAAAAAGAAAAATTTAAAAGTAAAATAAAAAAATACCCATGGCATGGGCCACATCAACCCATGCCAGCAACTACCCGGCCACCCCCACAAACCTCCGCCCCACGCCCACACCCAACCATCCATTCCCCATCCCACGCCGCCACTGCCCCGACGCCGTCACCACCACCCTGCCCCGATGTCGTTGCCCTGCCATGCCGACGCCGTCTCCACTGTCGGTGCGCTGTCTCCGTCGCCTCTCCGTCTCCACCATCTCTCCACCGCCGCCAACGCCCCCACCTCTCTGTCTCCGCCGCCGCCGTCGCTAACGCCCCCGGTGAGCCATATCCAAAGCCTAATGTAGTAGTATTTGTAGAATTTTTAGTGTAGCTGTAGTTGTATATTTTAGTGTAGTATTTTTTGTAGTTGTATATTTTAGTGTAGAATTTTTCGTGTAGTTGTAATTGTATATTTTAGTGTAGTTGTAGTTGCAGATTTTAGTTTAGTGTAGTGCATTGTAGTTGTAGATTTTAATGTAGAATTTTTAGTGTAGTTGTAGTTGTAAACTTTAGTGTAGTTGTAGAATTTTAGTATAGTGTAGCTGTAATTTTAGTGCAGTGTAGTTGTAGATTTTAGTGCAGTTGTGAAATTTTGGTGGTGTAGTGTAGTTGTAGATTTCCGTGTAGTTGTAGAACTTTAGTGTAGTTGTCGAATTTTGTAGTTGTACATTGTAGATTGTAGGTTTTGCAGGTAATCATGTCGTCATTATGTCCAATTTATGGGCAAGTTCATGGCGAAATTTTTCAATAACTATATATGCCATTCATTTTTTTACTAACTTCTTAGGTACGCACCATCACAAATGGCTCCGGAGTTTCTTGGTGTGCGACAGAAAGGGAACAAGTGGTATGCGGCCATTAGGAAGGACAATGTGGTCCACGAGCTTGGCTACTGGGACACTCCGGAGCTAGCGGTGCGCGCCTGCGATGCCAAGGCAGTTGAACTCTATAAAGAAGGGACGCTTCTGAGCATCCCTGAGCATCGTGAGTACGCGGCGTTTCTCGCGCTGCAGAACATGAGTATATGCACTAAGGTTGGTGTCGTGGTTTTGTCACGGCAGATGTCCTCGTGAAAGGACTTAGTCGTGAGGCCATTGCAGCTAGGTGATAACTCGAACGGGGTTGATCGGAGTCGAGAGACAAGGGTTTACCCAGGTTCGGCCCCTTGCGATGGAGGTAATAGCCTACGTCCTGCTTGATTGTTATTTGATGATGATGATGATCTCGATTACAAGGGTGCAACTTGGCTAACCTAGTACTCGAGAGCTTGTAACTTGGTCCCTTTCCGCCTCAGGGGCTCGCCTTTATATACAGGTCGAGACCCCAGGTTTACAACAGAGTCCGGGTCGTAACATGACCCGTGCCCTAATCTATTTCCTACTCATCGTCTTCCCCAAGTAAAAGGAAAACTTATTGCGTCCTTAGGTAATCCGCCTCAGGTACTGGACCGCCCAGCCGGCCCGTTTATGAGTCGCCCTAATGGGCCTTGGAGTCTTGATAGCCGCAGCTCTCTTTAAGCCGCCACTGGATAACCCGGCCCTGAACGGGCGGGTCATACCGTGGGGTTATATCCCCAACAGTTGGGGAGAAGGAGAACCTCCAGGCCGAGATGCAGTTCTTCGACCCCATGGTGAGGCAGCTTGCGATAGATGAGCAACTCGTGGAGATCAACAAGATGATTCTCATTCAGTATGAAGCCATGAAGAAGGCAGATGAGGATCCCATAGACTGGGATGACATCGGGGGCTAGCAGCTCTGGTTCACTTACTCCAGACTATGATCCTGAGTCCACCGGCCGAAGAGTCTAGTTAGTAGTTGATGACCCACAAGTATAGGGGATCAATTGTAGTCCTTTCGATAAGTAAGAGTGTCGAACCCAACAAGGAGCAGAAGGAAATGACAAGCGGTTTTCAGTAAGGTATTCTCTGCAAGCACATAAATTGTAGGTAACAGATAGTTTGGTAGCAAGGTTATTCGTAACAAGTAACAAGTAGTAACGGTAACAAAGGTGCAGCAAGGTGGCCCAATCCTTTTTATAGCAAAGGACAAGTCGGAACGATCTCTTATAATAAGCAAAGCGTTCTCGAGGACACATGGGAATTTCATCTAGTCACTTTCATCATGTTTGTTTGATTCGCGTTCGCTACTTTGATAATTTGATATGTGGGTGGACCGATGCTTGGGTGTTGTTCTTACTTGAACAAGCCTCCCACTTATGATTACCCTCTCTCGCAAGCATCCGCAACTATGAAAGAAGAATTAAGATAAATCTAACCATAGCATGAAACATATGGATCCAAATCAGCCCCTTGCGGAATAGCGCATAAACTAGGGTTTAAGCTTCTGTCACTCTAGCAACCCATCATCTAATTACTACTCCACAATGCCTTCCCTTAGGCCCAAAGATGGTGAAGTGTCATGTAGTCGACGTTCACATGACACCACTAAAAGAAGCAACAACATACATATCATCGAAATATCGAACGAATACCAAATTCACATGATTACTTATGACAAGACTTCTCCCATGTCCTCAAGAACAAAAGTAACTACTCACAAATCATATTCATGTTCAAGATCAGAGGGGTATTGAATATCATTAAGGATCTGACCATATAATCTTCTACCAAATAAACCAACTAGCATCAACTATAAGATGTAATCAACACTGCTAGCAACCCACAGGTACCAATCTGAGGTTTGGAGACAAAGATTGAATACAAGAGATGAACTAGGGTTTGAGATGAGATGGTGCTGGTGAAGATGTTGATGAAGATTGGTCCTCCCACGATGAGAGGATCGTTGGTGATGTCGATGGCTTCGATTTCCCCCTCCCGTAGGGAAGTATCCCCGGCGGAATCGCTCCGCCGGAGAGCAAAATAGCTTCTGCCCAGGTTCCACCTCGAGATGGCGGCGCTTCGTCCCGAAAGTCTTCTCTATAATTTGTTTAGGGCAAATGAGCTTATATAGCAGAAGGAGGGGCCCAGACGCCAGCCAGGGGCCCCATAAGGCATCAGGGCGCGCCCAGGGGGGCCACGCCCTGTTGCCTTGTGGGCAACTGGTGGGTCCCCTCCAGTATCTCTTTTCTCCAGTATTTTATATATATTCAATAAAAAACCTCCGTGAAGTTTCAAGTAAATTGGAGCTCTAGGATAGGTATCTCTGCTGTAGCTATTTCAGGTCCAGAATTCCAGCTGCCGGTATTCTCCCTCTTCATATAAATCTTGCAAATTAAGATAGAAAAGGCATAAGAATTGCATCATAAAGTAAAATAATGATCAAATACATTATAAATAACAGTAGGAAATCATGATGCAAATTGGACGTATCAACTCCCCCAAGCTTAGACCTCGCTTGTCCTCAAGCGAATGCCAAAATCGATAATCATGACCACATGTTTAGAGAGATAGGTGTCGATAAAAATAAAATACGGACATGAAGGCATCATGATCTTTATTATAACAGCAATATATCATCATAAAACTTCTCATGAAAAAGTGACAATTCATTCACAGGTTAAAGTATGAACCATAAACCGTATTGAAAACTAACAAACTGTGATCTCAGTCACTGAAGCAATTGCAATTCATCATATTACCAGAAAGAGTATATGTAAGAGCTTTGTTTAGCAAGTTCACATACTCAACTATCATTTAGTCTTCTATGATTGCTGACACTCACGGCATACTTATGGAGCAAAAGTTTCAGCCAGACACATAGAAAGATAGGGGCTTATAGTTTCGCCTCCCAACTTATTTACCTCAAGGGTAATGTCAACAATAATAACTCATGATCACCTACATTCAACTGGATATATATGCCTGGATCTACCCCACCACATGATGCTTGCCAAGAGAGAAAATAAAAAACGGAATAGAGGAGAATACTATTGACTCTTGCATGAAAGTAAATACATAAAGTAAAAGATAGGCCCTTCACAGAGGGAAGCAGAGGTTGTCATGCGCTTTTTTGTTTTGAGATGTGCATGCTCTTAATGTAAAGGAACGTCACTTTATATTGCCCCTTGTGATAGCGACATTTATTATGCAGTCTGTCGCTTTTATTTCTTCACCATCACAAGTTCGTACAAAGCTTATTTTCCCTTACAATAAAAGATCATACATATTTAGGAGCAATTTTTATTGCTTTTGCACCGATGAAAACTTACTTGAAGGATCTTATTCAATCCATAGGTAGATATGGACTCTCATGGCATGAAACTAGGTTTAAGGGTTTTTGGATGCACAAGTAGTATCTCTACTTAGTATAGAATTTTGGCTAGCAAAAGATAGGGGGCAAACACCACATGTTAGAGGATCCAAAACAATATAACTTCTATGTGAATATAAGCAAACATAACTCATTACGTTGTCTTCCTTGTCCAACGTCGACTAATTGAAATAGAATATTTAATGGGGGCTCACAATCATAAAAGATGTCCAAGATAGTATATTTATATGTGAGACCTCTCTTCCTTTATTACTTTTTCATGAATTGCAACAATGACCAATGCTATGTTTGTCAACTTCCAACAAGTTTTATCAATTATAATTCTTTTATGTGAAGTCATCACTCCCCATGGGATTAGCATATGATCTTTATTTAGTTCTAAGATTGGATCAACAAAAGCAAAACACTCAACTCAAACTACTCTTTATTATATAACTTTCACACACGTTTACATAGATAGATAGACCACAAGGCAAACACTCGAAACTAAATCATACTAAAACTTTATTCTTCTAAATCATGAAATAACTAAGGATCGAGCTAAGATAGATAATGATGATAAAAGTGATGGTGATATAATACCGGGGCACCTCCCCAAGCTTGGCACAAGCCAAGGGTGGTGCCCATACCCATGTATTCAAGTCTCCTTCTTCGGTGATGAACTGATAGGCTTGTCCTTCAAAATATTTAGTAAAATATCCTTCAAACTCTGGACCTCCCGAAGCAACTGCTGAATCGCGGTGGCATTCTTTTGCACTTCAACCATAATATGCTTATTTCCCAGGCACCATGATCCCTTTCCTGCATCATTCTCACTTGGACGGGAAATATCCCAATTGGAAGGTATGTGCATGCGAGGAGTGTTTTCAACCCCATAATTGTGGACCAAATTATGAAAATTATTCCGATGTAACCTGTGTAAGGGTCTCCTAGGAGGAAGCCCTTCTTGTACCTCTGGACTCCCATGGCTTGTAGTGCCTCTCATGGCTTGATGAGGATTTGGAGTTGTCGAGATGCCGGCAAGGGTACCCCTCTCGGAAGCCGGGGGGTGGACTTCCAGCGAATCTCCATCATCTTCTTCCATGGTAACCTCCTCCTCCTCTTCTCTCCTAAGTTCCATCTGTAGCAACCAAGCGTCGTCTCCCACGTTGTTGGAGGAAGCGGAAGACATGATGCCCGGCCTCGAAAATCTGACAGAAAATAGCACGAAACAAGAACAGAGGAGAAACTTGCGATGCGGTGGTCAAAACACCCGTGAGTATATATAAAGAATTTTTATCTTGCAAAACAAGCATGTGAGAGGAAAACAGAGTCGGGAGGGCACACGAGAGGCCCACAAGGCATCACGGCGCGCCTCAGGGGGGGTCGCGCCCTGTTGCCTTGTGGGCGACTCATGGGTCCCCTCGGTTGTTTCTTATTTTTGTAATTTTTCTAATATTCCAAAACGGTCAGAAATAATTTTTATGAAATTTTTGGAGTCGGTTTACTTACCGTATCACATACCTACCCCTTTTCAGGGTTCTGGAGAGTTCTGGAAGGACTCTTTGATGTGTTACTCCGGTGTCATTGTCTGAATAATATTAGTTTCAACATTAATGGGAGTACCTGAGATATAATGTTTAATTATTTGTCCATTCACCACTCTCGGGTTGGTGCCTTCGGGGTTGTTGATTTTGATAGCTCTGGAGCGGTAAACTTCTTCGATGATATATGGTCCTTCCCATTTAGAGAGAAGTTTTCCTGCAAATAATCTAAAATGAGAGTTGTATAATAGAACTTGCTCACCCACTTTAAATTCCCATTTTAGGATTCTTTTATCATGCCATCTTTTGACCTTTTCTTTAAATAACTTGGCATTTTCATAGGCTTGGGTTCTCCATTCATCTAGGGAGCTAATATCAAATAACCTCTTTTCACTTGCAAGTTTGAAATCATAGTTAAGTTCTTTAATTGCCCAATATACTTTATGTTCTAACTCAAGAGGTAAATGACATGCTTTTCCATAAACCATTTTATATGGAGACATACCCATAGGATTCTTATAAGCAGTTCTGTAAGCCCATAATGCATCATCAAGTTTCTTAGACCAATTTTTCCTGGATCTATTAACGGTCTTTTGCAAAATTAATTTTATTTCTCTATTACTCAATTCAACTTGACCACTAGATTAAGGATGATAAGGAGATGCAATTCTATGATTAACATCATATTTAGCAAGCAATTTACGGAAAGCACCATGAATAAAATGTGAGCCACCATCAGTCATCAAGTATCTAGGGACTCCAAACCTTGGAAATATAACTTCTTTAAGTATTTTAATAAAAGTGTTATGATCAGCACTACTAGTTGGAATAGCTTCTACCCACTTAGTAACGTAATCAACAGCAACTAAAATATGTGTATACCCGTTGGATTTAGGAAACGGTCCCATATAATCAAAACCCCAAACATCAAATGGTTCAATAACAAGTGAATAATTCATAGGCATTTCCCGACGTCTACCAACATTACCAATTCTTTGACATTCATCGCAAGAAAGGACAAACTTACGTGCATCTTTGAAGAGAGTAGGCCAATAAAAATCAGATTGTAATACCTTATGTGCAGTTCTGTCTCCCGCATGGTGTCCTCCGTATGCCTCGGAGTGACACTTCCGTAGGATTTGTTCCTGTTCATGCTCAGGTACACAACGTCTAATAATACAATCTACTCCTTCTTTATATAAATGTGGGTCATCCCAAAAGTAATGCCTTAAATCAAAGAAGAACTTTTTCTTTTGTTGGTATGTGAAACTAGGTGGTATATATTTGGCAACAATGTAATTAGCATAGTCTGCATACCGAGGAGTGTTATGAAAAACCTTTATTGCAGCTAATTGTTCATCAGGGAAATCATCATTAATAGGAAGTGGGTCATCAAGAACATTTTCCATTCTAGAGAAATTATCTGCTACAGGATTCTCAGCTCCCTTTCTATCAACAATATGCAAATCAAATTCTTGTAGCAAAAGAACCCACCTAATAAGTCTAGGTTTAGCATCTTTCTTTTCCATAAGATATTTAATAGAAGCATGATTAGTGTGAATAGTAACTTTGGAATCAACAATGTAAGATCTGAATTTATCACATGCAAACACAACTGCTAAAAATTCTTTCTCAGTAGTAGCATAATTACTTTGAGCACTGTCTAGAGTTTTACTAGCATAATGAATGACATTCAATTTCTTATCAACTCTTTGACCTAGAACGACACCAACAGCATAATCACTAGCATCACACATAATTTTAAAAGGTAGGTTCCAATCAGGTGGTTGAACAATAGGTGAAGAAATTAAGGCTTTCTTAAGTATTTCAAAGGCTTCTACGCAATCATCATAAAAAACAAATGGAACATCTTTTTGCAAAAGATTAGTAAGAGGCCTAGAAATTTTAGAGAAGTCTTTTATAAACCTTCTGTAGAAACCAGCATGACCAAGGAAACTTCTTATACCTTTGATATCTTTAGGACATGGCATTTTCTCAATTGCATCAACTTTAGCTTTATCAACTTCAATACCTCTTTCAGAAATTTTATGCCCAAGGACTATACCTTCATTCACCATAAAGTGGCACTTCTCCCAATTCAAGACAAGATTAGTTTCTTCACATCTCTGCAAAACTCGATCAAGGTTGCTTAAGCAATCATCAAAAGAAGTTCCGTAAACGGAAAAATCATCCATGAAAACTGATACGTCTCCAACGTATCTATAATTTTTGATTGTTCCATGCTGTTATATTATCAATCTTGGATGTTTTTATATACATTTACAGCAATTATATATCATTTTTGGAGACTAACCTATTAACCTAGTGCCCAGTGCCAGTTGCTGTTTTCTGCCCAGTTTTTGTTTTACAGAAAATCAATACCAAACGAAGTCCAAATGCCACGAAACTTTTTGAAGATTTTTTTCTGGACAAGATAAACACTAGAAGCTTTGGGAGAAGGCCAGAAGCCCCAGGGGGTGTTTTCTGGAATTTATAGTGGTGGAATTAGGTCAAACAGAGCTCTGTGGGCCCCACGAGGCACCAGGGCGCGCCTGGGGGGGGGGGCAGGCGCGCCCTGGTGCCTCGTGGGGCCCACAGAGCTCCGTTTGACCTAATTCCACCACTATAAATTCCAGAAAAATCAAAAACCCTCAGGGGAGTCCACGAAATACTTTTTCCGCCGCCGCAAGTTTCTGTTCTTGAGAGATCCCATCCGGAGGCCTTCTCCGGTACTCCGCCGGAGGGGGAATCGATCACGGAGGGGCTCTACATCAACCTTGCTGCCCTTCCGATGATGCGTGAGTAGTTTATCACGGACCTTTGGGTCCATAGTTAGTAGCTAGATGACTTCTTCTCTCTTTTTGATCTTCAATACAATGTTCTCCTCGATGTTCTTGGAGTTCTATCCGATGTAATCACTTTTTGCGGTGTGTTTGTTGGGATCCGACACTACAACATGACCCTCCCTATAGCAACGCTTTTTTCCGTATCTAAAAGTCCATATATGCGTTGTTAGTGCCTTTACCAACGATTTGGGATGCGTAGCCTTATCCAGTGTTGCTAGCGCATAATGCAACACTTATACTGTCGTTGGTAAAAGGGACCGTTGCAAGAGTACATCACATAAAACCAACTTCTACAACACTTTTATATGTTGGTGATTAAGGTACAGGAATCGAAATCTCATTGCTTGGCAACAAAGAATTTGCAACGCTTCGGGTGTTGGTACATATATAATGTTATTATTATTATTATTATTATTAAATTAATGCTCCGCATAATGATGATAATTATGTTATCAAGTGAGGAAAAAAAAAGAATATACTCACGAGAGGAAGAAATCATATATTGAATAAAACTGTTGGATTACAATAGTGGACATTACAGGAGGAACATCATCCCAATGTGATCCATAATCTAAATATTTTCTTGAGAGTGAAACTTCAACTTAAAAAAGATCCATCAACTCCCTACAACTTAACTAAAACTTAACCAAGGAACATCATCCAACAGGAACTGCATCCCTACAACTTAACTAAAATTGAATGCATCCATCATCATCATCATGAACCGGAACATCATCATCATCATCATTGCAGTATACTTGCCACGCACCCATAGAATCATCCATATATCTTTTGATTGAATCTACAAAGAAAATAACAAAATAACTGTTAACACACAATGAACTGACATGATGCTAGTGACAGAGGCAGGTTATTAGTCACGTACAAAGGTTGAAGGTCATGCAATGTATGTTATGCATAACAAATTACTAGCATACATAGTAGATGGAAATACACTCGTAACCTATCTCAAGGTATTAGTTTTGTTACCTCTTCTTTGAGGGGTTCAGGTTACAGACTTAAAATATACTAGCAAAAAAGTCCGTGCGGGAGAAAAATAATATCACACACCCCTATCCTAATAAGCATGGCACATAACCTACCACAGCTTCACTTGCATCGGTACAGTTACACCAACATGTAACAACATCACGTTATTTCAGCATTATTCCCTTGGAATCTGTACAGTGTAGTAATGAATGTGTGGCACAAGAAAGAGAGGTGGCAACCAGGTTGGTACCTTGAAGAAGGCCTTGCTCTTGAGCTAGTGGTCGAGCGCTCATGGACTGAAAGAAACAAGAAGACCAAGATGAAAAAACAACCAACGGACCTCGTCGAACTATAGTTGGAGACTGACGGCGAGCTCAGGGCTATGCACCATCTCGTCTGGCATCTACATGAGGGCCCTGCCGATGGCAAACTGCCAGTACAACTCAAACCACGCCGCCATCACTCTTCTAATCTCTCACCCTGCCAATCAACATTATCAGAATGCAGAACATCACCAACAGTTTTAGTTCCAGTAAGACGACCTCACCGTCACACTGGAATCCAAAAAAATCAAGCAGATGATTTTATAATCTTAGTATACACCATACATGTTCATCAATGTGTGCAATGATTTCTCTGTTCTTAATACAAGACTATACATGTTGCGATGCTTGTGTTGTACAGTCAGTACAAAATCTGAAAGTGTTGTATTTTAGCTTTGTATGATGAGCAATGTATCCACAGGGATCCTAGAAAATCAATCTAATCACATAGTTTAACCATCCAAGTACGCACCCATGCATCATCATTAAGTAGTGGAAATAAGAAAACTGACAGTAGGAGGGATAGGACTTGCTTTGCTGATGTAGCACCACAACCAAGCAAGGTCGTAGGTGTCGGTCATGGTGGTGAGGAGGTGGACTGAATACGTCTGGATCTAGGTAGCTAACACTGGATCCTTTCTGCTCCAGCATGGGCGACGGTACCCTGGCGTCCGTGTCATTGTCGGCGTCGCCTGGAGGTCGGGCGGACAGGACGCCTACAGTCCTTGGTGGCAGGAGCAGGAACATCATCAACCCATATAATCATCCATATATCTTTTGGATCTACAGAAAAATAACAAAATGAACTGTTAGCTCACAATGAATTGACATGATGCAAGTGGTGACAGAGGCAGGTTATTAGTCAGGTACAAAGCTTGAATTCCATGCAATATTTGTTATACATAACAAATTACTAGCATACATAGTAGATGGAAATACATTCATAAATTATCTCAAGGTGATCATTGACCCGGTAGTATTAGTTTTGTTATCATTTCTTTGAGTGGTTCAGTTTACAGACTTAACTATATGAGCCTAATATGGGCGTCTTAGTGTATGGCAGAAATCGTTGCATAAGTATTAACATTTTCTCTGATTGCTTCCAATATTGAACATATCAAATGGAACAAAGATAGACATTTTTTTACGGCATGCAGTGTGAAATCTGTTGGAGCAACACGAACCTGCACCAATTGTTGGTGTCCCTTCTCCGACTTCCTCATGAGATCCTGGTCCAAGCATTATCACAGAGTAAAAATAGAATTTCAGTTTGTGCTCGTAAACATAATTTAAATATTAGTTACGCACCAGTTGTGGTAAAGGGGCTAATTAAGTTATTCAACACATCATGCTAGTTAACATGGGCATTCATGTTTGGTAAAAATAAATTAGTCCGGACAAAATCAGTTCTTAAGTCTTTATATAGTATATATAGACAGCCAGAAGGACCTAAATATGAAAATGTTAACAAACAATGGAGAGACAAGCTTACAGTTTCTCTGAAGCTACAGACTTCACACAGCACGGTATGTATGCCCTAACCATGTCTAATCACAACAATTCTTTAATTGGAGGGTGTACAATTTGCATAAGACATACAGCTAACATAATTCAAAAAGCCTTGTGGTGCATCTTTTATTGTTTCAAAACATGAAAAGGGTGGAAACAACGCCAATTTTAGAAAAAAATTAAGGACTGCTTCAGAACCACACACACACCATTACTCATCAGGATA
The DNA here is from genome assembly GCA_039707655.1 of Elymus sibiricus. Lineage (NCBI taxonomy): Eukaryota > Viridiplantae > Streptophyta > Magnoliopsida > Poales > Poaceae > Elymus > Elymus sibiricus. The sequence continues at coordinate 280,580,448 of CM077676.1, forward strand.
TACAATCAAGTATATTTTGGAAAGTGGCTCAATTACCTTATAATGTTTCCTGTAAGTGGCAGCTCTGAAATCCAAATAATGAAACTGCAGAGGAACGATATACATGCTGTTAGAAACTAATGTTTAGAATATTGCTTCCATAATAATAATTGTAGGATATTCTGATTTATACCGAAACCTCATCAATCAATCTATGATGTAAACATGAACCTGTACAAGTCAAGTACTCCTTGGTATTAGCATAACAATGCCTCCTGATGTGTCATGAACCAGAGCAAAGAGGAGGAGTGGACCAACTCACCTGATGCCGGAGGAGGAGGAGGAATCTCCATGGCTGCTTTGTCCCGAGCAGCAGCAAGGCCGTCCACTGGTCGTTCCTCCCTGTACGCCTACACGCGAAGAGAAAAGCAGAGGTTAGAGAAAGGGGGGAGAGAGAGGACGAAACCAGGGGAAGGGATGCACTCACGAGAAGGACGACATGGCCACAGGCGCCAGAACCGACGCCCGAAACCCTAGCCATAGGGGAGGATTCGTGGGTGAGCTTTGGTGCCCGTGACCACTGGATCTAGCCGGATGGGAGGGCGCCCGCGATGCGAGGGTACCTTGGGTTGTGCTTCGCGGTGGCAAGATTTGCCGGATGTCGCCTGAATCAGCCGCCGCAAGTGGCGCAGCGAGGAGCCACGTGAAGAGAGAGGGAGAGACGGGATGCGGGACGGATGGGTGGGGGATGCAGCAGATTCGGCAGCCACTGGAGCTGCGAGGTGGGAGGAGGGGGGGGGACCGGCGGCGAGGTGGTTTGGAGGAGGGAGACGAGGCGGTGGGTGGCGGCGATTTGGGAGAGACGAGAGAATCGGGGGCTCTGTTTCTCGTGTCTCTCTCTCCTTTCCTCTGTTTATTTTTTTCATATATGTACCATGACAGGGTCATCAGCTGCAACTCTGCAACGCGTATGCTGCAACCCTAATATGTGTATCTATTGTATATTTTTCAACAGATAGTCAAAATGTTGTACAATCTGTGTTGCTTTATAGGGGGTATCCTTGTAGTGCGATGAATTGTGAGTTTATGATCAGATTATCCATGAATATTATTTGAGTCTTCTCTGATCTCTTTTATGCATGATTATTATAGCTTTGTATTTCTTCTCCGATCTATTGATTTGGTTTGGCCAACTAGATTGATTTATCTTGCCATGGGAAGAGGTGCTTTGTAATGGGTTCGATCTTGCGGTGCTCAATCCCAGTGACAGAAAGGGACATGACACGTATGTATCGTTGCTATTAAGGGTAAAAAGATGGGGTTTATTCATACGTGAGTTTATCTTGTCTACATCATGTCATTGTTCTTAAGGCGTTACTCCGTTCTTTATGGACTTAATACACTAGATGCATGCTGGATAGCGGTCGATGTGTGGAGTAATAGTAGTAGATGCAGGCAGGAGTCGGTCTACTTGTCTCGGACGTGATGCCTATATACATGATCATTGCCTTGGATATCGTCATGATTATTTGCTTTTCTATCAATTGCCCAACAGTAATTTGTCTACCCACCGTATGCTATTTTCTCGAGAGAAGCCTCTAGTGAAAACTATGGCCCCCGGGTCTATCTAAATCATATTACTAAAACCCTAAAAATATTGCTGCACTTTTCTTTTATTTATTTTATTTTGTATTTTTGTTTCAATCTATCTATCTATCACATACAATTTAATCTTGCAATTAACCGCCGAGGGATTGACAACCCCTCATTTGCGTTGGGTGCAAGGATTTGTTGTTTGTGTGCAGGTGCTGCTAACGAGGTGTTGCGTGATTCTCCTACTGGTTCGATAACCTTGGTTTCATAACTGAGGGAAATACTTATCTCTACTGTGCTGCATCATCCCTTCCTCTTCGGGGAAAATACCAACGCAAGCTACAAGTAGCAGGAAGAATTTCTGGCACCGTTGCCGGGGAGACATCATCAACATCTATCAAGTACCTTTGCATAAACTCTCATCTCCTTGCATTTATTTTATTTGCCTCTCATTTTCATCTCCCCCACTTCTAAAAAGTTTTTACAAAAATACAAAAATATTTTCCATTTGCCTCTTTGCTTGTTTGCTATCTTTGCTTGTGTTGCCATGTGCCTTCTATTTGCTTGCATCTTCGCTTGCTAAAAATCTATTGATATGGATCCTCATCCACTTGCTAATCTTTTCAAAAGACCCAATTATGATGAACCAATTACTAGTGAGTTGAGTGCACTTGATTTCCTCTATGAAGTTTTGCTTGAAAATCATGAATCTGAAAATTGTGATGAAGTGTTGAAAGAAGAAATTTATAAAGTGATTCATGATAGCTCCTTCAATGAAAAGCATGATTGCAATGATGTTACTATAAATTCTATTAGTGTCAATTGTGCTAATGACATGCAAAACCACAAGCTTGGTGATGATAATTTTGTCATGTCCACTACTTATTGCAATGATCATGATCGGGGTGATAATGCTTTTTATGATCTTAAAAATTTATTTAAGCATCATGATGAATATGATATTGATAATAATGCTTGCAATAATATTGAAAGTGGGTTTGGAGAGGTCATGACTTTCGTTGATGATAATCCCACTATTTCGAAAGATTATAAAAAAATTATGCATGTGGATCATAAAGAGAGTATTGTTTATGATAACTATATTATTGAATTTGAGTATGATCCTACATGTAATTATTATGAGAGAGTAAAATATGGTTGTAGAAATTTTCATATTACTAAATTACCTCTCGTTATGTTGAAATCATCAATGTTTTATTCTTCTCCTTTGCATATGCTAGAAATTGCTTGCCTTGATAATTTGTTTGCTTATAAAATGCCTATGAATAGGAAGTATGTTAGACTTAAATATGTTTTTCACATGCTACATGATGCTCTCTTTGTGTTTCAATTATTATCTTTCATGTGACCATCATTGAAATCTCAAGCCTATCTTAATGGCTATAAAGAAAGAGCTTGTTGGGAGACAACCCAATGAATAAAATAAGTTCTTGTGCGTTTTCACAATTATGCTACTGGTATGATTGTGTTTTTGTGTTTTTAATTAGTGTTTGTGCCAAGTAAAGCCTTTAGGATGATTTGGAAGATAGTATAATTCATGCTGTTTGGAAAACAGAAAGTTTTGCGTCCAGTGCTGGAATTTTGTTTCTGTACTGGAGCATTAGAAAAATCTGAAATTTTTACACAGTATTGGTATATGAATTTCCCACGTTTTCCTAAATTTTCAGAATTTTTGGAGTTACATAAGTATGGCTTTTAAATAGATTGCTATAGACTGTTCTGTTTTTGACAGATTCTGTTTTTGATGCACTACTTGCTTGTTTTGATGAATCTATGGATTGTATCGGGGGGTATAAGCCATGGGGAAGTTAGATTACAGTAGGTATAATGCAAAAATAAAATATGAATGGGTTTGCAATAGTACTTAAAGTAGTGATTTATTTTGTTATACTAACGGATCTCACGAAGGTTTTGTTGAGTTTTGTGTGATTGAAGTTTTCAAGTTTTGGGTGAGATCACGATGGATGAAGGAATAAGGAGTGGCAAGAGCCTAAGCTTGGGGATTCCCGAGGCACCCCAAGGTATTATTCAAGGAAGACTCAAGCGTCTAAGCTTGGGGATGCCCCGGAAGGTATCCCCTCTTTCTTCTACCCACCATCGGTAATTTTACTTGGAGCTATATTTTTATTCGTCACATGATATGAGTTTTGATTGGAGCGTCTTGTATTATATGAGTCTTTGCTTTGTTTGCTTTTTAGTTTTTCACAATCATCCTTGCTGAACACACCTATTTTGAGAGAGCCACACATTTATCATCATTTGTTAGAATACTCTGTGTGCTTCACTTAAATTTTTTGAGCTAGGCAGTTGCTCTAGTGCTTCACTTAAATCTTTCTGAGCACGGTGGTGGCTATATTTTGAAGAAATAAACTCTCATGCTTCACTTATATTATTTTGGGAGTTGATTGAAATTTTGAAGAAATGAATTCTCATGCTTCACTTATATTATTTTGAGAATTGATAAGATTAAAATTTTGAAGAAATATTTGCACTCTCATGCTTCACTTATATCTTTTTGAGAGTTGATGATAGTAACGGTAATTTGCACAAAATATGAATATGGTCCCAAAGTGATGAATATTCAAGAGGGATATAAATAAAACTTTCATATAGATCATTGGATATGATAAGTGTGATTCCTTGCAATAGTTTTGCGATATGGAAATGATAATATGTGAGTCATGTTAGTGAGTAATTGTGATTTAGTAAGAATAGTAGTGTTAAGGTTTGTGATTCCCTATGCATGCACGTTAAGTTAATAGTTATGCAAAGAAATTTTATCCTACCTATGGTGCATTATTCGGTGTTAGTTATGTTCAATGCATGTTTATGACCGTTTTCGTTTTTTGGTTGGTTGATTCTCAATCTATTTGCTAGCCTTCATTTGTACTAAGAGGAAATACTGCTTGTGCATCCAAAATCCTTAAACCCAAGTTGTGCCAAATGAGTCCACTATATCTACCTATATGCGGTACTATCACGCCGTTCCAAGTAAATTTGCGTGTGCCAACTCTAAATTTCAAAATAATTTTTCCGTTTTGTGTGCCCGTACTGCTTATGAAGCAGCAGGGGGTGGCCATTATTTTCCATGCTAGGTGTGTTATTCTCACGATGAGTGTTTATTCACTTGTCATTGCACGAGAGAGTGGCTGGTAATAGGGATGCCCAGTCCCACAATGAAATCAAAAAAAATAACAACAAAATTCCTTGGAAAGTGATGGTATGGAGGGCACCCGTGGATACGGCTAGCCATGGATTGTGAAAGAATGGTAGAAAGGAAATGAACTATACTTTCTGTTTGGGAACCGCCTATGATGTGTCTAGCATGGAAAATTTTGGGAATTCTCGGTCGTTTTCGTTGACAGGAAAAGCATGCCTCTCAAAATATTTTATCTCTTTAATTTCAGCCTTGAGCTCTGGCACATTTGACAAATCTCTGCTTCCCTCTGCGAAGGGCCTATCTATTTACTTTTATGCAATTTTTATTTTCTTGAGTCTCCATCTTCTCTTATAAAGCACCAACTAGAGAGCACTATTTTCATACTTGTGCATTGGATGTAGCTAATATTTGAGTGTGTTTCATGAATGGATCAATGATTGAGCATAATGGGCTAGGGATAACTCTCTTTAGCGTTGATATTTTGAAAGACATGGTTGCTTGTTAGCATGCTTGAGTATTTATATCTTCATGTCAAACTATAGACTATTGCTTTGAATCATTCAAGTCCAATGTCCATGCTATAAAAGAAAATAATATGTGATGAATATGATAGGCAGCATTCCACATCAAAAATTCTGTTTTTATCATTTACCTACTCGAGGACGAGCAGGAATTAAGCTTGGGGATGCTGATACGTCTCCAACGTATCTATAATTTTTGACTGTTCCATGCTGTTATATTATCAATCTTGGATGTTTTTATATACATTTACAGCAATTATATATCATTTTTGGAGACTAACCTATTAACCTAGTGCCTAGTGCCAGTTGCTGTTTTCTGCCCTGTTTTTGTTTTACAAAAAATCAATACCAAACGAAGTCCAAATGCCACGAAACTTTTTGGAGATTTTTTTCTGGACAAGATAAACACTAGAAGCTTCGGGAGAAGGCCAGAAGCCCCAAGGGGTGCCCACGAGGCACCAGGGCGCGCCTGGGGGGGGGGGGGGGCAGGCGCGCCCTGGTACCTCGTGGGGCCCACAGAGCTCCGTTTGACCTAATTCCACCACTATAAATTCCAAAAAAATCAGAAACCCTCAGGGGAGTCCACGAAATACTTTTTCCGCCGCCGCAAGTTTCTGTTCTCGAGAGATCCCATCCGGAGGCCTTCTCCGGTACTCCGCCGGAGGGGGAATCGATCACGGAGGGGCTCTACATCAACCTTGCCGCCCTTCCGATGATGCGTGAGTAGTTTACCACAGACCTTCGGGTCCATAGTTAGTAGCTAGATGGCTTCTTCTCTCTTTTTGATCTTCAATACAATGTCCTCCTCAATGTTCTTAGAGTTCTATCCGATGTAATCACTTTTTGCGGTGTGTTTGTTGGGATCCGATGAATTGTGAGTTTATGATCAGATTATCCATGAATATTATTTGAGTCTTCTCTGATCTCTTTTATGCATGATTATTATAGCTTCGTATTTCTTCTCCGATCTATTGATTTGGTTTGGCCAACTAGATTGATTTATCTTGCCATGGGAAGAGGTGCTTTGTAATGGGTTCGATCTTGTGGTGCTCAATCCCAGTGACAGAAAGGGACATGACACGTATGTATCGTTGCCATTAAGGGTAAAAAGATGGGGTTTATTCATACGTGAGTTTAGCTTGTCTACATCATGTCATCGTTCTTAAGGCGTTACTCCGTTCTTTATGGACTTAATACACTAGATGCATGCTGGATAGCGGTCGATGTGTGGAGTAATAGTAGTAGATGCAGGCAGGAGTCGGTCTACTTGTCTCGAATGTGATGCCTATATACATGATCATTGCTTTGGATATTGTCATGATTATTTGCTTTTCTATCAATTGCCCAACAGTAATTTGTCTACCCACTGTATGTTATTTTCTCGAGAGAAGCCTCTAGTGAAAACTATGGCCCCCGGGTCTATCTAAATCATATTACTAAAACCCTAAAAATATTGCTGCACTTTTCTTTTATTTATTTTATTTTGTATTTTTGTTTCAATCTATCTATCTATCACATACAATTTAATCTCGCAATTAACCGCCGAGGGATTGACAACCCCTCGTTTGCATTGGGTGCAAGGATTTGTTGTTTGTGTGCAGGTGCTGCTAACGAGTTGTTGTGTGATTCTCCTACTGGTTCGATAACCTTGGTTTCATAACTAAGGGAAATACTTATCTCTACTATGTTGCATCATCCCTTCCTCTTCGGGGAAAATACCAACGCAAGCTACAAGTAGAAAAAACCTCAACAATCTTTTTCACAAAAGTCAGAGAATATAGCAATCATACATCTTTGAAAGGTAGCAGGTGCATTACATAAACCAAAAGGCATACGACGATAAGCATAAGTTCCAAAAGCACAAGTAAATGTGGTTTTCTCTTGATCTTCTGGTGATACAGGTATTTGAGAGAAACCAGAATAACCATCTAGGAAGCAAAAGTGTGTATGCTTAGATAATCTTTCTAACATTTGATCAATAAAAGGCAAGGGGTAATGATCTTTCCAAGTAGCTTTATTTAATTTTCTGAAATCAATTACCATCCTATAACCAGTTACAATTCTTTGTGGGATAAGTTCATTTTTATCATTAGGAACAACAGTAATACCTCCTTTCTTAGGAACACAATGAATAGGACTTACCCATCTACTATCAGCTATGGGATAAATTATACCTGCCTCCAAAAGCTTTAATATTCCAGTTCTTACCACATCCTTCATTTTAGGATTCAACCTTCTTTGATGATCAACAACGGGTTTAGCATCGGGATCCATATGAATTTTATGCTGACATAAAGTGGGACTAATGCCCTTAAGATCATCAAGAGTATATCAATAGCAGCACGGTGCTTCTTCAGAGTTTTAAGTAATCTCCTTTCTTCATTCTCTAAAAGGTTAGCACTAATAATAATAGGATATATCTTCTTTTCATCAAGATAAGCATATTTAAGCGTATCGGGTAATTGCTTTAATTCAAACACAGGATCATCCCTTCGGTGGAGGAGGATCTCCTAAAGTTTCAATAGGCAAATTATGTTTAAGGATAGGTGCTTGCTTGAAGAACAACTCATCTATTTCCTTTCTTTCATTCATATGCATATCATTTTCATGGTCTAGCAAATATTGTTCTTAAGGATCAGTAGGAGGCACATCTATAGAAGCAAGACCTATAATTTCATCTTTATTGGGTAATTCTTTATCATGAGGTTGTCTACGAAACTTAGAGAAATTGAATTCATGAGATATATCACCAAACTTAACTCGAACCTTTTCTTTAACACAATCAATTTCAGCATTAATGGTATTCAAGAAAGGTCTACCAAATATAATGGGACAAAAATTATCTTGTTGTGAACCAAGTACTAAGAAATCAGTAAGGTATTTGATTTTACCACACAAAACTTCAACATCTCTAACAATCCCAAGTGGGGTAATAGTATCCCTGTTTGCAAGCTTAATAGTAACATCAATATCTTCAATCTCAACAGGTGCAATATCATGCATTACTTCTTGATATAAAGAAAATGGAATAGCACTCACACTAGCACCCATATCACTCAAACCATGATAGCAATGATCTCCAATCTTAACAGAAACAACAAGCATGCCAACTACGGGCTTGTTCTTGTCTAGCATATCTCGTTCATTTCTAACAGGTTTAGCAATTCTAGCAGCCTCATCACAAAAGTAAATAACATGCCCATCAATATCATCAACCAAAAGATCTTTAACCATTGCAATATTAGGTTCAACTTTAATTTGTTCAGAAGGTCTAGGTGTTCTTATATTACTCTTGTTAACCACAGTTGAAGCTTTAGCATGTTCCTTAATCCTAACAGGGAAAGGAGGTTTCTCAATGTAAGCAGTAGGCACAATTGGATCAACATTGTAAACAATTGTTTCTTCTTTAACACTAACAGGTTCTTCATTTAATTCGATAGGTGGATGATATTTAAACAATTTATCTTTAGGGAGATCAACATGAGCAGCAAAAGATTCACAAAAGGTAGCTACTATCTCAGAGTCGAGTCCATATTTAGTACTAAACTTATGAAAAGCATCAGTTTCCATAAAAGATTTCACACAATCAAACTCAAGATTTATACCTGACACTTTCCCTTTGCCGATTTCCCAATCTTTAGAGTTATGTTTAATTCTTTCCAGAAGATCCCATTTGAATTCAATAGTTCTCTTCATAAAGGAACCAGCCGAAGAAGTATCGAGCATGGATTGATCATTATGAGAAAGCCGAGCATAAAAGTTTTGAATAATTATTTCTCTTGAGAGCTCATGATTGGGGCATGTGTGCAACATATACTTAAGCCTCCCCCAAGCTTGAGCAATACTTTCTCCTTCACGAGGCCAAAAATTATATATATAATTTCGATCACGATGAACCAAATGCATATGATAAAATTTCTGGTGAAATTCCAGCTTCAACCGGTTCCAATCCCATGTTCCAGTATCATCACATAGCCTATACCATGTCAATGCCTTTCCCCCCAAAGATATAGGGAATACCTTATTCTTAACTCCATCTCCGGATAAACTTGCAAGCTTAAACAATCCACAAATTTCATCCACATATATCAAGTGCACATCAGGATGCACCGTTCCATCTCCTGCATAAGGATTAGCTAGCAGTTTCTCTATCATACCCGAAGGAATTTCATAGTAAATATTTTCAGTAGGTTCAGTAGATTGAGGAGCAAATCTTATTGCTTTCGGTCGAGGTGAAGATACCCCGAACAAGCCCCTCAAAGGATTACTTTCCATAGTGACAAGTGACAGTAAATTTTAGCACGTAATATAAATGTTTCCTTACCAAATGCCACTCACCAAAGGCGCTTCACTCCCCGGCAACGGCGCCAGAAAAGAGTCTTGATGACCCACAGGTATAGGGTATCAATCGTAGTCCTTTCGATAAGTAAGAGTGTCGAACCCAACGAGGAGCAGAAGGAAATGACAAGCCGTTTTCAACATGGTATTCTCTGCAAGCACTGGAATTGTAGGTAACAGATAGTTTGGTAGCAAGGTAATTCGTAACAAGTAACAAGTAGTAACGGTAACAAAGGTGCAACAAGGTGGCCCAATCCTTTTTATAGCAAAGGACAAGTCTGAACGATCTTTTATAATAAGCAAAGCGTTCTCGAGGACACATGGGAATTTCATCTAGTCACTTTCATCATGTTTGTTTGATTCACGTTTGCTACTTTGATAATTTGATATGTGGGTGGGCCGGTGCTTGGGTGCTGTTCTTACTTGAACAAGGCTCCCACTTATGATTACCCTCTCTCGCAAGCATCCGCAACTACGAAAGAAGAATTAAGATAAATCTAACCATAGCATGAAACATATGGATCCAAATCAGCCCCTTACAGAATAGCGCATAAACTAGGGTTTAAGCTTCTGGCACTCTAGCAACCCATCATCTAATTACTACTCCACAATGCCTTCCCTTAGGCCCAAAGATGGTGAAGTGTCATGTAGTCGACGTTCACACGACACCACTAAAGGAAGCAACAACATACATATCATCAAAATATCGAACGAATACCAAATTCACATGATTACTTATGACAAGACTTCTCCCATGTCCTTAAGAACAAAAGTAACTACTCACAAATCATATTCATGTTCAAGATTAGAGGGGTATTGAATATCATTAAGGATCTGAACATATAATCTTCCACCAAATAAACCAACTAGCATCAACTACAAGATGTAATCAACACTACTAGCAACCCACAAGTACCAATCTGAGGTTTGGAGACAAAGATTGAATACAAGAGATGAACTAGGGTTTGAGATGAGATGGTGCTGGTGAAGATGTTGATGAAGATTGGTCCTCCCACGATGAGAGGATCGTTGGTGATGTTGATGGCTTCGATTTTCCCCTCCCGGAGGGAAGTATCCCCGGCGGAATCGCTCCGCCGGAGAGCAAAATAGCTTCTGCCCAGGTTCCGCCTCGAGACAGCGGCGCTTTGTCCCGAAAGTCTTCTCTATAATTTTTTTATGGAAAATGAGCTTATATAGCAGAAGGAGGGGGCCAGACGCCAGCCAGGGGTCCCACAAGGCATCAGGGCGGACCGAGGGGGGCGCCCTGTTGCCTTGTGGGCAACTGGTGGGTCCCCTCTAGTATCTCTTTTCTCTAGTATTTTTTATATATTCAATAAAAAAATCTCCGTGAAGTTTCAAGTCAATTGGAGCTCTGTAGGATAGGTATCTCTGCTGTAGCTATTTCAGGTCCAGAATTCCAGCTGCCGGTATTCTCCCTCTTCATATAAATCTTGCAAATTAAGAGAGAAAAGGCATAAGAATTGCATCAGAAAGTGAAATAATGATCAAATACATTATAAATAATAGTAGGAAATTATGATGCAGATTGGACGTATCATTAGCATGAATGGCAGATCATATTATGTTATTACCAACTCTATTTAGTTGAACATGTGTGTTACTTGCCTCTTTTAGTACTTTGTTGAACTATGTTAATTAGTACCTTATTGAACTTAAATGTTGTTATATGTCTCTATTAGTATTGTCAAAACTTGAATTTATTTTTGTTGGTAAACTAGATTATGTTGTTATTTGGTTGGGAAAGGGATGTTGTACAACTTTTATTTCAAATCTGGAAATCAAATTGCTGGCATGGCGCCAACATGGCGTGCCACTAGTGATGAATATTAGTGGTGGCGTTGGCCACATGGCACACCATTATCCCTACAATACTGCTGACATGGACTCCAATGCCACCACTATTTTTTAACAATGGCACCATATATATTGGTCGGGTGTCCATGCCAGCAAGGCACTTTTTGTCACGCCATAGCTAGGCATTTCTGCACTAGTGACAGTAGAGCAATCGTCAGTTGCCATGAATCATGGTTGGCTGAGTCGGGGAACTAAGTCACGGGACAAGGATCGTGCATCATTTGAGGGCAGGGTTCTTCGAGATACCGGTTTGAAATGAGACATAATCCTAAGTCAATAGCAGAAATCAGTTTGATCTGCGTTCTGAAATATAGCATGCAAATGCAATTCAACCTGGGAATGATTCGCAATCTAGACCATAACCAACCTGCACCGTCAGCTAAAACTACCAAAGCGCATATCTGGGATCGAGGAGATAGGTCTAGAGGGGGGTGAATAGACACTTAACCAACCAAAGTTGCAGTTTTTAGTTTCTCTTCGAACTTAGGCAGATTTTGGCACAAGTTAAGGCAACTCCAATACTTTCTACACATGCATATCTAGAGATTGAGCAGCGGAAATAGTAAAGCATGCAAGAGTACGGAAAGTAAAGGGGGTAGAGTATGGAAGATCAAATGCAATGAAGACACGGTGGTTTTGGCGTGGTTTCGATAGGTGGTGCTATCGTACGTCCACGTTGATGGAGACTTCAACCCACGAAGGGTAACGGCTGCGCGAGTCCACGGAGGGCTCCACCCACAAAGGGTCCACGAAGAAGCAACCTTGTCTATTCCACCATGGCTTACGTCCACGAAGGACTAGCCTCACTCGGGTAGATCTTCACGAAGTAGGCGATCTCCTTGCCCTTACAAACTCCTTGGTTCAACTCCACATCATGTCGGAGGCTCCCAAGTGACACCTAACCAATCTAGGAGACACCACTCTCCAAAAGGTAATAGACGGTGTGTTGTTGATGAACTCCTTGCTCTTGTGCTTCAAATGATAGTCTCCCCAACACTCAAACAACTCCTCACAGATTTGGCTATGGTGGAAGAAGGATTTGAGTGGAAAGCAACTTGGGAAAGGCTAGAAATCAAGGTTCAAATGGTTGGATTGGAATGTCTTGATCTCAACACATGAGTAGGTGGTTCTCTCTCAGAAAATGTATGGTGGAAGTGTAGGCACATTCTGATGGCTCTCCTTACTGAATAAGAAGTGGTGGAGGGGTATATATAGCCTCCACACAAGATCCAACCGTTACACACTTTTGACCCAACTCGGTGGCACCGATCAGAAATCTCGGTGGCACCGAACTGTGTAAAAGATATGAATGTTAGGAATCTCGGTGGGACCGACTGGAACAACTCGGATGGACCGATGTGCAATGGTTAGGGCAAACCTCGTCTCGGTGGCACCGATTGCATTAACTCGGTAGGACCGAAGTGAAGCAATAAGGCAACAGAGAGTTGGCAAGCCATCTTGGTGCGACCGATTTGCAAAACTCGGTGGGACCGAAGTAAGTGCAGACGATTATAGAGAGTTGGCAAGGCCATATCGGTGGGACCGAGATCCATATCGGTGGATCCAATTTGTTAGGGTTTTGGCAGTGGCTAAGTCCAGATGAACTCGGTGGCTCCGGATAGGAAATTTCGGTGGGGCCGAGTTGGAATGTAGGTTTTGGACATATTTGGATGGAGAAAGTGGTTGAGGGTTTTGGAGTACTGTCACTAAGCACTTGAGCAAAAAGACCATTAAGCAACACCTCATCCCCTTTTAATAGTATTGGCTTTCCTATGGACTCAATGTGATCTTGGATCACTAAACCAAAAATGTAGAGTCTTGAGCTTTTGCCAATTCATGTCCTTAGCATTTTGAGGGGTCCACATCTCTAGTCCTTGCCACGCCATTGTTGAACTTGTTTGAAATTCACTAGATAGAGGCATTAGTCCAACAACATGTATGTTGGCATAAATTACCAAAACCACCAAGGGAGAAAATGTGCTTTCAATCTCCCCCTTTTTGGTAATTGATGACAACATACATCAAAGCTTCAAATGAAGATTTAGCAGAAGTTTGTATGAAAGCTTTGAAGGAAAGCATGTAACATGTATGAGCTCCCCCTAAAGATATGCATATAGAATGATGATATCACATGGGAAATATACATGCAACATGTATCTTGGCTATATGCATCAGAGCAATATATATGGCATATAGGTGTCCACATGTTCATGATTGTCTCCTTGCAAACAATATATACTAGCAAGAGGTCAATCATGTACATGAGTGTGATGCATATACTTACCTTGAAGTTCTTGATCAAGTACCTGAAGAAATACACTTGGGAAAACAAGGTTAGATAACACAAGATAACTTCTTCAAGAAAAGTCACAAGATCAACAAGAAACCAAGATTGGGATGACATGTATAAGAGGGTATCACTAGGTGAATACGTCTTTGAAGCAGACATGTCCTCAAAAGAAAGAAATAGTTGTCTCCCCTTAAAGAGCTTCCTCTCCCCCTGAATCTGACATTGGATATTGGGAGTAGGTAGGGTGAGAAAACTAAAGCAACTCGAATCATGTTTCTCCCCTCTTAGAAACATGTAACATACTCTCCTCTTGTAAAGTGCATCTCTTTTGTAGTGATAAGCTTTGATGTATTCCTCTCTCCCCCTTTGACATCAAATTCCAAGAAGGGACTTCAAGGTTGTTGGTCAAGTGGGTTTGGTCCTTGAGAAACACATCTAGCCATTGAGTGGCTCTAGATGCAAGTTGATGATAAATCATTGAGTGGAGTTGGAGCAGAAAATCTTAGAAAATATTTGACAGAAAACTCCTTAGAGCAGCAAAATCGGTGACTCCGAGTTGAATCAATTCGGTGGAACCGAGTTTGGTGCATAGGAACTTTTTGTCAACTCAGCTCACTAGGCAAAGGAATTTTCACAAAGATTTGCAATGAATTAGCTGCGAAACTAGCTAAAAGAAAAGAAACACAGAAAAGAAGCAAAGAAACGTCTAGATGAATTACTATTTTTTGAAAAAGAAACACTCTAGCAAGAAGAGAAACATGAAAAGAAACACTAGAGAACTTCATCTAGATGGGTCAGCGACTAGGTCACCTATGTTAGAGTATATTGACTTAGGAGTCAAGTGAGAACACTTGATCATAGGTCATACTCATCGTTAAGCTCAAAATGGGGTTGCCATTTTTCCTTTAAGCATTTCAATGTATTCACATCTTGTTTAGTTGCTTTAGCTCATGTCTTTGAGTAAAGCTTCTCTAAGATATGAGAACTTACATTGGGATTTGGTGGTGATGTCCATCATGTAGTTGAACTTGAAGTGGATGCTCATGAGTTGAAGTTGGAGCTATCCTATCATTTGTAGTTCATCTTCCTTCATGGGTTAGATTTGCAAGGAACAACATGTATATCCAAAATGAGAAGAGTGAAGCTTAACTCAAAAGTTGTCAAAGGATATGTTTAGGTGTCTTGTTCCTTGTCCCACCAACAATTGTTGATACTTGGGTTATACAAGATTGCTTATGATAGGAGTGCGATGCAATCTTGTGACATGAAGCTTGTCCAAGTACCTACAAAAGGTTAGATACAATACAAGGGAGCAAAATGTCCAAGATATAAAATGAGCATGAGAGTATCATGGATTAGTCAAAAATGCTCATGCCCTTGTATGCATCCACATGAACCTCTAGTTCACGTTTGAAGCATCAATGATGTTCAACTCACTTCTCAAGTGACAAAACACTTTCTCATCAAGGGGTTTGGTAAAGATGTCCGCCAATTGTTTGTCGGTACGAACATGTTTAAGGTCAATGTCACCTTTCTCAACATGATTTTGAATGAAATGGTGACGAACCTCAATATGCTTAGTTCGAGAATGTTGCACGGGATTGTGTGCAATCTTAATAGCACTCTCATTGTCACATAGTAATGGTACATGTCTCACATGCACACCATAGTCTTTAAGAGTTTGTGTCATCCATAGTAATTGAGCACAACATGATCCCGCAGCTATGTATTCCGCTTCGACAGTAGATAGAGATACCGAGTTTTGTTTCTTGGAGGACCAAGACACAAGAGATCTACCAATAAATTGACATGTACCCAAAGTGGATTTTCTGTCAACCTTGTCTCCGGCATAGTCCGAATCGGAGTAGCCAACAAGATTAAAAGAAGATCCTTTGGGATACCATATGCCAAAGTTTGGTGTATGTAGCAAGTATCTCACAATTATTTTCACGGCCTTAAGGTGACACTCTTTTGGTGCCGCTTGGTATCGTGCACACATGCACACACTTAGCATAATGTCGGGACGGGAGGCACATAGATATAGCAATGAACCAATTATAGATCGATAAACTTTTTGATCAACCGGTTTGCCATCCTTGGTCAAGTCAAGATGTCCACTCGTGGGCATGGGCGTTTTCATACCTTTACTTTCTTGCATGTTGAACTTCTTGAATAAGTCCTTGGTATACTTTGTTTGAGAAACAAAGGTACCTTCCTTAGTTTGCTTGATTTGCAAACCAAGAAAGAATTTGAGTTCACACATCATAGACATCTCGTACTTTTCCGACATCAACCTTCCAAACTTTTCACTAAAAGAGGGGTTAGTAGATCCAAAGATAATATCATCAACATAAATTTGGCATACAAATAATTCTCCATTAACCCTCTTAGTGAACAAAGTTGAATCAATCTTCCCTATTTCAAAACCTTTTTCAAGAAGAAACGTTGTCAAGCATTTGTACCAAGCTCTAGGGGATTGTTTAAGACCATAAAGAGCTTTACGAAGTTTGTACACATGATTAGGTTTCTTGGGATTTTCAAAGCCGGAAGGTTGTTTAACATATACTTCCTCCTCAATTTCACCATTTAATAAAGCACTTTTAATATCCATTTGGTAAAGAGTGATATCATGGTGATTGGCATAAGCAAGTAAAATGCGAATGGACTCAAGTCTTGCAACGGGAGCATAGGTCTCACCATAGTCCATACCTTCGACTTGTGTGTAACCTTGTGCTACGAGACGAGCCTTGTTGCATACAACTTGTCCATCTTCATCTTGCTTATTCCGAAACACCCATTTGGTTCCAATAATATTTTGCTCATCTTTAGGCTTCTCAACCAATGTCCAAACTTGGTTCCTCTCAAAGTTGTGTAGCTCCTCGTGCATTGCGTTCACCCAATCGGGGTCCTTGAGAGCATCTTCCACCTTCATAGGTTCAACACTAGAGATGAATGAGTAATGCTCACAAAAGTTAGCTAAACGAGTTTTAGAGCGAGTGATTCTCCCGGATTGGATATCTCCAACTATTTGTTCGACGGGATGATTCTTGTCGATTCTTGCTCTAACTCGAGGTAGCTTTTGCTTGGGTTGTGGTGAGGCTTCCTCCTCATCATCATCTCCTTCTTCTTCGTTGATGTTGTCGTTGTTCGCTTGTGGAGGTGGAGAAGGAGGTTGTGGTGGATCATCTTGTTGCACTTCCTCATTCCCATCGTCTCAACGTGTTCCACTTGTGGATGCCTCCATATCAACTTGTTTTTCACCTTGATGTGAAGTTGGGGCTTCCACTTGAATATACGAGGTACTCTCCTTTATTTCCATGGGGCGAATCTTGCCAATGGACAAGTCTTGGATTGCTTCCGATGGTTCTTGATCTCCTACATCAATTGGCAATTGCTCGACTTGCGAGCCGTTAGTCTCATCAAACTTCACATCTACCGTCTCTTCAACTTTTCGAGTGAAGTTGTTGTAGACACGGTAAGTGTGAGAGTTCGATCCATAACCAAGTAGAAAACCTTCATGAGATTTAGGAGCAAATTTTGAGCGACGATGCTTATCAAGAATGTAACATTTTGAGCCAAATACTCGAAAGTATCCAACTTGTGGTTTGTTACCGGTGAGCAGTTCATACGCCGTTTTACCAAGAAGCTTGTGAAGGTAGAGTCGATTTGTTGCATGACAAGCTGTTTCAACCGCTTCCGCCCAAAAGTGTTTTGGTGTCTTGTATTCATCAAGCATTGTTCTTGCCATCTCAATAAGAGTACGGTTCTTCCTCTCAACAACTCCATTTTGTTGAGGTGTGTACGTAGCCGAGAACTCATGTGAAATACCCTCCTCATCAAGAAAGGTGTCCACATTTGCGTTCTTGAACTCCGTTCTGTTGTCACTCCGAACCTTCTTGATCTTCACTTCAAATTGATTTTGGGCCTTTCTTGCGAAGTTCTTGAAGATCTTTTGTACCTGCGATTTGTTATCGAGAAAGAACACCCACGTAAATCTGGAAAAATCATCAACAATGACCAAACCGAAAGAGTTACCACCAAGACTCTTATAGGAGTTGGGACCAAAAAGATCCATATGAAGTAGCTCGAGTGGTCTCCTCGTGGTCATAATGTTCTTCACGGGATGGCTTCCTCCAACTTGTTTTCCTGCTTGGCAAGCACTACAAAGTCGATCTTTGTCAAATATAACATCTTTCACTCCAAGAATGTGATCTCCTTTAACAAGTTTATCAAGGTTACGCATGCCAACATGTCCAAGTCTCCTATGCCATAACCAACCTTTAGAAGATTTAGCAATTAAACATGTATGAGGTTGGGCTCTCTTACTGAAATCAACAATGTATAGATCACCTCTACGAATGCCGGTAAAGACCATATTATGATTATCTTGACGAAACACTTGGCAATCTACTTTGGTAAATAGAACATTGAAACCAAACCTCCTTCACGCCGACCCCAACTTTGATCTTGATAAGGTAATAGCCCCTGTCCCCGACGAGCTCCGCGATGGCCTCGCAAAGGCGGTGGAAGGCCATGTGGGTGTGCTGCTTGGGAAGTTCTCTCGTGACAGCAGCGAGAGCTCTGACGGAGGCAGGGACGACCATGATGGTGGCGACGATAGCGATGGCGATGATGACAACGCGACTTCTTAGGATCCTCCTTCCTTCATTATCCTGCACTAGACCAATGTGGCCCCGTGGGGGCGTGAAGACAATGCCTTTGTGTTTAAGTACTTTATGATTTGCTGTGATGTATGCTTGTGCCCTCGTGAAGCTTTCTCTCGAGGCCTGTTTTCTCTTTTTACTTGCCTTGTGTGCTCTACGTCGTTAGGGCCCAGCCCCCGAGCGGGCTACAGCCGCCACTTGTATGCTAGGACGCATGCCTGAGCAAGGCCAGGAGGTGTAGGGCACCGAGGGTGGTAAGAGCTCCCGAGGCGCGATGCTCAGGGAGCCCCCCTTTGATGTGCAAGTGGCTCGCGGAAGGAGATACGCCAGCTCTCGGCGAGGTTGCTAGAAGGGGAAGCTTGGGAGATGGCGAGGGTGGCTCGTGAGGTAGTAGACTTAGCTTTTGTGGAGGGTAGCGCCTGGTGAGCCGCCACTTGTAGGGTGTGCCTTGCGAAGCTTCCGCTCGCGAGGTCCCCTGCTGAGATGGCCGTCATAGGTTGGCTCCCGAGGCAGGGCCTGCGAAGCTTCCTGAGGCTCAAGGGGGTGTCTTGCCATTGGGCCACCTCACGAGACATCCTCGCGAGGACCTTCCAGGTGACCTGCTCCTGAGATAACTGCATGCAGAAGGTCCCACAACAGGGGAGCAGTGCACGCTCGCTGGCTCGCTCATGGGCGTGACGCGAGGAGATAAGACACCAAGGACCTTGGTGGGGTGGCATGCACGGGAGCAGGCCTGCGAGCCAGAGCCCGATTGCTTGGGTTTTTCAGTGCTGCTGGGACTGACCCGAGCACAGACACCGTGTCCAGCCCCCGCTCGCATGAGGCTCATGAGGGAGATCGTGAGCGTGCACGGCTCATGAGGCAAAGATATGACGAAATACACCATGTATGGAAACTGAAGCTTTACTGATGCAAGATAATGGATTCCATTACACAACCAAAAAGAGATGCGGCTGCCGTGTCCGGCACAGGTCAGCTTGAGGTTGGTGCAGCCCATGGGGCGCCCTCAGTTACACACCCAAAAGAGAAAAAGAAGGGTTGCCGTGTCCGGCACGGGCCAGCTTGAGGTTGGTGCAGCCCGTGGGGCACCCTCAGTTGATTGTTCCGCCAGCGCGAAGCATGGGGCTTCCACCGGGGTGTGGGTATGATCGTTGCTCGATCGTTCCGCCAGCGCGGAGCATGGGGCTTCCACTTGGGCATGGGCGGGAGCTCTCGCGTGCTCGTCAGGTGAACGCATTGAGAGTCTCTGGGGCGTGTACAGCCCCATTTTGTTCGTATGCGTGAGGGTCATGGGTAGAACTTGCGGAGGTGTTGGATGTTCCAGGCGTTAGGCACAGGAACTCCGTCCTCTGTCTCCAGCCGGGCGGCGCCGGGCCTGGAGACATGAGCAACCCTGAAAGGGCCTTCCCACATGGGTGAGAGCTTGTGGAGCTCATTCGAGGCCCCGGCGCGAGGCGCATCAGCCTTTGGAAGGTGGCGCTGGCATTCCTTAGGCCGAAGGGCATGCGGGCGTAGCCGGTGGTGGAGTCCACGCCCTGGCCGGCGCGGGGGAGCAGAAAGGGGTCTTGAGGGCCGGCCTTGTTGAGGCTCGTGAAGTCGACGCACATTTGTTCCTTGCCGCCCTTCTTGGGGATGACGACTGGGTTGGCGAACCATTCGGGATGGCGCACCTCACGGACGACTCCAGCTTCTTGCAGCTTGTGCACTTCTTGACTAATGAAATCTTGCTTCTCGGGCGCCTGGCGCCGTGCTTTTTGCTTGACGGGGCGTGCGTTGGGTCACACCGCTAAGTGGTGCTCGATCACCTCCCTCGGTACACCGGATAAATCAGATGCTTTCCAAGCGAAAACATCCGAGTTTGCCCGAAGGAAGGCGACGAGCGCGCCTTCCTATGCAGGAGAAAGGCAGGTGCTGATGGTGAAGGCAGGGCATGAGCTGCTGCCGTCATCCGACACCTTCTTCATCTCGGCGCGATCCTGAGAGAGCAGCTGCTTCTTCTTCGCGAGCGCGGCCTCAGGAGGCTCAACCTGTAGGGGAACGCGACAGAAAACAAAAAATTTCGGTACAGCGAGCACGCCCAGGATCACTATGGAGACTGCATACAAGGTTTGATCTGATCCGTACCGACTCAAAGCGCAGCGGAAGAAGAGTCGGTGTAGATCGTCGGTGCAGATCCCTGCAGCTAGGATTTACAACCTCCCAACCGCAAGGATGTACTCCCTCTCCGGACAGCCCTTCGGGAGGCGGTCGGACAGTCCCTCAGACGATGTCGCGGACAGCCCTTCGGGAGGACCCTCGAAACCCGAACGAGAACTCGGACAGCCCCTCAGGAGGACACCCGAAACTCGAACGGTAACTCGGACAGCCCTTCGGGAGGACACTCGAACAGCCCCTCGGGCAAAAGATCGAAACTACAATCTCTTTACGGGGTTGCACACATACGGTGTCAGCTATCCGGCAGGGCTTCGCCGTCCAGAACTAGTTCCTGCTGGAACCCAGACAGCCTTTCGGCTCTACGAAACTATTTCGCTGGGAGGGAGAGAGAAGCCAGACAAGTCAAATGGCATGTGTATGAGAGAAAGGATGAGTTTTGGGGCAGCCCCCTCACCTCTATTTATAGGATAGCCAAGGGGTAAAGATGGTATTCAAAAATACCAAAAGTACCCCCACTTTATGCCTTTTCATAAAAGAATAAAGCTAAAAGGGGTGCCATGTGGAGCTCCAAGGAGCTCCACCATGCTTGGCCGGCCACCTTGAGCCCCCCCCCCACATGGGGGTGCCTTGGCTCCCAAGTCCTTCTAGAAGGCCTTTTGGAAATATCCCAAAAGGTGCTTTCCCAAAAATATCCAAAAAGCACTTTCACTATTCACGAAGACATTTTTCTGCGTTCGTTAAAGCCCAAATTATTTCTGTGTGCCTAGAATAATTCCAGTACCCACCAAAACAATTTTGAACGCATTCCGAAACAATTTCGGAACAATGTTTTCTTCAGCGAAAAGCAACCATAGCGGTTCCGGCTGCTCCGGAACATTTCCGGTTTTTCCTTCGGAAAAATCCCAGAAGTTACCAGAACGATTCTGGCACCCTCCAAGAATTTCCAGGCGTGTGCCGGAACCAATTTGACTTAATGGAATACCCTGAAACAACTTTTCAGTTTCACCGGAACTATTCCGGTGTTCTCTCCGGAACGTTTCCATTTCGTCCGAAACTTTTTCGGTGATTTTCTCTCAGACTCCCCGTCTAGTATTCAGCAGATAGATGACCCTTAAGCGTGTGACCCTATAGGTTCGGTGAAGTATAGACATGACCCGGAACACTTTCCGATCAATGATCAACATCGGAGCCGTGGACACCCATATTGACCCCTATACCCACACGAATGAATATTCGAGCGAACCTCCAGTTGTCGTGTGCTATTCCTGTTGCTTCACGATATATTACAAACACCCAAGGTGATATTTATAGCATCCCCGTGGATCAACAACTTGTCCACTATGCAAGTTACCTCGTTACTGGTTTTGTTCTCTTTTCTCGTTTCCGTGTTCCGGCATCCCAGTGATCAAATCACAATGTGTCTGGCCAGACGATGATGGATACCGTAACACCTAGAGGGCCCGAGAATATCTCTCCATCATCGGAGGAGCAATTCCCAATCTTGAGCTATCAAGTTACTTGACATACTTTTCCATGAACCCATAAGCCGCCGTAATAGCCACCCATTTACGGATGACGTTTAACAAACCCCAAAGTTCATGAAGCAAGCATGAAGAAACCCGATACTCACATGGTCTAAGGAATTATGCAAACATTAACTATCTTTGTGTTATATACCATTAACTTGTGACGAATGTATCTCATAGCATAACATCAATTCGGGTCGATTCAACACAAGTGTTCTACTAACATTGTGCCCTCAAAATTGCCGGCATAGACATGCCCATGATCAGGAAAACAGGATCATCATGGAATACTTGAGCCAGTCTTAGAGGCAAGACTAGGAATACATTTTACCGTTTATTATACCACACGTGCACATGAGTTTCCCTCCGAGCCTCGTGGTTATTGTAGACTCGAGAATCATTGCAGTTATAGCATGGAACATAAACATTCATTACAAACTCGGAGATACAAAATAACTGTTATTACTGCCTCTAGGGCATATCTCCTACAGACTCCCACTTGCACTAGAGTCATAATCTAGTTACATGGCTTCCCTAACACCAATGGCTGTCCGGTGCTGCTCATGCTTTGCTCGTGGTAGAGGCTTCGTCATCGGGTCTGACACGTTCAGATCCGTGTGAACTTTGCGTACTTTCACTAAACCCGCTTCAACATGATGTCGAATGAGTTTATATTTGCGTTCAATATGTCTTGTCTTATGGTGCGAACTTGGCTCCCTTGCCTGAGCCACGATGCCACTATTATCACAATAGATCTCCACCGGGTCCAGAGCACTTGGAACCACACCAAGGTCTTCAAGAAATTGCTTGATCCATACTGCCTCCTTGGAGGCTTCTGAAGCAGCAATATTCCGCCTCCGTCGTAGAATCCGCTACAGTCTTTTGTTTGGAACTTTTCCAATCAACTGCGCCGCCTTTCAATATGAAAACATAGCCTGATTGAGATTTGAAGTCATCTGGGTCAGTCATGAAGCCTGCATCAGTGTAACCATTTACAATGAGCTCTTCATCACCTCCGTACACAAGGAGTAAATCCTTGGTCCTTCTGAGGTACTTAAGAATACCCTTGACTGCGGCCCAGTGTTCCAATCCTGGATCACTTTGGTACCGGCTGCTAACACTTAGCGCATAGGAAACGTCCGGTCTTGTACATAGCATGGCATACATAATAGAACCAACTGCCGAGGCATATGGAACATCATTCATTTGTACTCGCTCATCGAGAGTCCGAGGACACTGATTCTTGCAAAGCACTGTGCCAGGTGACATGGGGAGTAGCCCTTTCTTGGAGTTCTCCATGTTGAACCTTTTCAACACCTTGTCAATGTACGTGCTTTGGCTAAGCGCTATTAGGCATCTTGATCTATCTCTATAGATTCTGATGCCCAATACATATGCCGCTTCGCCTAAGTCTTTCATTGAAAAACTCTTCTTCAATGAGTCTTTTATTTCGTTAAGAAAATTCACGTCATTTCCAATCAACAATATGTCATCCACATACAAGATTAGAAATGCTTTTGCGCTCCCACTAAACTTCTTGTAAACACAAGACTCTTCGTCATTCCTGATGAAGCCAAACTGTTTGACCACTTCATCAAAACGAATGTTCCAACTCCTTGACGCTTGCTTCAGACCATAAATGGCTTTCTGAAGTTTGCATACCTTTCCAGCATCCTTATGAAGGACAAAACCTTCTGGCTGTATCATGTATACATCCTCTTTGAGGTTTCCATTTAGGAAAGCTGTTTTGACGTCCATCTGCCATATTTCATAATCGAAATAGGCAGCAATTGCTAGTAATACCTGAACAGACCTAAGCATAGCTACGGGCAAGAAAGTCTCGTCATAGTCCACTCCTCGAACTTGCGTGAAACCTTTCGCGACAAGTCTAGCTTTGTGGAAAGTAATGTTACCATCCGCGTCCGTCTTTCTTTTGAAAATCCATTTACAACCAATGGGCTTTACGCCTTCTGGAAGTTCTTCCAAGTTCCAAACTTGGTTTTCGTACATGGATTCCATCTCGGATTTCATGGCCTTGTGCCATTCCTTTGAGCTGGGCCCCGCCATCGCTTCCTTGTAGTGCGCAGGTTCATCGTCTTCAAGAATGAAGATTTCGTTATGAAACCACTCAGGTGGCTGGATAGCCCTACCTGATATGCGCGGTTCAGTTACAACATTGTTTGAAGTTTCCGCATCACATGCGACAACTTCCGGCTCGGTTGTAGGGATAATTAGCGGAATTTCTTCCGGTTCCTTAGCCATATCAACGGTCGCTGGAGATTCACTAATCTCATCAAGTTGTACTATCCTCCCACTTACTTCTTTAGCGAGAAACTCTTTCTCGAGAAAGTGTCCAACTTTTGCGACAAACACTTTGCCCTCGGACTGGTTGTAGAAGGAATACCCAATGGTGTTATTGGGATAATCTACAAAGTAACATTTGTTTTATCTGGGATCGAGTTTGCTTGGCTGTAAACGCTTTACGTATGCCTCACAACCCCAAATTTTCAGATGCGACACACTAGGAATCTTCCCATGCCACATCTCATGTGGTGTCGTCTTAACAGACTTAGACGGTGCTTTGTTTAATGTATAAGCGGCAGTGAGTAGTGCGTGACCCCAAAAAGATATCGGCATATCTGTAAGAGACATCATTGACCTTACCATGTCTAACAGGGTTCGGTTACATCTTTCCGACACTCCGTTTCGCTGTGGAGTTCCGGGAGGCGTAAGCTGTGAAACGATTCCACGATCACTCAAATGTTGGCCAAACTCATGACTAAGGTATTCGCCTCCGCGATCAGACGCAGAAACTTAATCTTTTTGTCACGATGATTTTCTACCTCATTCTGAAATTCTTTGAACTTTTCAAAAGTTTCCGACTTATGCTTCATTAAGTAGATATAGCCATACCAACTTAAATCATCAGTAAACGTCACGAAGTAGAAATACCCACCCCGTGCGGCTGTGTTCATTGGATCACATACATCACTATGTATTATTTCCAATAATTCACTCGCCCGTTCAGGATGACCCGTGAACGCCGTCTTGGTCATTTTCCCCATCAAGCAAGCTTCACATGTGTCAAATGATTCAAAATCAAGGGACGGTAAAACTCCATCTTTATGGAGTCTTTGCATGCGTTTCTTTCCGATGTGGCCAAGCCGACAGTGCCACATGAAAGTGGTGGTGGTGTCAGCCTTCTTAAGGCGTTTAGCATTCACGTTAAAGACATCATTTCCACATTCAAGATTTAGAATGAAAAGGCCCCCAACAATGGGTGCAAATCCATAAAACATATCCTTACAATAAAGTGAACAACCATTGTTCTCAGACTTGTACGAATACCCATCGTGTACTAAACATGATCCGGAGATAATGTTTCTACACAACAGTGGAACAAAATAACAGTTATTCAGTTCTAAGATAAATCCCGAAGGGAGATGTAGAGGCATAATGCCGATGGCTTGAGCGGCGATCCCAGCGCCGTTCCCGACGCGCATCATGACTTCATTCTTTGCTAGCTTGCACACCATCTGAAGTCCCTGTATCGAGTTGCAAATGTGAGCAACCGATCTGGTATCAAATACCCAAGACTTAGAATTTT
The DNA here is from genome assembly GCA_039707655.1 of Elymus sibiricus. NCBI lineage: Eukaryota > Viridiplantae > Streptophyta > Magnoliopsida > Poales > Poaceae > Elymus > Elymus sibiricus. The sequence continues at coordinate 280,606,176 of CM077676.1, forward strand.
CGCTAGCAAGCAAAACTTCAATGACATTAACTTGTATAACAATTATACCTTTTCCGGTTTTCCCGGACTTCTTATCTTCTAGATACTTCTTGCAGTTTCTCTTCCAGTGTCCTGTGCCCTTGCAGTAGAAGCACTCAGTTTCATTCTTGGCTCCGCCCTTAGAGTTGCTTTGGGAGCCGGTCTTACCGGCGCCCTTGCCCTTCTTTGGCTTGCCTTTCTTTTTGAAACTGGCGGTTTTATTCACAAGCAACACTTGCTTGCGATTTTTCCGCAGTCCTCCTTCTGTAGTTTTCAGCATGGCGAGCACCTCTTCCGGTGTCTTCTCCATCCCACTCATGTTGTAGTTCATGATAAAACCGTCGTAAGACGGGGGGAGTGAAGAAAGCAGCATGTCCATCATATGGTCAGGTGGAAGTGGAAACTCCAGGGTTTTAAGCCTTTCAGCATAGCCAATCATTTTGACTACGTGTTCGCCAACTGAACTACCCTCAGCCATCTTGCAATCCATCACGGCCTTCATGATATCAAATCGTTCAGACCATGCGGTTTCCTTGTACAGAGCATCCAATTCCCGGATCATATCACGGGGTTTATGGAATTCAAAACATTTTTGAAGCCCTGCACCCATGCAAGCTAACATGAGGCACTGCACTAAGTTGTGATCATCATCCTTAGTGGCCCAAACATTCTGCTCAACTTCCGGGGCATCTGCTGCCGGTTTAGCTGGAAGAGCAGTTTCAAGCACATACATTTTCCTAGCGCTCCTGAGGACAATCCTCAGGTTACGGACCCAGTCCGCATAGTTGTTTCCAGTCGCAGCTAACTTCTCTTTCTCTAACATCGGGCCTAAGTTGAACGCGGTGTTGCGAGCCATTTGATCTACAACGGAAAACACAAGTTTCACTTAGACTTTGTTTATAATGATTTTGGCACTAGTGAATAAACAATTTTATTCTAAAGTGCGCTCCCACTCAAATCAATATCTCTCAAAATTGATTATGAGTGATACAAGACCCAAATTGTAATTCAACGCCAAGGATGTATCCATCTCAAGTGACGAGAATTTCAATTGGTAGGCCAACTTGCCAATCACATCTCTGTGTGACTCTTGTTCATCTTTCGATGGGCGTGTTCCGAGCTCAGGACGATCCTCCGGAACGTCAAGACAACCAAGTGATCTCGCTGCGAGGTCTCAACTCACCCGCCTCACACTTCACTAATCGTTCGTACCCATGTATCCATGTGGTACCCCGAAAAGATAGGTGCCGTGATGGTGCTACACTTGGGAGAACACTAACTACTTGATATTTTTAAGTGAGAGATCACCCTAATAAAAAGCGACTACCGCACAATCAAAAGGGTGCATCATAAGGGATAAACATCTCAGGCAATTCATAATAGCATGATATGGTATAGCCCTTTCTAACGGAGAAGTCAAGTATTTCTTCGTCTTTGGCATTTGCGTCGATGTTCACCTTCGCAAAGATTGCCACCACCTTGTCGATGCACTAGATAATATTGCTATCTCTATAGCTAATAAAATAAGTGCATTACTTAAGGTTGACACGCATGTCATTAAAGTGACAATCATATGGCTCCAGCCATCATGCCGAATCATGACACGCAGGTCATGTTAATAAATTTACATCATATAGTCATCTCATACATAATCGAATTAATATGAGCACTGCTATACCACATCACATGCACATCCTGCAAAAACAAGTTAGACGCCTCTAATCGGTTTATGCAAAATTTTATTTTACGTGGCTTCTAAGGTTTTGACTTAAACCGCAGCTACCAACGTGTTATCATCAAGTATGATTATTCAAGTCGCTAGATTAACATCTCGGGGTGTATGAAACACGAGATAATTAAATCTCGAGCCCCATACTAAACTTCGTCATACGCATGACCCCCGTGCAGATCATATCTGCATTGCCCTTTCATCTGCAAATTTCATCTTTCTTTTGACTATGGCGGAACCCAAAGAACTGATAGCACTTCGTTGATCAATCAGGATCGCGGATTGCCAGAATTTTGTGAAATTCCACCATGCTGTCTCGAGATCAGAAATACGCAAATTCTAGGGAAGCAACAAGAACATCAGGTAACAGATTTCATCTACTACCCGCATAAATAATTTTCAGCAATAGATCTCATCTACTCCAAAATTATATTATGCAATACCCATACATCTCCATGTATTCTAGATCGTAACCTGCATCTACGCATAGCACGGCTCATGATGCCACTGTAGGGGAACGCGATAGAAAACAAAAAATTTCGGTACAGCGAGCACGCCCAGGATCACTATGGAGACTGCATACAAGGTTTGATCTGATCCATACCGACTCGAAGCGCAACGGAAGAAGAGTTGGTGTAGATCGTCGGTGCAGATCCTTGCAGCTAGGATTTACAACCTCCCAATCGCAAGGATGTACTCCCTCTCCGGACAGCCCTTCGGGAGGTGGTCAGACAGTCCCTCGGACGATGTCGCGGACAGCCCTTCGGGAGGACCCTCGAAACCCGAACGAGAACTCGGACAGCCCTTCGGGAGGACACCCGAAACTCGAACGGTAACTCGGACAGCCCTTCGGGAGGACACTCGAACAGCCCCTCGGGCAAAAGATCGAAACTACAATCTCTCTACGGGGTTGCACACATATGGTGTCAGCTATCCGGCAGGGCTTCGCCATCCAGAACTAGTTCCTGCCGGAACCCAGACAGCCTTTCGGCTCTATGAAACTATTTCGCTGGGAGGGAGAGAGAAGCCAGACAAGTCAAATGGCATGTGTATGAGAGCAAGGATGAGTTTTGGGGCAGCCCCCTCACCTCTATTTATAGGATAGCCAAGGGGTAAAGATGGTATTCAAAAATACCAAAAGTACCCCCACTTTATGCCTTTTCATAAAAGAATAAAGCTAAAAGGGGTGCCATGTGGAGCTCCAAGGAGCTCCACCATGCTTGGCCGGCCACCTTGAGCCCCCCCCCCACATGGGGGTGCCTTGGCTCCCAAGTCCTTCTAGAAGGCCTTTTGGAAATATCCCAAAAGGTGCTTTCCCAAAAATATCCAAAAAGCACTTTCACTATTCACGAAGACATTTTTCTGCGTCCGTTAAAGCCCAAATTATTTCTGTGTGCCTAGAATAATTCCAGTACCCACCAAAAAAATTTTGAACGCATTCCGAAACAATTTCGGAACAATGTTTTCTTCAGCGAAAAGCAACCATAGCGGTTCCGGCTGCTCCGGAACATTTCCGGTTTTTCCTCCGAAAAAATCCCAGATGTTACCAGAACGATTCTGGCACCCTCCAAGAATTTCCAGGCGTGTGCCGGAACCAATTTGACTTAATGGAATACCCTGAAACAACTTTTCAGTTTCACCGGAACTATTCCGGTGTTCTCTCCGGAACGTTTCCGTTTCGTCCGAAACTTTTTCGGTGATTTTCTCTCAGACTCCCCGTCTAGTATTCAGCAGATAGATGACCCTTAAGCGTGTGACCCTATAGGTTCGGTGAAGTATAGACATGGCCCGGAACACTTTCCGATCAATGATCAACATCGGAGCCGTGGACACCCATATTGACCCCTATACCCACACGAATGAATATTCGAACGAACCTCTAGTTGCCGTGTGCTATTCCTGTTGCTTCACGATATATTACAAACACCCGAGGTGAGATTTATAGCATCCCCGTGGATCAACAACTTGTCCACTATGCAAGTTACCTCGTTACCGGTTTTGTTCTCTTTTCTCGTTTCCGTGTTCCGGCATCCCAGTGATCAAATCACAATGTGTCTGGCCGGACGATGATGGATACCGTAACACCGAGAGGGCCCGAGAATATCTCTCCATCATCGGAGGAGCAATTCCCAATCTTGAGCTATCAAGTTACTTGACATACTTTTCCATGAACCCGTAAGCCGCCGTAATAGCCACCCATTTACGGATGACGTTTAACAAACCCCAAAGTTCATGAAGCAAGCATGAAGAAACCCGATACTCTCATGGTCTAAGGAATTATGCAAACATTAACTATCTTTGTGTTATATACCATTAACTTGTGACGAATGTATCTCATAGCATAACATCAATTCGGGTCGATTCAACACAAGTGTTCTACTAACATTGTGCCCTCAAAATTGACGGCATAGACATGCCCATGATCAGGAAAACAGGATCATCATGCAATACTTGAGCCAGTCTTAGAGGCAAGACTAGGACTACATTTTACCGTTTATTATACCACACGTGCACATGAGTTTCCCTCCGAGCCTCGTGGTTATTGTAGACTCGAGAATCATTGCAGTTATAGCATGGAACATAAACATTCATTACAAACTCAGAGATACAAAATAACTGTTATTACTGCCTCTAGGGCATATCTCCTACACTACCGCGTCCTCGTCAGCTGGATGGGCAGTAGCAGCACCCTTGTAGGTGTGCTCAAGGGAGCAGATCGCGTCCTTCTCGTCGTAAGAGACAGTGATGATGCCGCTACAGCCAGGCATCTTAAGGACATTGTAGGCGTGATGAGTCACCGCCATGAACTTGGCGAGTGCGGGGTAGCCCAAGATGGCATTGTAGGGCAGGCCGAGGTGGGCGACGTCGAAGTCGATGAGCTTAGTGTGGTTGTTCTTGCGGGTGCCAAAGGTGACAGGGAGGCGCACCTGCCCCAGAGGTAGCGTGGAGCCGTTGGTCATGCCCGAGAAGGGCCTCGTTGGCATGAGCTGCTCGTAAGGCACCTGGAGCTGCTCGAAGGTCTCGATGGAGAGCACGTTGTGGCCCGCGCCTCCGTCAATGAGGGTCTTGGTGACCGCGACGTTGCTGATGGTGGGAGTGCACAGCATGGGGAGCGCGCCCGCTGTGGCCGTGGACTTGGGGTGGTCCTTGGAGTCGAAGGTGATGGCGTACTGTGACCACTTGAGGGGCCGAGCGTCCTCAGGCTTCGGGAGGGCGGCGTTCACCTCGCGAGAGAACTGCTTGAAGTGGTGATTGGACGCGGGAGCCTGAGCTCCGCCGAGGATGCAGGCAACCGCGCGAGGCTCCTGGTAGCCCCCAGCGCCCTTGTCAGGCTGGTTGACGTCGTTCCTTCGGGGTGGCGGCGGCAGTGGCGGAAGAGTGGCGTTGGCCTAAGGGTTTGCCTCACGAGGCTGATCGCGCCAGCCTTGGCGGAAGTTACCGTTGCCATTGCGGTTGTCCCAGCAGTTGCCATTGCGGCCACCTCCGCGGCCGGTGCCGCGGTCGTTGCGGTCGTCGCGGTGGCCCAGGCGCTCGTCGTGGAGCAGCTTGAGCTCCTGGCAGTCTTCGGTGCTGTGGGAGTGCATGTTGTGGTAGACACAGAGCGGCCGCCCGTCCTTCCTGGGCTCGTCGCAATCGCGGCCACGCTTCTGCTCGGGCTCCGCCGCAAGCACGGCAGGGCCCTTGCGCTTGACGTCCTTGCTCTTGGCCTTGGCGGCGTCGGGCGCCGCATCGGGGTCGTTGTGGATGAAGAGGCGACCTTCTTCAGCCTTGGCGCACTTGTCGGTGAGGTCAAACAGCTCAAGCACCATGTCCAACTCGTCGTTGATGGCGAGCTTCTCGCGCATCTTGACATCCGCGATGCCGGTGGAGAATGCAGAGATGATGGCCGCGTCGGAGGCACGTGGGATCTTGTTGCGCACTTGGCTGAAGCGCTGGATGTACTTGCGGAGGGTCTCGTCTGGGCGCTGCCACACATGCCGCAGGTCGTTGATCGTGAGGGAGTGGTCGTGCGTGCCCTTTAAGTTGGTGACGAACTGGCTGTAGAGCTCGCCCCACGACGAAATGGACGCCTCAGGGAGGTTCATGAGCCAAGAGCGCGGGCCGTCCTTGAGGGCCATGGGGAACCAGTTCGCCATGACCTTGTCATCGCCGTTCGCCGCCTCGACGCTCAGCGCATAGAGCTGAAGGAACTCTGCGGGGTTGGGGGTGCCGTCGTAGCGCGGAGGCAGGTTCGGCTTGAACTTGGCGGGCCGCACCACCTGACGCAGCTCGCGAGTGAAGGCACGACAACCCACGCCGCTCAAGGGAACACTGTCGGCGAGGGTGGCGCGGTTCTGGCGCCCGGCCGCCGCGACCTCCTGGACGGTCCGGTCTTGGCGCCGGCGCTGCTGCTCGAGGAGCACACGCGCATCAGGCGGCACGCGGCGGACGATCTGGCAGCTGGCCTCGTCTCGGATCGGCGAGGACGCACCGCGGGGCAGCTCACGCGCCCGCATGTCGCGCTGGTGCCCGGCAAGCTCGTCGCGCAGAGGAGGTGGCGGGGGAGCGCCATGCGCGATGTCCCCAGTGCGAGACGGCGGAGGGCGGAGCGAGTGGGAAGGCGCTGGAGCATCCCCAGCGGCGTTGACGAGCTCAGTGATGCGACCAAGTCAGGCGTCGTAGCCGGTGTCAGCTGGACGGTAGCGGAGCAGCTCACACGCCATGAGCAGGGCGGCCTGCGCGTTCGGCGACCCGCGGTGGGAGAGGGAGGAGGAAGCCATGGCGGTGCGGCCTTTTGCCTGCACGGAGGGGTGCAGGGAGGAGTCCTGCTGCTCGTGGGCGGCAGGGTCGGTGGCGGCAACGGCCTCGACGTGGCGGCGGCAGTTGCCGTGGCCCACCGGCTCCGTCTGAGCCACATGGCCCGCCCTGCGCTCAGCGCGCTCGCGGCGAGCGTCGACCATGAAGCTGGTGGAGTGGAGAACGGAGTGGAAGAACAGTAGCGCTCCCCTACCTGGCGCGCCAAATGTCGGAAGTCGGGCTCTGGGGACCCAAAGGTTCGAACACTGGGGTGAGCTCGTTCCTACCGCCTCGTCCCCTACCTCGGCACAACTATAGCGAAGCTACAGCGAGAGCACGCTAGCAGGAGCGGGCCGGAGACACAGCGGTTTACCCAGGTTCAGGCCACCTTGCAGTGTAAAACCCTACTCCTGCTTGGTTGGGATTGCACTAGCACGAGAGTACAAGGTTTGGGGCGGAAGAGTCGATCCTTCTCTATAGCGGCACCCTGCCCTCCTTTTATACCTGCCTTGGTCCTCTTCCCCCGAAAACATTGGTGGGAAGGGTTGCCACACAACGACAAGTTTGAAGGGGGATAGGGGCGCAGTCTATCCTGACAAAAGGTGGTCTTCGTCTGCAAAGCGATTATCCATGACGCGCTGGTGGGCTCGGGGATGACCTCCGCTCTGCGCGTCCACCGTCTTGATCTTCTTTCACCGATCGGGCAACCTTTGGGGGTTGCTTTGGGAAACAGACTGCTGGCCTTGCTCCCTTAGCACGAAAGGGGAAATCCTTTCCATCTGCGCCTTCTGGCACGGCCTCTGTCGCCATTCGTCGCCGCGCGCGTCACCCACGTGGTGGGCATGAGACCGCGCGACCGAGCCGAACAGCACCCGCCTTGCATATGTCCGGGAGGTCACCTCGGGAGGCTACCTCGGGATGCCACCTCGCGAGGCTCTCGGTGAAGTCGTGGCTGAGTCTTGCCTGCCTGCTCCGGAGGAGGGGTCTTCAGGAGGCCAGGGCCTCATGAGGGGTCTTGCTCGAGGTGCCCGCTGGTGGGCCACCTATTGGGCCTCCGCCAGGCGTTGCATTCTGGGCCGTAGGCAGACGGGCCGAGATACCCTGGGTTCCACGGGCCCGACAGGGATATCACGAGGTGCTCCAGAATAATCCGTAGGTAAAGATTCATATATGGGAAGTCCTATTTTGGCCACCGAAAAAGTTCGGGGGCATGCTGGCAAGTGTATCGGAGGCACCGAAGGGTTCCGGGGGTCCACCAGCCCCGAGGACCCACGTGGGCTATAGGGGGGCGCCCTGGCCTAGTTGGGCCAAGCGCACCAACCCCCCACCAGGCCCATGCGCCAAAGGGTGGAAACTCTCGGGGTGGGAGGCGCCCCAATTGCCTTGGGGGGCAAGTTTCCCCCTAGGCCGCTCCCCTTCCCTTGGAGGAGGGGCTAGGGCCGGCGCCCCTTCCCCCTCACCCCTATATATAGTGGGGAGGGGCACAGGGGGCTGCACCCTTCCACCTGACGCCTCCCTCTCCCTCGTATACTCCTTCACGTTCCGTCAGTGCTTGGCAAAGCCCTGCCGGAGTTCCGCTGCTGCCACCACCACCACGCCGTCATGCTAGTTCTGATCTCATCTACCTCCTCCCCCTTGCTTGCTGGATCAAGAAGGAGAGGATGCCATCGAGCTGAACATGTGCTAATCTCGGAGGTGCCATCCGTTTGACACTAGATCGGATTGGATCGTGAAGAGTATGACTACATCAACCGCGTTACGTATGCTAACGCTTTCGGTCTACAAGGGTACATAGACGATTCCCCTCTCGTTGCTTTGCATCTCCTAGATTAGATCTTGGGTGTTCATAGGAATTTTTTTGATTTTCATGCTTCGTTCCCCATCAGTGGCATCATGAGCTAGGTCTATTCGTAGATGTATTTGCATGAGTAGAACACAAAGAAGTTGTGGGCGTTGATGTTCAAATTGCTTACTTCCTTTGTCTTATTTGGATTCGGTGGTACTGTGGGATGAAGTGGCTCGGACCAACCTTACTTGTCCTCGCACAAGAGACCGGTTCCACTGACTGACATGCAACTTGTATTGCATAAAAGTGGCTTTGTGGGTGTCTGTCTCTCCCACCTTAGTTGAATCTGATTTGACAACGGTGGTCCTTGTAGAAGGTTAAAAGGCAACTTGTATATCACCGTTGTGGTTTTGCGTAGATAAGAACGGTTCTTATAGTTGCCCTAGCAGCCACGTAAAATTTGCAAGAACAAAGTAGAGGACGTCTAACTTGTTTTTGCAGGGCATGTTGTAATGTGGTATGGCCAAAACGTGATGTGATATATGTTGATGTATGAGATGATCATGTTTTGTAATAGGTTCACGACTTGCATGTCGATGAGTACGGCAACTGGCAGGAGCCATAGAGTTGTCTTTAATTTACTGTATGACCTACGTGTCAATCATTAAACGCCATGTAATTGCTTTACTTTATCGCTATGAGTTAGCAATAGTCGTAGAAGCAATAGTTGGCGGAGACAACCACATGACGACACGATGATGGAGATCATGGTGTCATGCCGGTGACGATGGAGATCATGCCGGTGCTCTGGAGATGGAGATCAAAAGCACGAGATGATAATGGTCATTTCATGTCACATATTGATTGCATGTGATGTTTATCTTTTATGCATCTTATTTTGCTTAGGACGATGGTAGCATTATAAGATGATCCCTTCACTTCATTTCAAGATAAAAGGTGTTCTCCCTAAGTTTGCACCGTTGCGAAAGTTCGTCGTTTTGAAGCACCTCGTGATGATCGGGTGTGATAGACTCTACGTTCGCATACAACGGGTATAAGCCAGTTTTACACATGTGGAATACTTGGGTTAAAATTGACATGTACAGACATGGCCTCGGAACACAGAAGACCGAAAGGTCAAACATGAGTCATATAGTAGATATGATCAACATGGAGATGTACACCATTGATGACCACCCCATCTCACGTGATGATCGGACATGGGTTTGTTGATTTGGATCATGTAACACTTAGACAACTTGAGGGATGTTGATTTAAGTGGGAGTTCTTTAGTAATTTGATTAACAGAACCAATTAACATGAACATAGTCTAATTGTCTTTGCAAATTAATGTTTTAGATCAATGGCTCGCGTTGTAGCTCCCCTGAATTTTAATGCATTCCTAGAGAAAGCTAAGTTGAAAGATGGTGGAAGCAACTATGCGGACTGGGTCCGTAATCTGAGGATTATCCTCACTACTGCACAGAAGGCTTATGTCCTTGATGCACCGCTAGGTGTGCCATTCGCTCCCGCCAATGTAGACGCTATGAACGTCTGGCAGGCAAGAAATGATGACTTCTCGATAGTTCAGTGCGCCATGCTTTACGGCTTAGAACCAGGGCTCCAAAGACGTTTTGAGCACCACGGAGCACATGAGATGTTCCAGGAGCTGAAATTGGTATTTCAGGCTCATGCCCGGGTCGAGAGGTATGAAGCCTCCAACAAGTTCTTTAGCTGCAAGATGGAGGAGAACTACTCTATTAGTGAGCACGTACTCCAGATGTCTGGGTACTTCAATCGCTTGAACCAGTTGGGAGTTAATCTTCCGGATGAAGTAGCGATTGACAGAGTTCTCCAGTCACTGCCACCGAGCTACAAGAGCTTTGTGATGAACTATAATATGCAAGGGATGGAAAAGACGATCCCTGAGCTTTTCGCGATGCTTAAGGCCGCGGAAGTAGAAATCAAGAAGGAGCATCAAGTGTTGATGGTCAACAAGACCACTAGTTTCAAGAAAGGCAAGGGAAAGAAAGGGAACTTCAAGAAGAATGGCAAGAAAGTTGCCGCTCCTGTGAAGAAACCCAAGGCTGGACCCAAACCTGAGACTGAGTGCTTCTATTGCAAGGGGAATGGCCACTGGAAGCGGAACCGCCCTAAGTACTTGGCAGATAAGAAGGCTGGCAACGTCAACAAAGGTATATTTGATATACATGTTATTGATGTTTACCTTACTAGTGCTCATAGTAGCACCTGGGTATTTGATACTGGTCCGGTTGCTAATATTTGTAACTCGAAATAGGAGCTGTGGAATAAACGGAGACTAGCTAAGGACGAGGTGACGGTGCACGTCGGAAATGGTTCCAAGGTTGATGTGATCGCCTTTGGCATGCTCCCTCTACGTCTACCTTCGGGATTAGTTTTCAACCTAAATAATTGTTATTTGGTGCCTGTGTTAAGCATGAACATTATACCTGGATCTTGTTTATTGCGAGACGGTTATTCATTTAAGCCAGAGAATAATGGTTGTTCTATTTATATGAATAATATCTTTTATGGTCATGCACCCTTGGTGAATGGTTTATTCTTGTTGAATCTCGGTCGGAGTAATACACATGTTCATAATATTGATGCCAAAAGATGCAAAGTTAATGATGATAGTACCACATACTCGTGGCACTGCCGCTTAGGTCATATTGGTGTAAAGCGCATGAAGAAACTCCATGCTGATGGACTTTTGGAATCACTTGATTATGAATCATTTGAAACACGTGAACCATGCCTCATGGGCAAGATGACTAAAACCCCATTTTCCGAATCAATGGAGCAGGCAAGTGACTTATTGGAAATAATACATACCGATGTATGCGGTCCGATGAGTGTTGAAGCATGCAGTGGATATCGTTATTTTCTTACCTTCATGGATGATTTGAGTAGATACGGGTATATTTACTTAATGAAACACAAGTCTGAAACATTTGAAAAGTTCAAGGAGTTTCAGAGTGAAGTAGAGAATCATCATAACAAGAAAATAAAATTTCTATGATCTGATCGTGGAGGTGAATATTTGAGTCACGAGTTTGGCACGCATTTAAGACAATGTGGAATTGTTTCACTACTCACACCACCTGGAACACCACAACATAATGGTGTGTCCGAACGTCGTAATCATACTCTATTGGATATGGCGCGTTCTGTGATGTCTCTTACCGATTTGCCACTATCGTTTTGGGGTTGTGCATTAGAGACAACCGCATTCACTTTAAACAGGGCACCGTCTAAATTCGTTGAGACGACACCGTATGAAGTATGGTTTGGCAAGAAACCTAAGTTGTCATTTCTTAAAGTTTGGGGATGCGACGCTTATGTCAAGAGGCTTCAGCCTGATAAGCTCGAACCAAAAGCGGAGAAGTGCGTCTTCATAGGATACCCTAAAGAGACCATTGTGTATACCTTCTATCACAGATCCGATGGCAAGATCTTTGTTGCCAAGAATGGGTCCTTTCTAGAGAAGGAGTTTCTCTTGAAAGAAGTGAATGGGAGGAAAGTAGAACTTGATGAGGTAATTGTACCTTCTCTCGAATTGGAAGGTAGCACATCACAGAAAGAAGTTCCCGTGATGTCTACACCAGCCAGAGAGGAAGCTAATGATGATGATCATGAAACTTCGGATCAAGTTACTACTGAACTTCGTAGGTCAACCAGGGTATGTTCCACACCAGAGTGGTACGGTAATCCTGTCTTGGAAGTCATGTTGTTGGACAATGGTGAACCTATGAACTATGAAGAAGCAATGATGAGCCCGAATTTCGACAAATGGCTGGAGGCCATGAAATCCGAGATAGGATCCATGTATGAGAACCAAGTATGGACTTTGGTAGACTTACCCGATGATCGGCAGGCCATTGAGAACTAATGGATCTTTAAGAAGAAGACAGATGCTGATAGTAATGTCACCGTGTGGGGTCTAGGAGATAGGTCTAGAGGGGGGTGAATAGACTCTTAACCAACCAAAGTTGCAGTTTTTCGTTCTCTTGAGAATTAGGCAGATTTTGGCACAAGTTAAGATATCACCGAGACTTCCTACACATGCATATCTATAGATTGAGCAGCGGAAATAGTAAAGCATGCAAGTGTACGGAAAGTAATGGGGTAGAGAATAGAAGATCAAACACAATGAAGACACGGTGGTTTTTGGCGTGGTTCCGATAGGTGGTGCTATCGTACGTCCACGTTGATGGAGGCTTTAACCCACGGAGGGTAATGGTTGCACGAGTCCATGGAGGGCTCCACCCATGAAGGGTCCACGAAGAAGCAACCTTGCCTATTCCACCATGGCTTCCGTCCACGAAGGACTAGCCTCACTCGGGGTAGATCTTCACGAAGTAGGTGATCTCCTTGCCCTTACAAACTCCTTGGTTCAACTCTACATGATCTTGGAGGCTCCCAAGTGACACCTAACCAATCTAGGAGACACCACTCTCCAAAAGGTAACAAATGGTGTGTTGATGATGAACTCCTTGCTCTTGTGCTTCAAATGATAGTCTCCCCAACACTCAAACAGTTCCTCACAGATTTGGATTTGGTGGAAGAAATATTTGAGTGGAAAGCAACTTGGGAAAGGCTAGAAATCAAGGTTCAAATGGTTGGATTGGAATGTCTTGATCTCAACACATGAGTAGGTGGTTCTCTCTCAGAAAATGTATGGTGGAAGTGTAGGCATGTTCTGATGGCTCTCTTACTTGGTAAGAGGGTGGTGAAGGGGTATATATAGCCTTCACCTAAAATCCAACCGTTACAAGTGTTTGACCCAAGTCGGTGACACCGACATGAAATCTCGGTGAGACCAACTAGTGTAAAAGACATGAACGTTAGGCTTTTCAGTTGGACCGATCAAAACATCTCGGTGGGACCGAAGTGCAATGGCTAGGGCAAGACCAAGTTTCGGTGAGACCGAAAATTTCATCTTGGAAATTCCAAAGTGAAGTTGCAACATTACAAAAACTTGGTCAAGCCGTCTCGGTGGGACCGAGAACCATTTCGGTTACACCGAAGTGTTAGTGTTTTGGCTGTGGCAGTGAAATGATCATCTCGGTGAGTCCGGAGTAGATGTTATCGGTTGGACCGAAATGATGAAGTAGGGTTTTGGACAGATGTGTTTTGGGAAAGTGAGTGAGGGTTTTGGAGCAATACCACTAAGCACTTTGAGCAATACCTCATCCCCTTTTAATAGTATTGGCTTTTCCGATGGACTCAATGTGATCTTGGATCACTAAAATGAAAATGAAGAGTCTTGTGGAAGCCAATCTTGTCCTTAGTATTTTGAGGGATTCCACATCTTCTTGTCCTTGCCATGCCATTGTTGAATTTGTCTGAAATATACTAGATAAAAGCATTAGTCCAATAGCATGTATGTTGGCATAAATTACCAAAACCACCAAGGGAGCAAATGTGCTTTCACACCGTCTATAAAGCTCGACTTGTCGCAAAGGGTTTTCGACAAGTTCAAGGGGTTGACTACGATCAGACCATCTCACCCATAGCGATGCTTAAGTATGTTAGAATTATGTTAGCAATTGCCGCATACTTCGATTATGAAATCTGGCAGATGGACGTCAAAACAACGTTCCTTAACGGGTTTCTTAAGGAAGAGTTGTATATGATGCAACCGGAAGGTTTTGTCGATCCTAAGGGTGCTAACAAAGTATGCAAGCTCCAGCGATCCATCTATGGACTGGTGCAAGCATCTCAGAGTTGGAATATACACATTGATGAGGTGATCAAAGCCTTTGGTTTTATACAAACTTATGGAGAAGCTTGTATTTACAAGAAAGTGAGTGGGAACTCTGTAGCATTTCTATTATTAGATGTGGATGACATATTGTTGATTGGAAATGATATAGAATTTCTGGAAAGCATAAAAGGTTATTTGAACTAGAGTTTTTCAATGAAAGACCTGGGTGAAGCTGCTTACATATTGGGCATTAAAATCTATAGAGATAGATCAAGACGCCTAATAGGACTTTCACATAGCACATACCTTGACAAGATTTTGAAGAAGTTCAAAATGGACCAGTCAAAGAAGGGGTTCTTGCCTGTGTTGCAAGGTGTGAAGTTGAGTAAGACTCAAAGCCCGACCACGGCAGAGGAAAGAGAAAGGATGAAAGTCGTCCCCTATGCCTCAGCCATAGGCTCTATAATGTATGCCATGCTGTGTACCAGACCTGATGTGTGCCTTGCCATAAGTCTGGCAGGGAGGTACCAAAGTGATCCAGGAGTAGATTACTAAACAACGGTAAAAAATATCCTTAAGTACCTAAAGAGGACTAAGGACATGTTTCTCATTTATGGAGGTGACGAAGAGCTCGTTGTAAAGGGTTACGTCGATGCTAGCTTCGACACAGATCCGTATGACTCAAAGTCTCAAACCGGATACATATTTATGTTGAATGGTGGAGCGGTCAGTTGGTGCAATTCCAAGCAAAGCGTCGTAGTGGGATCTACATGTGAAGCGGAATATATAGCCACTTCGGAAGCAGTGCAAGGAGTCTGGATGAAGGGGTTCATATCCGATCTAGGAGTGATACCTAGTGCATCGGATCCAATGACTATCTTTTGTGACAACACTGGTGCTATTGCCATTGCCAAGGAGCCCAGGTTTCACAAGAAGACCAAGCACATCAAATGCCATTTCAACTCCATCCGTGATTACATCAAGGAGGGAGACATAGAACTTTACAAAGTACACAATGATCTGAATGTGGCAGACCTGCTGACTAAACCTCTTCCACGAGCAAAACATGATCAGCACCAGGACTCCATGGGTGTTAGATTCATTACGATGTAAACTGGATTATTGACTCTAGTGCAAGTGGGAGACTGTTGGAAATATGCCCTAGAGGCAATAATAAATTGGTTATTATCATATTTCCTTGTTCATGATAAATGTTTATTATTCATGCTAGAATTGTATTGACCGAAAACTTAAATACATGTGTGAATACATAAACAACACCGTGTCCCTAGTAAGCCTCTACTAGACTAGCTCGTTGATCAAAGATGGTTAAGGTTTCCTAACCATAGAAATGAGTTGTCATTTGGTAACAGGATCACATCATTAGGAGAATGATGTGATGGACAGACCCAACCATAAGCTTAGCATCAGATCGTATCCTTAGTTTACTTGCTACAACTTTCTTCATGTCAAATATCTGTTCCTTAGACCATGAGATCATGCCACTCCCGGACACCAGAGGAATACTTTGTGTGCTATCAGACGCCACTTCATAACTGGGTGATCATAAAGGTGCTCTACAGGTATCTCCGATGGTGTCTGTTGGGTTGCATGGATCGAGACTGGGATTTGTCGCTCCGTATGATGGAGAGATATCACTGGGCCCTCTCGGTAATACAACATCACAAGAAGCTTCATGTGACTAATGAGTTTAGTCATGGGATCTTGTATTATGGTAACAAGTAAAGAGACTTGTCGGTAACGAGATTGAACTAGGTATGGAGATACCGACGATCGAATCTCGGGCAAGTAACATATCGCCGGACAAAGGGAATTGCATACGGGATTAACTGAATCCTCGACATCATGGTTCAACCGATAAAGATCGTTGTTGGACATTTGGGAATCAATATGGGCATCGAGGTCCCGCTATTGGTTATTGACCGGAGAGGTGTCTCGGTCATGTCTGCATATTCCCGAACCCGTAGGGTCGCACGCTTAACGTTCGGTAGCGCTAGGGTAGTATTGAGATATTAATAGTGGAAAGTCTAAAGGTTGTTCGGAGTCATGGATGGGATCTGGGATATCACGAGGAGCTCCGGAATAGTCTGGAGGTAAAGATTCATATATGGGAAGTCCTATTTTGGCCACCGGAAAAGTTCGGGGGCATGTCGGCAAGTATATCGAAGGCACCAAAGGGTTCCGGGGGTCCACCGGGAGGGGGGGGGGGTCCACCAGCCCCGGGGACCCATGTGGGCTGTAGGGGGGCGCCCAGGCCTAGTTGGGCCAGGTGCACCAGCCCCCCACCAGGCCCATGCGCCAATGGGTGGAAACCCTAGGGGTGGGAGGCGCCCCACTTGCCTTGGGGGCAAGTTTCCCCTCTAGGCCGCCGCCCGCTCCCTTGAAGGAGGGGCTAGGGCCGGCGCCCCTTCCTGGCGCCCCTTCCCCCTCACCCCTATATATAGTGGGGAGGGGCGCGGGGGGCTGCACCCTTCCACCTGGCGCCTCCCTCTCTCCCATATACTCCCCTCCACGTTCCGTCGGCGCTTGGCGAAGCCCTGCCGGAGTTCCGCTGCTGCCACCACCACCACGCCATCGTGCTGGTTCCGATCATATCTACCTCCTCCCCCTTGCTTGCTAGATCAACAAGGAGAGGACGCCATCGAGCTAAACATGTGCTAATCTCGGAGGTGCCGTCCGTTCGACACTAGATCGGATTGGATCGTGAAGAGTACGACTACATCAACTGCGTTACGTACGCTAACGCTTTTGGTCTACAAGGGTACATAGATGATTCCCCTCTCGTTGCTTTGCATCTCCTAGATTAGATCTTGGGTGTTCGTAGATTTTTTTGATTTTCATGCTTCGTTCCCCATCATATACCTACTAGTAAAGAGAGAAGAGCTTTTGCCCATTTTTCGTATTTTACAGAAAACTCTCTTCCTTTTATGGTAATTAATCTGCACTCCACTTTTAAGTCAGAGAAAATGAATCTTTTTCATTTTTACGGAAACCCCTACCCTTTTAGGTAATTAACGCACAATACATAGTGACAGGAATTAAAGAGAAACCCCGTGATATTTTGGTTAATCAACCCACATTCCATCTAAACCAAATGTTTTTTAAAAATATCCATATCTTTTAAACCATAACTCCAATTTTAACATTGTTAGGGCATATTTCTCCCTTAGTGGTTTTGGTGATTGATGATAATGCATTTGCGGACTAATCATGTGCATTGAGCATTTCAGATAATCTATCATATGGCACAAGACAGTTGATGCCCCACAGAGTGTTAAAGCAAGACGGTTATTTTTCCCGCATTTCTTTTTCGGTGGACTTGAGTCGTAGGAAAACCGTACTATTAAGAGGGGGTCCGCTTCGGAAAGGTTTTGGGTGGAATCATCACGTACACGTTACCTTTGCACCCTCTTTCCTTTCCCGCAACCTTGGAGTTCCAACTGTTCTTTTGTGTTCTTGTCCTGTAAGCTGCCAAGCGGTAGTACCGCTCCCTTGAGCGGTAGTACCGCTGGCGAGCTGTAGTACCGCCGGTACAGTACCGTGCGTACTACCGCATAGCTTTGGCGTTCTGTTGCTGTTTCGTGCTCAGTGGAAGTGGGACGGTAGTAGGGCAGTAGTACCGCTCTGGCACTTCTGTCCCTACCACCGCTCCACTATCGCTGGCTCGCTGTAGCACAGAGCACTAAGCGGCAGTTGCGCGGCAGTACCGCTCGCTTGCGAGCGGCACTACCGCTCGGCCACTTCCGTTCCACTTTCGCTTAGTCAAAAGCTTCTGGACACTTTTGCCTCTTCACGGCAGTAGGGCGCCAGTACATGCGTGGTGGTGCCGCTGCCTCTGTACTCCCCCAGTCTAGTTTCACTACACTACAGCCCCAGCAGTAGTACCGCTGGGACGGGCGGTAGTACCGCTCCGGCGGCACTACCGGCCCAAGGCACTACGCCTACTGTGCTGTGTACCTGAAACTACCGCACGGGCGGTAGTACCGCTCGTGGAGCGGTAGTACTGCTTAGGCACGAGCTGTGAGAGGCATAACGGTTGGATTTGTCCCCACCATATAAAGGGGGTCTTCTTCCCCAGAAGACTTGCCTCATTCTTCCCCAAACTCCATTGTTGCTCCAAGCTCCATTTTCGCCCGATCCCCCTCCCTAGCCGATAACTGTGGTTGATCTTCTAGGGTTTGGGTGAGAGGGCCCCAATCTACACTTCCACCAAGAGAAATATGATTCCCCCCACTAATCCCTTGCGGATCTTGTTACTCTTGGGTGTATGAGCACCCTAGATGGAAGAGGTCACCTCGGAGACACAATCCATTGTGGTGAAGCTCCGTGGTGGTGTTGGGAGCCTCCAATTCGGTTGTGGAGAGAGCCCCAACCTTGTTTGTAAAGGTTCGGTCGCCGCCTTCAAGGGCACTACTAGTGGAATCACGGCATCTTGCATTGTGCGAGGGCATGAGGAGAATACGGTGGCCCTAGTGGCTTCTTGGGGAGCATTGTGCCTCCACACCGCTCCAACGAAGACGTACTTCCTCTCAAAGGGAAGGAACTTCGGCAACACATTGTCGTCTTTACTGACTCCACTTTGTGGTTATTTCTTTCCTTTACTTTGTGCAAGATATTGTTGTGTTGTATTGCTTGCTTGTTGTTGTTGTTGTTGTTGTTGTTATTGTTAGCATCATATAGGTTGCTCACCTAGTTGCACATCTAGACAACCTATTTGTTGCTAAACCTAAATTGTTAAGAAAAGCTAAAAATTGGTAGTTGCCTATTCACCCCCCTCTAGTCAACCATATCGATCCTTTCAATTGGTATCAGAGCCTCGTCTCTTTATTAAGTGTTTCACCACCCGAAGAGTATGGTTGACTATGGGGATCGAGATGAAGTCATACCCGAGGCTGTGGAGTTGAATTCGGTCACACGAGATGACTTAAATGAAGCTATGGCTTCACTTAAGACGTCTATGACGGTAGAGGTCAAGTCCATGTTTAAAGAACTCCTTGAGGGGTTGAAATCTTCTACCGGTCCGATGCAAGTGGTTAATCCCACCGCAACAGAGTCCGAGGCCAACTCCGGTAAGGAAGCGGTTATAGGTACTCAATCTTCTCCCCCTCTAGGGAAAAATGGGACGGGCATCCATGCCTCGGTTGGCCCTCCCCCGGACTATGGAGGTCCGGTACCTTCACCTCGCATTAATCCTCTTGGTCCTCCTCCTAAGCTTGATTTGAATAACTTTCATGATTGGGTTTTTCGTATCAAGTCCCATTTGAATCACAGCTCAACACAACTTTGGAGGGTCATTGAGCAAGGTTTCCATCCTCATGATCGTTACAACATGACACCAAGAGAAGAAGTGGACAATCAACTCAATCACTCCGCTTTGTTCATTATCCAATCCGCAATGCCGCCGGAAGAGCTCTCTCATTTGCGACCATTCACTACCGCCAAGGATGCTTGGGAGCACATTGTCTCATTGTACAAGGGAAGCTCAAGCATTCAACGGTCCAACTTTGAGGTCATTCTTGATGAGGCCGATGAGTTCATGATGAAGGATGATGAAGATCCTCGTGAGCTATACCGGAGATTGACTACTCTCGCGGTCTCACTCCGAGATCATGGGAGCAAGGATACGGATGACACTTGGGTCAAGCGCAAGTTCCTCAAGGCCATCATGCCATTCAACAAGAGCATGTCTTCCGTGATCCGTCAAAGACCGGACTTCCACACCTTGTCCTCAAGTGAAGTGTTGGATGAATTCATTGCAATGAACATTTTGAACAAGACCGCCGACAACGCTCTAGCTCGTGTCCAACGGTCAAAGAAGACCAACCTTGCTTTGAAGGCCAAGGCAATTTCGGAAGAAGATGAAGAGGAAGAAGAGGAGAGTTGCCCCGAAGACACCAAATATGCTTACCACGAGCACACGGCTCTTGCGTCAAGGCAATTTTGGGGCTACAAGAGAAACTCAAGGCCCAACTTCTCCAAGAACAACTCAAGTGGCTCCAAGGGCAAGCAACGTGTGAGAACTTGCTAAAATTGTGGCAATGTGAGTCATTTTATGGTGGATTGCCCCTACGAGAAGAGGGAAGACAGTGGTGGCAAGCTCATCCGCAAAGACAAGGCCAAGCCCTCCATGAACAAGAGCAATGCCACAAAGAAGGTACCACAAAAGGGTTTGGTGGTGCAATGTCAGGACCCCGATCCTAAGTCACATCGATCTAGCATAAGACACATCATATCACTTTGCGGCCTCACGCACGGTAACCCACGGCTGCCGCCTTTACCTTGGCCGGGACCGTTTGCGCCTTTTGGCTCACATATATGATTGTGATGCTAGCATCCATATGACAGAGAACCCGGGCCGACATGACTAGTCGTAAACCAAGGTGGCACAAACTTTCAGGGACAGGCATACATGACCCAGCAATGCACGTGTCGGCCATCAGCGTATGAACCCAAGTCGTAGCAAGCTACAAGGACTTAAAGGAACACCACGTGACATTTCCTCGTAGGGACAGACACAGGAGCAAAGAAGGACACAGGCCGGTCAATCCACGTGTTCCGGATGGAAGCACTAGGAGGCATTTCCCCATAAGGAAGGCTACCAAGAATAAACAACTAGGTGTCGGATCCCACACACACCAATGCATTTCAAACATACACACAATATGCATGATATGTGTAAATACATCATGGCATCACAACATAACTCTATGACTCAAAGTATTTATTTAAAAGGGCTCCGAGGAGCCTTACATAACATGATATTACAAACATGGGTCTCATGACCCAACATTCAAATCATACAAGCAACAAACAGAAGCATAATCTGTCTGAGTACAGACAGCTAAAAGGAAGAAGGTTAGGAAGCCTGTCTATCTACAAGACACTCCATAGGAACCAGACCTCTGTCTAGGATTCCCAAACTAATCGGTCAACGTCGAACTCATCGTAGAAAACACTAGCGAGACTGAAGTCTCCTCTGCAAAAACATAAATTAAGCAAACGTGAGTACAAAGGTACTCAGCAAGACTTACATCAGAACTAACTACATATGCATCAGTATCAACAATGGGGTTGTGGAGTTTGACTGCAGCAAGCCAGCTTTGACTCAGTGGCTATTCTGAACTACGACTACCAGTATTTCCTTTGAGGTGAGAAAGCGCACACGAGTCCACATATTCACCATATCAATACACCACTATGGATCCGCTCCCGTCTCCCTACGAGAAGGCCATCCATAGCACTCACACTTATCTTGCGCATTTTAGAGTATCCATTCCAACTTGTCTATGAACAATGTAAGCTTTCCAAGTAGTCCATATCCGTGGACGCGGATATTCGAATAGATCATATTACCCTGTAGGGGTGTACTTCTTCACACACACTTTCCCCACTTACCGCCATGTACACGTCATGTATCTCGGCAACCTTCAAGCGGAATCCTGGCGAGGGTGTCAGCCACGACCTGACTAACCACACAAGTCTCTAGTCCAGGTTTATCGCCTATTTGAGTCCACTCCGCAAGGAAGTCCGGCCGAAGTTTCCAGTATGGCCCCAAACGATGAGTGCAGGGTTCCCAAGGGCACCATTCGGGTGTCACTTGGTACACTGTGCCTCATGTCTCTACCGCATCATAGCCCACCCCTAGGGTCAGTGCCACGCACGGCCCCCAACACATATCCTACAAACACCAGAAACAAGTTGCAACTCCTGGACAGAGATCAAGGCGGTTAATAAGTCGAGAGAGCTTGGAGCGCCCGGAGCCCAATGTGTGGTAGTAACTGTCTTGGATCACAAACACGGAACTCAGTTCCTGAGGAAGGTTTCAATGAGACAACCCACCATGTACTCCTACATGGCCTCTCATCGCTACCTTTATCAAATCGTGTTCACACACTTAGCTCTCAGCAGTAGGACATGTTCACCACCATTCCAATCCATCCCAGATGAATCAGACCTGACACAACTCTAAGCATAGCAGGCATAACAAGCAAGCATGAATGAGTAGGCACATCATGGCTCAAACAACTCCTACTCATGCTAGTGGGTTTCAACTATTTACTGTGGCAAAGACAGGTCATGCAGAGGAATGGGTTCAACTACCGCAACAAGTAACAGTTGAATCGTTGTTGTCCTAATGCAGTAAAAGAGAGCAAGAGTGAGAGAGTGGGATTGTATCGGAATGCTCAAGGGGGTTTGCTTGCCTGGCACTTCTGAAGATAGTATAGCTCTTCATCGGTGTCAACGATCACTGCGTCAGAATCATCTTCTATCGAGAAGGAACAACCACCGACAAACAGGAAGGAACACAATCAATGCGATGCAACAATATGATGCATGATTATGACATGGCAACATGCTGATGATTTGGGCTAATGCAACTAGCAACGATTTAAATGAAGTTGGTTTGAACCCAAGGTTCAAATTCAAACCCCATACAAGACATTTCAAATGCCATTTATTCAAATTGTCATATACAGTAGCTTTAAGTTGTTCAAACATGCATGGAAATGCCATAAACAGATTCTTCATATTTTTCTGATAATTTTTCATATATAAATTATTTCAATCTGAGTTACGGTTGAATTACTATGAATTTTTGAAGTTTAAAGCATTTTCTAGAATTTCCTGGCTATTTTAAATTAAACTAAATCCAGAAATTGCTTTTCTGCGTCAGCATGATGTCAACACTGTGTCAGTAGGTCAACGGGGTTGACCCAGGTCAAACCTGACCAGTGGGGCCCACTGGTCAGTGACTCACTGGTTAAACCTGGTCAAACCCAGCGCCGACTGAGGTTTGACCAGGGGTAGGGCCCGCTGCCAGTGGTGGTGAGGTGGCTAATTAGGGGGTTTAGTCCTAATGACCTCGCCACATCAGCACTCGCCGGAGCTCGGCCGGCGGCGACCAAAGCGACGGCGGAGGACTCGCCGGACTGCGCTACAGGCGGCGGCTGGACGCGCGGAGACCACCAGAAGGTAGCCCGCGCTTGTCCGCGTCTAGCAGAGCACACAGGAGGCCGCGGGGTCACCGGGAACGACAGCAACGACCTCGGAGGCGGCGGCCGGAGTTCGGGCGGGCTCGGGTTCGGCGCTAGAGAGCACGGGAGGAGGAGCTGAGGGTGGCTACGAGCTCGTGAGGACATGCTGAGCAGGGTGGTATGCCCAGATAGAAGCTCCAGTGGCCATAGCCATGGCGGCGACATGGCCGGAGTTCGGGAGCTCTCGGCTTCGATGGCTATCGTGGTTGGAGGAAGAAGAAGAGCGCGGGGAGAGAGGGGAGCGGAGCAGGAGCTCACGGTGAGTCTTCTGGCGCAGACGGCTTGCTCGGGGAGGCGCTGGAGGGGACGGAAGGTCGCTGGTGATCTTGGCCGTCCGAGGATGAAGACATGGGTGGGGCGACACTGCAGTGCCCCCCGGGTCGCGTGGATTGACGGAGACGATGTAGGATGGCGAGGCGGAGCTCGTGGGCGGGACGAGCGGTCGAGGCGGTGGCTGTGGCTACGCGAACGGCGAACGGCGGCGACAGACTCGTTCGGCCGAGTGAGGAACAGGTGGGGAAGAGGGGGAAAGTGAGGGGAGGGAGATGGGCTCGATCGGGACAGCTCCTGCGAGCCTATCCCGTTCGCCAGCGCGGCAGGGAAGTAGGGAGGTGGCGTGGCGCACGGGCGCGTCGTGTGCCGTCTCGCCGCTGCCATTAGGCAGAGGTTGAGGACGACTGGCACGGGCCAGCAGTGCTGGGCCGGCTTGCTGGGCCGCCAGAGCGCCAGGTAAGCTCTCTCTCTCTCCTCTATCTTTTATTTCTTTTCTGTTTTTCTTTTTCTGTAGTTTGTTTTGATTTAGTTTAAAAACGAAACCAATTTTTAAGCTTCTGATAAAAATTGTGTGGACTAGTTGGACTAATCCAGAGCCACACAACAAATTTCAGAATTATTAGACTTATATTTTATATATAACAAATATAAATCCAATCCAAATAATTACTGGATTAACTCAAAGGCCCAAGATAAATATCTCTGAGATTCCAAAAATATTGTTTTGAATTTTACCTCTTGCCAATATTTTCAGAGACTAAGGGGAACATTTTCTTGGACTTCGTTGAAGAGATGTTAACTTGGTCATTTTTAAAAAGATTTCTGAGGCTTTGAATTCCCTTAATTCAATTTTCCTGAAATTAACATGATGCATGATGCTCACTGATGCAACTATTTACAAGCAATATCACTAACTTGGAAGGCCATAGTCGTGACTATGCCGATGAGATTGCGGATCTTTCCATCGCTCTTGAGGAAGAGCAAGGTCTTCATTCGGCTCTTGAGGAGTCGCAAAACATTGACCTTGCTAAACTAAAGAAAGATCATGATCATGCTCAAGTTCTTGCTCGTGTGCTTAAATCTGAGAATGTTGAGCTTGGGGTTGGCCATGCTAGACTCAAAGAGGAGTTTGAGCTACTTGACAAGGCTCACAAGGCCTTGAAAAGTGCACATGCTACACTCAAGGAGTCTCATGATCAACTCCAAGCAATGCTCACTAAGGAAATAGCCACATGTCCTCCTTTTGTGCTAATTGATAATGCTCATGCTACTAACCCTTGTTTTGAGCATATTCATCTTGTGGAGGAGAATGCCAAGTTGAAGGAGCAAATCGAGAAAGGCCTTATGACTTGCATACAAGGCGAGAAGAACCTCAACGAACTTTTGAGCAATCAAAAGGAAGTTGTGGCAAAGGAGGGACTTGGTGTCGTGGTTTTGTCACGACAAGATATCCTCGTGAAAGGACTTAGTGGAGAGGCCATCACAACTAGGTGGAAGCTTGAAGGGGTTGGTCGGAATCGAGAGACGCGAGTTTTACCCAGGTTCGGCCCCTCGCGATGGAGGTAAAAGCCTACATCCTGCTTGATTGATATTGATGATGATGATGATCTCAATTACAAGGGTGCTATTTCGCTACCTCTAATCTCGAGAGCTTCTACTTTGATCTTGTCTAAAACTTGTCTGTCTATCATCGCCTCTCCCTCTTGGGGTGCCTTGCCCCTCCTTATATAAGTTGAAGGGGCCAACTTACATGTAGAGTCCTAGTAGGACTACAACTAGTGTATTTTCTATTACAAGTCGGATCCTAGTCCGGGTCTTTTCTTCCGAACTGATCTACCCAAGCCGGGTCTTCTCTCCGGGTCGGGTCTTCTCTCCGAGCCCCAGGCCGGGTCTTGCTTCTCTTACCAGGTTTCATGCAGGCTCCCAGCGCATAATGAGAGCCGGCCCAAGTTGTCTCCTTGATAACCCGGGCTCGGGCCTTCTGGTCTAGACGGGTCATGTCTTGGACTGCCGGGTCTAGCTGCGGGTAATTCCCCCGACATTAGCCCCTAGGTTAGCTTGAATTTATTCATGCTAAGCTCCTGAAATAAGAGTAATCAATGTGTTAAGGGACTGGCTCGCTCAACTAGCCAGCTTACTCAAAGAACCGGCTCCTCAAAAATCCGGGTCTCTTTGTCATATCAACAGGCCGGCTTCAGAATTAACTTACTGACGCTTCTTCCATGCAGAAAAATATTATAAAAATAACCCGTCTGATGTTTGAGTCAGTCTTCCAGTGCTTCGGCTTGATAAAAATATTGGAAATAAGAAACCATATGATGTTGATCCGGCTTTCAATGCTCCCTATGAATAGCTTGGAGTAGATAAACTATTGCAAATTCTTCCACTAAGAACATCAAATCCGGCTCGATCAAAACTGAGAGTTTTGAAGATGTTCCTCCTCTTCTTTTTTTATCTCCATATTACCTGTCGCCCCCAAGCTCCGAGTTTATCAGTTCATGATGACTTGGTGCTTTGCATAGAAATAATATCTTGACTATGTAGCCCCCAAGTGCCGGGTTGTCTTGCCTGCGGCAACCTGGGACTTTTTAGAAAATTTGTAGATCTTGAATTGAGTAGTGTAGCCCCCAAGTGCTGGGTCGTATACCTGCAGCGACTCGGGACTTACATGTACTTCTCCTTTGAAAAGAATAACATCATATGATGTAGCCCCCAAGTGCTGGGTCGCAAGCCTGCAGCGATTTGGGACTGTTGAAGAAGTTATATAACCCTAATTTTTATGCAGGCTATGTTGACACAAACCGGCTCAGAAATTGCCGAGTTGAAAGAGCAAGACTTGTTGCTTTATCTGGCAGTGCCATCATGCACTTTTGAAATATTTGTGCCAAAGATCATCCTCAAAACTTGTTATGTTGATTGCTTAATATGAATCCTTGACTGGAGTTACAGCTTAACCAAATAAAGGCTGGCTTTCGAGGCTCGACACTTGAAATATAAATTCCGGCAACCACTGATGCTGAGACAAATCAAGCAAACATCAAACCGGACAATCCAGCTGCCGGCTCTCAGCCATGAATTTCACCAGCTTAACCCATTGTGATAAAAACTTTGTTAAAAATGGCCCATCTGTGGCTTTATAATAGCTTTTGAGCTGAAAATCCATAGTCCACTAATGCCATCAAGCACTTAGTATTTTTCCTGTGAACTGATGATGCTTTTGCGATGAAAAAAAATCCTTGGCCGTGGTTGCAGTACAATCCGGCAAATATGTGTGGTGAAATCCATGAGTGATGTAGTTTACCACAAAGCACGTGTTGAATAACCCAAAACCCGGTCAATTAAATGACCCGACATTATATGTGACCCGACTGGATTTGTAACCCGGGATTTTAGAAAAATTGATATCTGCAAAGAAAATGCATAGATAGACAGATGTATATATATATAAAGAAATAAATAGCATATGGCATATACAAAATAAATAACAAGCCGTCTTTCGAGGTACGACATGAAGACCGGCTTTCGAGGCTCGAGTCTGATTTGCTTCAGTGAAGCAGGCTTTTTGGCCTCTTTTGGTTTGTCCTAGCTCTCTGAAAGCCGGCTCTCACATGACTTAACCGGTGTTTTAACTTTGATGAGTTCAGGGTCACTTCTGTGATTGACTCATCAGGCGTTCACCGGGTCACCTTTTCGGAGTAGCATCTTGCTAACAGGTAGGTATAACCATGAATAATATTTGGCGTATGCCGGGTCAAGAGGGTGGGAAAGCTAAGCTCGGTGAGTTGGAAGCCCACAAGTGACCATATGATCATGTAAAAGCTCAGCATAGGATATACATGAGACAATGCTACTACTGCAAAACATCTAGGGTCTAGATAAGCCGGCTTTATTCCATTGATCATAATTGAGCAGGATACCCATGTTTAGACTGTGCATCATGGCAACTAATCTTCTTTGGTAACCTTTCTTTTTGCCAATATGGCAGGGTACCCATGTTTGAACTGCGCATCGTAGCAGCTAGTTCTCTTTGGCAACCTTTACTTTTTCACCAATAAGGCAGGATACCTATGTTTGAACTGCGCATCGTGGCAGCTAGTCCTCTTTGGCAACCTTTAATTTTTCGCCAATAAGGCAGGATACCTATGTTTGAACTGCGCATCGTGGTAGCTAGTCCTCTCTGGCAACCTTTTTTTTATGTTTTGCCAGTATGGCAGGATACCCATGTTTGAACTGCGCATCGTGGCAGCTAGTCCTCTTTGGTAACCTCGGCGTTTGATGACGCAGTATAAACCAGCGGAGATTTAAGGATTGGAGTCTAGCCGCGGGTAATTCCCCTGACAATTGGGTTTGTGCCCAAGTCAAAGAAGAAGAAGAACAACAAGACCAAGAAACCTCTCCCTCTCAACGAGGTATTTGTCAAGAAGGGAGAGGGTGCTCATAAGGAGAAGAAGGACAAGGTGGTGGGTGGAAATGTCAAGAAGGGCAATCCCACTCCATCGAACAAAGTCGGCGATTTTAACCCTTCTTATGTTTTATGCCGTGCTAGTGATGGGCATGTTTATGCCAAATTTGTTGGTTCTTATTATGAGTACATTGAATGGTCTATTTGGGTTCCTAAGACCCTTGTTACTAACATCAAAATACCAATTCAAGAATGCGTACCTAAAACCAAGCATTGACCTCTTGTAGGAGTTTGCTTCCGTGGAGGATCATGGTTGCTCAATAGTGGAGCAACAAATCATATGACCGAGAGCAAGCATTTGGTGGTGGACGTGCAACCAAGCCCATCTATGCCCACCCATGTTCAATTTGGTGATGCCTCAACATCTAAGGTATTGGGTCTTGGCAAGGTTGTGATTTCTCATTGTCGGTCCAGTGGGAACCAGGGTACCACGACCCGTCTGCCTCTGGCCCAGGAGGCGACGCTTGGGCTGGCCCCGGCAAGGTGGCCCTGGCGCCATTGCCTAGGAGGGAGTCACCTCGCGAGGGGCTAGCCTTGCGAGGCCCCTCTCCGCCAGGCCAAGCCCTGGTAAGGCCGACAGGCCCCAGATCACCTCGTGAGGCGACCCCTCGCGAGGCCGCTTCACGGGGCGTGACGTACGGTGCCAGTAGGCCTCTCACGTGGGTGACGTCCAGATGCCAGGGCAAGGACAGCAGGGTACAACTCAGACAGGTTTCCATTTTAGTGATAAGGGAGCAGTGGCATCCGCCTCCCCCAAAGCGAGTCCCAAAGGTTTTCCTCTTTGGTGATAGAAGATCAGGACGGACCGGCACGCCAGGACGGAGGTCATCACCAAGCCCACCGAGACGTCACGAGGAGCTGCTTTAGCAGGCGGAGACCGCCTTTAGTCAGGATAGACCTGCGCGCCTGTCCCCCTTTGAATTGCCGCCCTGTGGCCACCCTTTCCCGCTCATATTTTCGGGGAAGAGGACCAAGGCACTACAAAAGGGGCAGGGCCGCTTCCATGTAGGGCGATCGACCCATTATCCCCCACACCTCTTGTACCTCGAGCACAAGCTCTCCATCACAGAGCAATCCAACACAAGCAGGAGTAGGGTATTACACCGCACAGTGGCCCGAACCTGGGTAGATCGCGCGTCCCCTTCGTGTCCGGTGAGAGCCAGCGAGTCCGTCGCGTCCCCGCCGTAGTTGCCGTCGTGTCGTAGGTTGCCAAGCAAAGTCCCCCAGAGTTCGAATCCTAAGTTCTTGGAGAAGTTTCTTGGACGCAGATCCTAGACTCCGATATTTGGCACGCCAGGTAGGGGGGACTTGCTGTCTTCGCGCCTTCGACCTCGACATCGGCACCGACATGGACGACGACGCCGCCGTGCGCCTTCAGCGCGCTGCACGTCGAGCCACCGCCGCCGGGCCCGTTGGGGAGCGGGCGTCCTCCTCCATCCACCCGTCGCCGAGAGGGCGGGACCACGTCCTCTCCTCCACCGCGTCTTCGCCCGCAGGGAGTGGCCCCCTTGCTCCGCGCGTCGCGCTGCTCATGGCTCAGGGGCTGCTGCGCTGTCCCCCCTCCAAGGACGGCCGCAACGCCTGGCTCGAGCGCATCGCCAAGCTCGTCTTCTCCGCCAATGGAGGCCAGGCGCCCCCTCGCCCCATGTCCACTTCACCACGGCGCGCTGAGCGACCTGGGCGCGCCGCTCCCCGTCTTCTTCCTCCTCCGGGCCGCGGCCCATCCGTGCTGAGCGGTGCCGGCGGCCGCCGCCCAACCAAGGCCGTCGCCATCGGCCGGGGTTCCCAGGGGCCCCAAGGGATGGCCTGCATCCTGGGAGGGGCCCAGGCCCCTCCGTCCAGCCGCCACCTCAAGCGCTTCACGCGCGAAGTGAGCGTGGCCCTTCAGGTGCCCGAGCCCGCCGGCCGCCTCAAGTGGTCTGAGTTCCCCGTCTCCTTCGATGCCAGCGACCATCCTAGGTCCGCCAGGGCTGCAGGGGCTGTCCCTCTGCTGTGCACTCCGACTATCGGCGGTGTGGCCGTCACCAAGATGCTCATCGACAGTGGCACTGGCCTCAACGTGCTCTCTGTGGAGACCTTCGAGGCGCTCCGGGCGCCGGGCGGGCACCTGGTGCCCACCAGGCCCTTCTTAGGTGTCACTGGCAGCTCCACTGCCCCCCTGGGGCAGGTGCGCCTCCCCGTCAGCTTCGGCACCCGCGAGAACTACCGTACGGAGCTCGTCGTCTTCGATGTGGCTCGCATTGGCCTGCTCTACAACGCCATCCTGGGCTACCCGGCGCTCTCCAAGTTCATGGCCGCAACACACCATGCCTACGGCCTCGTCAAGATGCCCGGCAGCAGCGGCACCCTCACAATCCGTTGCGTTGTAAAGGACATGGTGCGCGCCCTCGCGCGCACCCACAAGGCAGCCACCGCCGCATCCCAGGCCGAGGAGGACGTCGCTGAGCTTGCCGAGCCGGCATCCGCGAAGAAGAAGCTGCTGTTCTCGCAGGAGCGGGCCGAGACCAAGAAAGTGTTGTTGGATGGGAATGGCACGGGCCCCTTCCTCACCATCGGCAGTGGCCTTTCCCCCGAACAAGAAGGCACCCTCATCGACTTCCTTCGGGCGAATGCTGATATGTTTGCTTGGACGGCCTCAGACATGCCCGGCGTGCCAAGGGAGGTGATCGAGCACCACTTGGCGGTGTGCCCCAACGCACGCCCCGTCAAGCAGAAAGTACGGCGCCAGGCGCCTGAGAAGCAGGACTTCGTCATTGGGGAGGTCGAGAAGCTCCAAGACGCCGGAATCATTCGCGAGGTGCTCCACCCGGAGTGGATCGCCAACCCCGTTGTCGTTGCCAAGCCGCACGGTGGCAAGCGCATGTGCGTCGACTTCACCAACCTCAACAAGGCCTGCCCCAAGGACCATTTCCCGCTACCCAGGATTGACCAAATAGTAGACTCCACCACTGGGTGCGATTTGCTTTGCTTCCTGGACGCCTTCTCGGGCTATCATCAGATCAAGATGGCAAAGGAGGATGAGGAGAAAACCACCTTCATCACCCCCTGCGGAGTGTTTTGCTACGTGTGCATGCCCTTTGGCCTGAAGAGCACGGGAGCTACCTTCCAGAGGCTGATGCGCATCTGCCTAGGGTGCCAAATGGGGAGAAACACGGAGGCATATGTCGACGACATCGTCATCAAAGCGCGCGAGGTGCGCACCCTCATCGAGGACCTGAAGGAAACCTTCGCCAACCTGTGCAAGGTCAACCTCAAGCTCAACCCCGCCAAGTGTGTCTTCGGTGTCCCTTCCGGCAAGCTCCTGGGTTTTCTGGTCTCTCATCATGGCATCGAGGCCAACCCTGAGAGGATTAAGGCTATCGAGGAGATGCGGCCGCCCCGCAACCTCAAGGAGATGCAGCGCCTGGCGGGATGCATGGCCTCGCTCGGTTGCTTCATATCCAAGTTTGGCGAACGGGCTCTGCCTTTCTTCAAGCTCATGAAGAGGTCAGGCCCCTTCAAGTGGACCCCTGAGGCCGACGCTGCCTTCGAGGACCTCAAAAGGTACCTCACGAGCCCTCCCGTCATGGTCGCCCCGCGCCCACGCGAGCGCCTGCTATTGTACTTGGCGGCCACTCCCTAAACGGCCAGTGCGGCCCTTGTGGCAGAGAGGGAGGAGCGAGTCTGCGCCAAAAAGAAGCCTGCCGAGCCTGTGCCTGCGGATGCCATGGAGACATCGCTGGAGCCCCTCAAGGCCCTGCCGGCACCTGTCGAGGGCCCCCCTCCGGAGGCCCCCGTGCCCCCTCAGGAGGCCTCTGGAGCTCAGCCCCCGGAGGCCCCCATGGCGCCGCCCCCAGAGGCCCCCGCGGCGCAGCAGCCTGGGCCCCTCGGCGAGCACGACTTGGATACCACGGTCACGCGCCTCATCGAGCACCCCGTCTACTTCGTCAGTACGGTGCTGCGAGACGCGCGTGAACGGTACCCCATGCAGCAGAAGCTCCTCCTGGCGCTCCTCATGGCCTCCAGGAAGCTACGCCACTACTTCCAGGGTCACCCAGTCTGAGTGATCTCCTCCTACCCGCTGGAGCAAGTCCTGCGGAGCCCGAATGCCACCGGCCGCGTCACCGAGTGGAACATCGAGCTGCAGCCTTTCGAGCTGGAGTTCCTCACCACCAGGACCATCAAGGGTGCGGCCTTGGCAGACTTCGCGGCGGAGTAGACGAACACGCGTTAGTGCGAGCCACAGGAGGAGGAGTCCCTGCCCGAGGAGGCTACCTCGGAAGGCTAGAGCATGCACTTCGACGGGGCCTTCGCGCGCCAAGGCGCGGGGGCTGGGGTGGTGCTCACTACACCCACAGGCGACAAGCTTTACTACGCAGTGCAACTCTGCTTCGGGCGCACCGACAAGGTCTCCAACAACATCGCCGAGTATGAGGGACTCATCACCGGGCTCAAGGCCGCCATCGCGCTCGGAGTCAGGCGCATCATCATCAAGGGCGACTCGCAGCTCCTCGTCAACTTCTCCAACAAGAAGTACAAGCCGAAGGATGAGCACATGGCGGCCTACCTGGAGGAGGTGCGCAAGCTCGAGAAGCGCTTCATGGACAAGAAGCTACAGCACGTCGCCCGCAGCGACAACAGCGAGGCGGACAAAATCGCCAAGCGCGCTTCTCGCTGCGAGCCCCAGAGCCCCGGTTTCTTCGAGGAGCGGCTCCTGAAGCATTCAGCGGCGCCCCCGATCGCCAGCATCACAGCGCCTCGCGAGGAGCTCCCTCCCACACCACCAGTGGGCGCACCAGACTGCGGACCAGCTTTGGGTGCTCGCCTGCTGCTCGCGCTCGAGCTGCAGCCTGAAAGCTGGACCGCGGAGATCAAGGCTTATCTGGAGGGCGGCGCCCTCCCGGAGATCGACGCGGAAGCGGAGCGTGTGGTTCGCCAAGCCGCACTCTACCACTTGAGGGAGGGTGACCTGTACCGCCACCGCCCGAACGGAGTCGCGCTGCGGTGCATCTCCAAGGAGCAAGGGCGCGAGTTGCTTGCCGACATCCACGGAGGCGACTGCGGCCACCATTCGTCCTCACGCACTCTCGCAGGTAAGGCATTCCGCAACGGTTTCTACTGGCCCACAGCGCTCGAAGATGCCTCGGAGCTGGTCCAGGCATGCGAGGCCTGCCAGTTCCACGCCAAGTAGATCCACCAGCCGACACAAGGGCTCCAGACCATCCCCCTCTTGTGGCCCTTCGCGGTCTGGGGGCTGGATATCCTCGGGCCCTTCCCTCGCGCGGCTGGCGGCTACCGCTACCTCTATGTCGCCATCGACAAGTTCACCAAGTGGGCGGAGGTGGAGCCTGTCCAGACCATTCCGGCAGGATCAACGGTCAAGTTCATCAAGGGCCTGGTGTGCCGCTTTGGCATCCCCAACCGCATCATCACGGACAACGGCACGCAGTTCACCAGTGGCCAGTTCAAGACCTACTGCGCCGGCATCGGCACGCAGATATGCTTCGCCTCCGTGGCACACCCTCGAAGGAACGGCCAGGCCGGGCATGCCAACGCTGAGATCCTCAAGGGCCTCAAGACTAGGAGCTTCAAGAAGCAGCTCGCGGCATGCGGCAAGGGCTGGCAGGAGGAGCTCCCTTCAGTGCTATGGTCCATCCGCACCACGGCGACCAAGCCCACCAGCGAGACGCCTTTCTTCCTCGTCTACGGGGCAGAGGCGGTTCTCCTAGCCAAGGTCAAGCACCGGTCCCCGCGGGTCTTGGCTTTCGACGAGTCTCGTCAAGACGGTCTGCGGAAGGATGACCTGCTTTTCCTCGAAGGGGCGCGCCGCCAGGCCGCCCTCCACGCGGCAAGGTACCAGCAGGCATTGCATCGCTATCATAGCCGCAACGTACGCCCCCGCACCCTCGAGGCGGGCGACCTCGTCCTGTGCCGGATCCTCTCCAGAGAGGGACTCCACAAACTCTCACCCATGTGGGAGGGCCCTTTCAGGGTCACGCACATCTCCCGGCCTGGCGCGGCATGGCTCAAAACGGAGGAGGGTGTTCCGGTACAAAACACATGGAACATCCAACATGTCCACAAGTTCTATCCGTGACCCCACGGATATGAACGAAATGGAGTTGTACACGCTCCGGAGCTCTCTCTACCGGCGCTGCCGTTGGCACGCGGGAGCTCCCTCCCACTCTCGTGGAAGCCCCATGCTCTGCGCTGGCGGACACCCCATACTCTACGCTGGTGGAAAGCCCCATGCTCCGCGCTGGCGGACACCCCATACTCCGCGCTGGCGGAAAGCCCCATGCTCCGCGCTGGCGGATACCCCATGCTCCGCACTGGTGGATGCCCCATGCTCCGCGCTGGCGGCCTACATACTTGAGGGGCCTACGGCCGTCACATCCTCAAGCTGACCCGTGTCGAACACGGCAGCACGTACCTTTCCTATTGTGTAATGAGTCTATTCCATGCATCAGTAAAGCCTACTTCCTAATAACCGGTGTCCTTGCAGCTGAGTTTGCCTCGGGAAGCGCGCTCGTGATCTCCCCCCGTGTGTCTCACGCGAGCAGGGGCTGGGCACGGTGCCTGTGCTCGGGTCAGTCCCAGCAGCACTGCAAAACCCAAGTGACTGAGCTCTGGCTCGCGGGCCTACTCCCGCGCACGTCACTTCACCAGGTCCTTGGTGCTCTTGCCTCCTCATGTAACACCCACAGGCGGCCTCGTGAGCGCGCCCCGCTACATTTTTTGCAAAATTTGGCAATTTCCTTGGTGCAGGGCCTCAGGAGCCCCCCTCGGGAGGACCCGCGATCGGCGCCCCGCCGGTAGAAGGCTTCGTGAGGGACCGTGCTTTATGTGCGGTGCCTCGTGAAGGGCTCGCTCCGAGCCGCGCATCTCCAAAAGAGCTAAGTCTAAGCACCTCTCGGGTTTCCCTCCTCTCGTTTTCCCCTCGAGGCACCTGCTTTCCTTGGCACGAGCCGCCTGGGCGTCTAGGGGGGACCTTCGGCATCGCGCCTCAGGGGCTCCTACCGTCCTCGAGCCCTACACCCTCTGGCCTTGCTGAGCGCACGCTCCAAGCACACCAGCGACGGTCGTAGCTAGCTCGGGGGCTGGGTCCCAGCGACGCAGGGCACAAGGGCAGTGTAAGAAGGAAAGAAGAGGCTCGGGAAGAAAGCAAAAATGTGGGAAACTTCAAGTACTTAGACATATGGTGCCATACAAGATGTTTTTACTCCCCCACAGGGCTACATCGATCCAGTGCAGGAAAAAGAAAAAGAAGAGGGAGGGGCAGCCGCAGTGCCATCATCCCCAAGAGTCCGCATCAAGCCCCGCCCGCGCCTAATTGGAGTCTTCGTCTTCGTCCTTGACGCAGGGGGAGTTATCGTCGCTCCCGCTTCCATCAAGAGAGGCACTGTCGTAGCTGCCGCCCTCGCTGGAGGAGCCGCTGTAGCTGCCGTCCTCGCTTTCCGCGTAGCACTCCAGGTGGCTGCCGGAAACCCCGAAGATCTTCATGAAGAGGGTGGCGGCTCCATCGTACTTGAAGTGGAGAAGGTGCCCCCGCTTCAGGCCCCTGGCGAGGGCAAAGGACTTCCACCCCTGCTTCAAGAACATGAAGCCGGAGGGGGTGAACTCCGCCGCCACCCAGGAGGGGCCGTTGCAGCAGCCGTCCGCCTGCAGCCACAGGCCCAGGGGCGCGCGCTCCTCCATCGCCCTCGCAAAGGAGTCCGGGAGCCGAAGCCAGGTGCAGGGCGAGCGGTGCATGTCCATGATGAACTCGTGGGCTGCCTCCGCTGAGTGCCTCCCCGCTTGGGGAGGAAGGGCGGCGGAACCACCGCGGCCGCCCCGGCCACGGCCGTCGCGGCCTCCGCGCCCGCGAGCAGCGCCTCTCCCACGACCGCGAGTCGCGCCTGTTCCGTGGGTGCTGGGGCCGGCCTCCGCGCCGGTGGCCGTGGGGGCGCGTTCGACCCCGAGGAGGAAACCTCGTCGCCGTGGCCAAGCCACGGATCCGGCCTCTACCCCTCACCGCCGACGGCTTCGGCGGCTCCACCTCCTCTGCCATCCTCTTCCCTTTCTCGTCTGTGGAAAGCTTCCTTGGGGGAGCCATGGCCGCGGCGGTGACGGGCGGAGAGATTGGAAGTTGGGGGGGAACAAGGGGAGCCGAGGAGTTGGCCGCAAGGCAGGCTGGGGACGGAGTGAAAGAGCAATGAAATGCCCACGCCTCGCGCGGGCGGGTTTTATCGCCGAGGCGGCATTTATTGAGGCGTCGTAGGTAGTGGAGGCACCGCGCCCGCAAAGGCCGCCACGCGTCGCGCCTGGGCCCGGCAGCTCGATGGGCCCCGCAGCGCTTCGCCCCCGACGGGCAGGACGTGCGCGCCGCCGGCCCGAGGGCTACTATCGGCCCAGTGGGAACCAGGGTACCACGGCCCGTCTGCCTCTGGCCCAGGAGGTGACGCTTGGGCTGGCCCCGGCAAGGTAGCCCTGGCGCCGTTGCCCAGGAGGGAGTCACCTCGCGAGGGGCTAGCCTCGCGAGGCCCCTCTCCACCAGGCCAAGCCCTGGTGAGGCCAGCAGGCCTCAGATCACCTCATTAGGCGACCCCTCACGAGGCCGCTTCACGGGGCATGACGTACGGCACTGGCAGGCCTCTCACGTGGGTGACGTCCCGATGCCAGGGCAAGGACAGCAGGGTATAGCTCAGGCAGGTTTCCATTTTAGTGATAAGGGAGCAGTGGCATCTTCCTCCCCCCAAGCGAGTCCCAAAGGTTTTCCTCTTTGGTGATAGAAGATCAGGATGGACCGGCACGCCAGGATGGAGGTCATCACCAAGCCCACCGAGACGTCACGAGGAGCTGCTTTAGCAGGCGGAGACCGCCTTTAGTCAGGATAGAACTGCGCGCCTGTCCCCCTTTGAATTGCCGCCCTGTGGCCACCCTTTCCCGCTCATATTTTCGGGGAAGAGGACCAAGGCACTACAAAAGGGGCAGGGCCACTTCCATGTAGGGCGATCGAACCATTATCCCCCACACCTCTTATACCTCGAGCACAAGCTCTCCATCACAGAGCAATCCAACACAAGCAGGAGTAGGGTATTACACCGCACGGTGGCCCGAACTTGGGTAGCTCGCGCGTCCCCTTCGTGTCCGGTGAGAGCCAGCGACTCCGTCGCGCCCCCGCCATAGTTGCCGTCGTGTCGTAGGTTGCCAAGCAAAGTGCCCCAGAGTTCGAATCCTAAGTTCTTGGAGGAGTTTCTTGGACGCAGATACTAGACTCCGACACTCATGATTTATCAATTGAGAAATTCATGCTTGTTGAGACCCTTGCATACAATTTACTTTCCGTTTGTCAACTTGCACTTATGGGCTTTGCCACATTCTTTGATCTTGATACCGTGGCCCTTTTGTGGAGCAAGACTCTTAAAGTAGCTTTTGTTGGGCATGTTGAGAATGGTCTCTATGTGGTTAACTTCTCGGAGCGACCCACTAAGATCGCGACTTGCCTAATGGCTAAAGTTGACGTGGGGTGGCTTTGGCATCGCCGTCTAGCCCACGTCAATATGAGATGTTTGCAAAGTCTTCTCAAAGGGGATCACGTTCGTGGACTAACAAATGTGAGCTTTGCCATAGATCGTGCTTGCAGTGCTTGTATCGAAGGAAAGTAACATGAGACGGCTCACCGACCCACGACTATCATCTACACGAAGAGGCCCTTGGAGCTTCTTCACATGGATCTCTTTGGACCTCCATCCTTTGATAGTCTTGGGGTAAGAAAGTATTGCTTGGTGATTGTGGATGACTATTCAAGATACACTTGGGTATACTTCTTCAAGAGGAAGAGCGAGACCCAACAAACCGTCATCAACTTTGCAAATGAAGCTCAACGTCAACATGAAGCAAAGATATTGATGATTAGAAGTGACAACGGCACCGAGTTCAAGAACTACACCTTGGATGAGTTCCTTAGTGATGAGGGTATCAAGCATCAATACTCCGCACCATATACCCCTCAACAAAATGGTGTAGCGGATAGGAAGAACCGGACGTTGATGGACGCGGCAAGAACCATGATGGCGGAATTCAAGTCTCCGTACAACTTTTGGGCCGAAGCCATCAACACCACATGTCATGCATCCAATCGGCTCTACCTCCGCAAAGGCTTGAACAAGACTCCATATGAGATACTTACTGGTAACAAGCCCAACCTCAAGTACTTCCGGGTGTTCGGGTGTAAGTGCTTCATTCTCAAGAAGGGTGCTCGTTTGTCTAAATTCGATCCTAGAGCTCAAGAGGGCATATTTGTTGGTTATGCTACAAACTCTCATGCTTACCATGTTCTCAACAAGTCCAATGGACTCATTGAGGAGATGTGTAATGTAGAGTTTGATGAAAATAATGGCTCCCAAGTGGAGCAAAGTGGTCTTTGTGATGTAGGTGATGAAATTCCTCCCCAAGCCATAAGAAGAATGGGGATTGGTCAAATACTCCCCATTGAGGAACCCCTTGTGGCCGAAGGAGAAGGACAATGTTCTACGCAAGTGGAGCCATCACCGACCATTGACCCACACGCTTCCGAAGAGCAAACCAAAGGCCCTCAACCGAGTAAACAAGATCAAGGGCAAGATCAACCTCACGATGATGGTGTTTCACCAAGTGATGCCCAAGATCAAGTTCAAGACTCCGAGCAAGCTCAAGATCATGTGCAAGCCCAAGATCAAGTGCAAGCTCAAGATCAAGCGCAAGCTCAAGATCAAGAACAAGCTCAAGATCGAGAGCAAGCTCAAGACGATGCTCAAGATGTTCAAGATGATCCTCCTCAAATGCCTTCGGAGGAGCTATTGGAGCGTCGTGCCGCCAAGATTGCTTCCAAACTCAAGCATCAACAACATGTCATGGAGAATGTTTATGGAAGCTTAAAAAGAGGGGTAACCACTCATAGTCAATTAACAAACTTTTGTGAGCATCACGCGTTTGTTTCTTGTGTTGAACCCCAAAAGGTACATGAGGCGCTCGAGGACACGTATTGGCTTGAAGCCATGCATGATGAACTCAACAACTTCGAGCGCAACAAAGTGTGGAAATTGGTGCCAAGACCAAAGGAGAACCATACTGTCATTGGAACCAAATGGATTTTCAAGAACAAGCAAGATGTGAACGGTGTTGTTGTTTGAAACAAGGCAAGATTGGTTGCACAAGGTTACTCCCAGGTCGAGGGTATCGACTACGGTGAAACCTTTGCTCCCGTTGCTCGTCTTGAATCTATTCGCATGTTGCTTGCGTATGCATCTCATCATGATTTTAAGTTGCAACAAATGGATGTGAAAAGTGCATTTCTTAATGGTCCTCTTAATGAGTTGGTATATGTCAAACAACCCCCGGGGTTCGAGGATCCCAAGTTCCCCAATCATGTATACAAGCTCGATAAGGCACTCTATGGCCTTAAACAAGCCCCACATGCGTGGTATGAGCACCTTACCGAGTTGTTGCAAGATCGTGGGTTTGAAATTGGGAAAATCGATCCCACTCTTTTTACGAAGAGGGTTAAAGGGGATTTGTTCATATGCCAACTATATGTTGATGATATTATATTTGGTTCACCTAACAAAGCTTTCAATGATGAGTTTGCCGCACCTATGACGGAGAAGTTTGAGATGTCTATGATGGGAGAGTTGAAGTTCTTTCTCGGGTTCGAAGTCAAGCAAAGAAGAGAAGGAACCTTCATCAACCAAGCCAAATATACCCAAGACATGCTCAAGAGATTCAAGTTGGATGATGTCAAGCCGGCCAAGACTCCAATGCCCACCAAGTGCCAACTTGACATTGATCCCAATGGTAAAGCGGTGGATCAAAAGGTATATCGCTCCATGATTGGATCCTTGCTTTACCTTTGTACATCTAGACTAGATATCATGTTGAGTGTGGGAATGTGTGCACAGTTTCAAGCCGCACCTAAGGAAAGCCACTATGTGGTGGTCAAGCAAATCTTTCGATATTTGGCTCATACCCCAAACTTTGGCTTATGGTACCCCAAAGGTGCAAGTTTTGATCTCATGGGTTATATGGATTCGGATTGCGTGGGAGACCGTGTGGATAGGAAGTCAACTTCCGGAGGGTACCAATTCCTTGGTCACTCTTTGGTGAGTTGGACTTCAAAGAAGCAAAATTGTGTGTCTCTCTACACCACCGAGGCCGAGTATGTAGCCGCCGCAAGTTGTTGTGCACAATTGCTATGGATGAGGCAAACTTTAAAGGATTACGGTGTCACTTGTGACAAAGTGCCTCTTCTATGTGACAATGAAAGTGCGATCAAGATCTCCTACAATCCGGTGCAACATAGCAAGACGAAGCATATTGAGATTCGTCATCATTTAATCCGGGATCACATCAAGCGTGGAGAGATTGATCTTATCTACATCAACACTCAAGAGCATCTAGCGGATATTTTCATGAAGCCATTGGATGAAGCAAGATTTCGCGAGTTAAGGCATGAGCTAAATATCATTGATTCGAGCAATGTGGCTTGAATCTCGACACACCCCACCGCATTCATCATGATTATCTTGTTCTAGATGTAGGCATGGACATAGGGGGAGTGTTGTTCTCTCAATGAACTCTCCCTCCCCCCATTATGCATAAATCGATCAAGTCTTTCACATTAGCCATTTTGATGGTACTTGTGCTTTAAAGATGAGTTTTGGTCATGGACCCAATGTTAAAATCTTCGCGGTGCCATACCAATTGACTCGAACATAGGTGGCTTCGGCCACCGCCCTCTCTTTGAGAGGTGTGTGTTCGAGTTGGTTTGATTTGTTTTATCTAGTCTT
Organism: Elymus sibiricus; assembly: GCA_039707655.1. Classification (NCBI taxonomy): domain Eukaryota; kingdom Viridiplantae; phylum Streptophyta; class Magnoliopsida; order Poales; family Poaceae; genus Elymus; species Elymus sibiricus. Next base: position 280,646,792 of record CM077676.1, read on the forward strand.
TTAGGGCTTTGTTTGTGCGTTTGCGTCACTCCAAGTTTGCTCTTATTTTGTTTGTCCTTCTTGTCTCCAACCCAAGCCATCTCATCTACAGCCCCTAATATTTGCATATGCCACCCTTCTCAACTTGATCTTGCAAGTGTTCGTGTGCGCGGTACTACCGCCGATGCTCGGACGGTACTACCGCTTATAAGCGGTACTACCGCTCTGGCCCACGGTACTACCGCTGGAGCGGTACTACCCGCCCCCCTGCCGTGCAGTAGTACCGGGGTGGTACTACCGCTCTGCGGAATTCGCGAGGGGGTTATGAGTCGGGCAGGGGGAGTTCCAACTCCCCCATACCCATTCATCTCTCTCTCCCTTGCGCTCTCCTCTCTCCCAGGCGAACCCCTTGCTCCGGTGGCCACCGCCGGGCCGCCGATCCCGTGTCGTCTTCTGCGATTCCGTCCGGTGGGATTGTTCCCCACCTTCTCCTCTTGCCATGGATGCCGGTATTGCCCTCGTTTTTCTCCCCTATGGTTCTAGTTTTTGGATCTAGGTTCTAGGGCAATATTTGTTGCATTCTTCAATTTTTGGTCAAATCGAGGCATGAGTAGGGCATAGAAGGCTGCTAGAATAGGTGGATTGAAGTCTGGTTGGAGGGAATTTGAATTTGGCACCTCCGGTAGTACCGGATCTCGCCGCGGTTGTGGTCACGCTCGTTGACCTCCGCCTCGGGCGGTACTACCGCTCCCACTGGAGCGATACTACCGCTGCGGACCGCGGTACTACCGCCCTGAGCTGCCAACTTCCACTTCCCTAAAACCAATCTTCAATTCTTTTGATTAAATCTTTTGGCTTATGAAATTCTTTACACCTGCTTTTCCCTCGTTCTCTGTTGTGGGTTCTAGGTGGTGGTAGCTCCGCTCACCAAGCTCGTCGCAAGAATCCTGAGAGGCCAGGCGGGTCCAAGCGGTTTCGCACGCCAGATGAAGCAAGTGGCAGTTCAAGTGCTCAGCCCAAGCAACATGTGAAGAAGGTTGCAAGCAAGCAAAAAGAGAAAGAGAAGGAGAAGACCATGAATGAGCTTTCGTCCAAGGAGTTCTATGTGGTTGATCGCCGCAATCCGTACCGCCACCCTCAAGATCCGGCCCTCGTCAATCGGCCCTTTTGGAACAAGCAGCAGAGGTCCATCTATCATGATGTTCTCAAGGCTAAGAAGAATCTGTATGTGGATGTCAGGTCTGTCGATCTCGGTCACTTGCAGAAGTATCCTCAGTACTTTGGTGAGGCCTATGCTATGTGTGCTCAGTTGGATATACTCAGGATCATATCGTTCAACAAAGACTTCGATGCAGAGATTGTGGCCCAATTATATGCCACGGTCCACTTTGACTCTGATGAGGCTAGGTCTCTCACCTGGATGACCAATGGAAGGGTTCTGAAGGCAACTTGGAAGGATTTCATGGAGAGCCTGGGCTACAATGATGAAGGGAAGGAGAACCCCATTGGATTCCGCCCTCACAGGGAGGATGGAGCCACTCACAAGTCTGCTCTCTACAAGTAATCTATTGAGAAGACCTCCTCCACCGGCAAAAAGTCCTATGAGCTGATTCCCTACTTGGATATCATGCATCTCATCTTCAGGCACTCTTTGTTTCCCCACATTGGGAATCTTGACATGGTTCATTCCTATCTCATGGATTTGTTGCTCTTCTGTCAAGAGGAGAAGAACACTCAGCAGGGGTTGGATGTCTCGCATGTCATGTGGTCAGAACTGTACTCCGTCGTGTTTGAGCGCAAGTGTCCTATCTACGGCCCCTTTCTGATGAAGCTCATTGAGGAGACCTGGGCCTCCACCTTTCCGGATGAGATGTTTGTGGCTGATAATCTAGTTTCTCACGAGGTTATCAAGCTGAGGCAGAAGGATCTATGGGGCACACCTGGTGCTCCGGCACCTGAGGCTCAGACTGAGACTACGGCTGCGTCTGAGGGAGATGATGAGGATGAGTATGTGCCACCTTCTGAGGAGCCAACATGGGCTGCCAAGCTGAAAGAGAAAATGAAGGGGTTGTTCTGCATCCAGGCTCAGGGTCAGTACAGGGCTCATGTGGCAGAGAAGAAGGCCCGCAGTCATGACAAGATCATCATGAGGCACATTGGTTTGGAGATTGCAAGTGGGTCAGAGGACAAGATCACTGATGAGGAGGAGTGGACCTCCAAGCACTATAGGTGGTCAGATATTGAGGAGGAGGTCCAACAGGCTGCTGTAGAGGACGGTTCTGACGATCATGAGGAGTTCTGAGGGCGTCCTGGATCTTCGCTACCACCTAGGAGCGTTTAGTCCTCTTTGCCCTTTTGGTGTCTCGATGCCAAAGGGGAAGAGAGCTTAGGGATTTGCCGAGTCACGAGTGTGTCTTGTTTTGCTTCTCGTCTCTCGTGAATTCTTTTATCGTTTGCTTTGGTTTGGTTTGTGGTTGTGAGAACCTAAGTTCCTATCATATGGTGTGAGACATATGCTACCCTTTCTTTATCTTTATGTCTAGTACAGGTTTGCTTCTGAGACATTATCCTTAGTATGCCCTTATCTTTATGCTCACATGCCATGACTTGCATACATGCTTTTCTCTCATATATCATATTGTTGCAAGTGTTGATTTGTCTATAAAATATTGGGGGAGTGTTCATCCTAGTGTGTGTGCTTTGCATTCCAATAGCATATCTAAGTAATGCACGCATCCAGGGGGAGCCCGTCTATATTTTGTAGATGTTTGGTTTGCTTATTATCTTATCTATCCTTTGTGCAAATCCCGTGTTGTCATCAATCCACCAAAAAGGGGGAGATTGTTAGGGCATATTTCTCCCTTAGTGGTTTTGGTGATTGATGACAATGCATTTGCGGACTAATCATGTGCATTGAGCATTTCAGATAATCTATCATATGGCACAAGATGATTGATGACCCTCGAAGTGTTAAAGCAATACGGTTATTTTTCCCGCGTTTCTTTTTCGGTGGACTTGAGTTGTAGGAAAACCATACTATTAAGAGGGGGTCCGCTTCAGAAAGGTTTTGGGTGGAATCATCACGTACACGTTACCTTTGCACCCTCTTTCCTTCCCCGCAACCTTGGAGTTCCAACTGTTCTTTTGTGTTCTTGTCCTGTAAGCTGCCAAGCGGTAGTACCGCTCCCTTGAGCGGTAGTACCGCTGGCAAGCTGTAGTACCGTCGGTCCAGTACCGTGCGTACTACTGCTTAGCTTTGGCGTTCTGTTTCTGTTTCATGCTCAGCGGAAGTGGGACGGTAGTAGGGCGGTAGTACCGCTCTGGCCCTTCCGTCCCTACCACCGCTCCACTACCGCTGGCTCACTGTAGCACAGAGCACTAAGCGGCAGTTGCGCGGCAGTGGCGTGGCAGTACCGCTCGCTTGCGAGCGGCACTACCGCCCGGCCACTTTCGTTCCACTTCTGCTTAGTTAAAAGCTTCTAGACATTTTTGCCTCTTCACGGCAGTAGGGTGGCAGTACATGCGCGGTGGTGCCACTGCCTCTGTACTCCCCCAGTCTAGTTTTGCTACACTACAGCCCCAGCGGTAGTACCGCTGGGACGGGCGGTAGTACCGCTCCGGCGGCACTACCGGCCCAAGGCACTGTGCCTGCTGTGCTGTGTACCTGAAACTAGCGCACGGGCGGTAGTACCGCTCGTGGAGCGGTAGTACCGCTTAGGCGCGAGCTGTGAGAGGCATAATGGTTGGATTTGTCCCCACTATATAAAGGGGGTCTTCTTCCCCAAGAAGACTTGCCTCTTTCTTCCCCAAACTCCATTGTTGCTCCAAGCTCCATTTTCGCCCGATCTCCCTCCCTAGCCGATAACTTTGGTTGATCTTCTAGGGTTTGGGTGAGAGGGCCCCGATCTACACTTCCACCAAGAGAAATTTGATTCTCCCCACTAATCCCTTGCGGATCTTGTTACTCTTGGGTGTTTGAGCACCCTAGATGGAAGAGGTCACCTCGGAGCCACAATCCATTGTGGTGAAGCTCTGTGGTGGTGTTGGGAGCCTCCAATTCGGTTGTGGAGAGAGCCCCAACCTTGTTTGTAAAGGTTCGGTCGCCGCCTTCAAGGGCACCACTAGTGGAATCACGGCATCTTGCATTGTGCGAGGGCGTTAGGAGAATACGGTGGCCCGAGTGGCTTCTTGGGGAGCATTGTGCCTCCACACCGCTCCAACGGAGACGTACTTCCTCTCAAAGGGAAGGAACTTCGGCAACACATCCTCGTCTTCACCGACTCCACTTGTGGTTATTTATTTCCTTTACTTTGTGCAAGATATTGTTGTGTTGTATTGCTTGCTTCTTGTTGTTGTTGTTGTTGTTGTTGTTGTTGTTGTTGTTGTTGTTGTTGTTGTTGTTGTTGTTGTTGTTGTTGTTGTTGTTGTTGTTGTTGTTGTCGTCGTCGTTGTAGTCGTCGTCGTCGTTGTTGTTGTTGTTGTTGTTGTTGTTGTTGTTGTTGTTGTTGTTGTTGTTGTTGTTGTTGTTGTTGTTGTTGTTGTTGTTGTTGTTGTTGTTGTTGTTGTTGTTGTTGTTGTTGTTGTTGTTGTTGTTGTTGTTGTTGTTGTTGTTGTTGTTAGCAACATATAGGTTGCTCACCTAGTTGCACATCTAGACAACCTATTTGTTGCTAAACCTAAATTGTTAAGAAAAGCTAAAAATTGGTAGTTGCCTATTCACCCCCCCCCCTCTATTCAACCATATCGATCCTTTCAAACATGTTATATATGCAATTTGATTTGAAAAATCCGTAGAATCTGAAGTTATTTTACCTGTTAACCATTTTTTTTCGAGAGTACGCCTAGGCGTACCATATTTTTATAGAAGGCAGAAATGTTGTACAAGAAACTACAACTTGCTGCGAACAACAAGTGTAGCTGGAACTCCACACTCCACCGCGACAATTACAAACACAACACAAAATGCCTGTCCTAAACCAATCATCTAGCCGCGTCACAACAAACGCCGGCCTCCTCGAAGCAACAACTCTAATCGGAATTTCCTTGCAAACGCACTACCCACCCTTGGATGCCTAAGAAGAGACGGCGAGTGGATAGCAGGACTCGGTCGGTCCCGAGAAAGCCATCGTCTTGGATACGCCGGCGGCTGCGTACATAGCGCCCACGAAGATCAACTCGAACAGCGGCAAGCACCGAAGAACCACAAACAGAGCCCAAGCCAAGTCTCCACCTGCGATGCTCTCAACAGAGGAACGACGCCACACCGCCGCCATCGCCGGTCCTGCAACGGACCAAGGCTTTCGCCCGAAGACCACAACCCGATCCAGAAGGGGAGATGCCGACACACCACGGCGACGCCTCCAAGGAGGGAAACGACACCCACGAGCGCCGTCGCCGCCAGCTCCGACCGAAGACGAGCAGGATTTTCATCCGAACCGTCGCGCACCTCCAACCTCTATCAACAGATTAGGCCCAACTGTTGGGGTCACACCGCCGCTGCCGCAGCACCTCGTCATCATGATCAAACCGCCGCGAAACACTGATCCCTCACATGGCCGAGAGCATGCCGACCACCATCCAGCATCTGCACGGTCGAGGGAACACTTCTCCAGCTCGAGACCTTCCGCGAAGTTACAGCGCCGCCCAGATCCACTGCATCCATGGGCATGGGCAGGCCACACCACCACCTGGCCGCCTTCCATGCCGCTGCTGCATCCCAGGGCACCTCAGGGGAGGAGCTGGCGCGCCGTGCCGCCCGCCGCGACCGCGCGCGCCCACTGGAGCTCCCCTGCGCGAGACCCCGCACCGGCCTCTGGCTAGATCCTGACAAACGCCGCCCCCATCTCCCCAAAAGGGGGCGCCTTCGTCGAGCCACGCCCGCCGCAAACAGGAGGCACGCCGCGCGTCCCGGCCACCGCCGTGAATCCCGGCCGCCGCTCCCGGCCTCCGCACCTGGCCGAGATCCACATCCACCAGGACCCCGCACCGCGACCTCCTGCTCCCAACGCGGCGCCCGAAGAAGACAGCCGCCCGCACCGCCTCGCGACCGCGCTCCGCCTCTGCACCGCGTTCCCCACCGTGTGCCGCCTCACCGGAATCCGCCCGCCACCGCGCCGTCCGCAAGATGCCCTTCTCAGCGCGAAGAAGGCCTGTCAGGGCGTGTGGAACTCACCCGCCGCCTTTGTCGGCCGGGCGCCGCCACCACCACCGGCGTCGGCGGCGGCGACGGCCAGGGGGGCCAAGGAGAGGAGGGGCGCTTGGGGGCTAGGGTTCCGCCTCCGGAGCCGCCCGCGCGAGCGGCCCGGGAGGAAGGGGAAAGTTAAGTCGCCTGCCCTGTTAACCATTTTTAAAATGCTATTTAGGGTGCAACCTTAATCAATAGCTCACGATCCGTCTTTCTTTCGTACTGGCACCGATCCGGATTGCAAATGAACACCTCAGCAAAACCAGATTTAAGACGAAAGAAAACAATGATAACCACGCATGCACGCCTCTACAAGATCTCGCAAGGAAAAAACAAATTTCTCATATTAGCGGGGTTATCCGCGCATTTGCGTGGCTATATTTGTTATGCGTTGTTATATTTAAATGAGTGCATATTCAGTGCTAATATGTACAACTCTGGTCTTGAAGGGATTTTGTACCTGAGAATGAGCTCCACTAGAAAAAAAAATGTAAGCACACTATTTATGTATTTCCATCATGAGCTATTTCATCCTATTTTTGTTCTGGTAAAGTTAAATGTTCCTATTTCCCCTGTTTGAGGTGTAGTAGTTGAAATTTTATGTACAATCAAATGTAATTTACCATTAGAGAGTTCATACATGTGTAACAAAATAAAATAATATAAATGTAAAATAGCGGGATGCATTATTATTTTATCATCATGTGAGCTACTATTAATTTTGAATCGGTCGGCCGCACACTTATTCTGAATCGCGTATAGGGCGTCCGAGATGGAAGAATCTGAGCGGGAAGGACTATGATGACCCACAAGTGTAGGGGATCTATCATAGCCTTTTTGATAGGTAAGAGTGTCGAACCCAACGAGGAGAAGAAGGAATTGACAGGTAGTTTTCAGCAATGTTTCACTGTAAATGTGCTACTCCCACAGGAGTCGTTGGGTTTCCCCAAACAAGAAGGGTGAAGTAGATAACAACAAAGTTTCCCTCAGTTAAGAACCAAGATTTATCGAACCAGTAGGAGCTTCTAAGCTAACAAGATAAACAACACTTGCACACAAATAACTATAAAAAACACTTGCACACAAACAAAATAAAAAGTTGCACCCAACGTGGCAAGAGGGTTGTCAAGCCCTTGCCTTGCTGGTTACAAGATTAAAAGCAAATAATAGAGGTAGTGGTAAAATAGCAAGGCAAATGAAAGGGCAATTTTTGTAGAAGAATTTAATAATGGAGAATAGACCCGGGGGCCATAGGTTCACTAGTGGTATCTTTCTCTCGAAAACAGGTGAATGACATGGTAAACAAATTTCAATTGGGCAATTGAAAAGATTGCAATATTTATGACTATGATCATTCATGGCATAATCTCATATAGACATTACATCCATGATAAGTAGACCGTTAATCCGTTTGCGTCTACTACTAATACTCCACCCTAAAACAGCTATCCAGCATGCATCTTAGGGAATTAAGTTTGCAAGAAACAGAGTGTCACAATAAGAAAGATGACATAGTGTAGATAGGAAGAAGTCAATCAATATGACTAAACCGCATCGTTTTATCCTTAGTGGCAACAATACAACATGTGTCTTGGCCCTTATTGTCACTATGTTAGAGCACCACAAGATTAAACCCACTACAATGCACAACTCCCTCTGAAGAAAAACCCATCAAACTTGGCCAAAGAAGATAGATAGATCAGAGAGCATACAAAGCTATTTAATTATGCAGCAACAAAACCCAAATAGAATCACTGGAATTCAATGAACAATATGATCATAAAGTGACAATTCATCGCGTCCCAACAAACACACCACTGATTAAATTGAATTGATCTCGATCAAGAACGAGAATATGGTATTGAAGATCCAAGAGAGAGAGAGAGAGAGAACCATCTAGCTACTAGTATGGACCCGTAGGTCCTAAAGGAACTACTCACACATGGTTGATACGTCTCCATCGTATCTATAATTTTTGATTGTTTCATGCCAATATTCTACAACTTTCATATACTTTTGGCAACATTTTATATTATTTTTGGGACTAACATACTGATCCAGTGCCCAGTGCTAGTTCCTGTTTTTTTGCATGTTTTTTGTTTCATAGAAAATCCATATCAAACAGAGTCCAAACACGATAAAATTTTACGGATATTTATTTTGGAACATATGTGATTTTTGGGAAGAAGAATCAACGCAATACGGTGCCCGAGGTGGCCACAAGGCAACATGGCGCGCCATGGGGGGTAGGGCGCGCCGTGTTGCCTTGTGACTCCCTCGTAAGTCAGTTGATCCCTTCTTTCGCCGCAAGAAAGATAATATCTGGATAAAAATCCCCTCAAAATTTCAGCCCAATCGGAGTTACGGATCTCCGGGAATATAAGAAATGGTGAAGGGCCAGAAAACAGGAACGCGAAACAGAAGAGAAACAGAGGGAGTGATCCAATCTCGGAGGGGCTCCTGCCCTCCAAGAGCCATGGCGGCAAAGAACAAGAGGGGAAGCTCTCCTCCCATCTAGGGGGAAGGCCAAGCAATAATAAGGTGGGGGGCTCTCTCCCCCTCTCTTCCGGTGGCGCGGGAGCGCCGCCGGGGGAACCATCGTGACGGTGATCTACACCAACAACTTTGCCGCCGTCATCACCAACTCTCTCCCCTCTATTCAGAGGTGTAACCTCTCTATTCCTTCTGTAATTTTCTACTTGAACATGGTGCTTAATGCTATATATTATTATCCAATGATGTATGGCCATCCTATGATGTTTGAGTAGATTCTTTTTGTCCTACGGGTTAATTGTGGCATGGTGTGATTGATATGAGTTGTATGTTAAATCGGTGCTGTCCTATGGTGCCCTCCGTGTAGCGCAAGCATGTGGGATTACCACTGTAGGGTTTGGCAATACGTTCATGATTCGCTTATAGTGGGTGGCTAGAGTGACAGAAGCTTACACCCGAGTAAGGGGGTTGTTGTGTATGGGAGTAAAGGGGACTTTTTACTTAATGCTATGGTTGGGTTTTACCTTAATGATCTTTAGTAGTTGCGGATGCTTGCTAGAGTTCCAATCATAGGTGCATATGATCCAAGTACGTAAAATATGTTAGCGTATGCCTCTCCCTCATTGCATATAATAATTATCACACATGTCATATTCAATTGCCTATGGACAATCTTTCTCTTTGTGTTACAAAAGCTCTCTACTAAACAACTAACTTTTATTATCTTGCAAAGTAATCCTAGCTTTATTATCTTGCTAAGTACTTCTAGTTTTATTCTTGCAAACTTATCCTTACACCTACAAAGTAGTTTTATTCTTGTTCTGGGTAAAGCGAACGTTAAGTGTGCATAGAGTTGTATCGGTGGTCGATAGAACTTGAAGGGAATATTAATTCTACCTTTAGCTCCTCGTTGGGTTCGACACTCTTACTTATCGAGAAAGGCTATAATTGATCCCCTATACTTGTGGGTTATCAATGGTCATGGAGGCAGCAAGGTTGATGAAGATGGCTCCGGAAATGGATTCCTCCTCCTGCACGGCTCCGGAACAGGGCTCCAGATGGGATCACTTTGGAATAGAGGCTTGCGTCGGCGATAAAATTCTTATGGAGGTACGACGGATGGTTTCAGCATTTATAGGGATTTTTGGCGATGGAATCAGGTCAAGGCGGTGCTTGTGGGCTCCACATGGGCAAGGAGCGTGACCACCCCCTAGGCGCGTCACCTGTCCATGTGGGCCCCTCGGTGCTCGTCTCGATCTCTCCCGAAGCTTCCTGTGTTTCTTGTAGCCCAAAAAAATTGTGTTAAATTGACAACGTATTTTGACCTCCTTAGATATCTAGCTATTTCCCGCGACACCAAAAACAAGCAGAAAACAGGAACTGACTCTGGGCACTAAATGAATAGGTCAGTCCATAAAAATAATATAAATTGTTGCAAAAGTATATAAAAGTGATAATATAATAGGATGAAACAATCAATTGTAGATACGTATGAGACGTATCAGCATCCCCAAGCTTAATTCATGCTCGTCCTCGAATAGGTAGATGATAAACAAAGATAATTTTTGATGTGAATGCTACCTAGCATAATCTTGATTAAATGATGTAACAATAGCGTGAACTCAAGACAAAAGTGATTCACAGCAATAATCTATAATTGATTACAAGCAAGTAACATAAAAAATGTGTGAACAAAATTACTATTACATTTCATGGATTAATGCTTTGATGTAATACCAATTAATAGTCATATGGCATATAAATGTCTCCAATTACTCAAGGCTTTATCATATTCCAACATCTTCCCATAACATAACCTAGAGCTTTAGTCAAATAGCTGAATCTGTGTCGAGCCCTTTTCAACTACTTAGCACTTCGCTTAATGCTCAATTCACAAGACTTGGTCTTAGCACTTTGGATGGCAAATAAAATGATGATGGGGGTTTCATGAGAAGACAAAAAAACTAAGAAAGTCCCTCATCAATGTAGCTTGATCGTTAGGCAATGGAGAGGCCTTACAATCGATATTAATGCAAGGAGTAGGGATTGCCATGCAACGGATGCACTAGAGCGATAAGTGTAGAAAGCTCTCCTAGTGCAACTAAGTGGGTGTGCATCCAACTTGCTTGCTCATGAAGACCTCGAGCATTTGAGGATGCTCGTCATTGGAATATACAAGATAAGTTCTATAGTGTAAAATCCCCACTAGCATATGAAATTAAGAATATGAAAACTCTTTATATGAAATACATGTTGCTACTTTGAAGCACCAGTGTGTATAATAGATAGTAGTGTGCCCCCTCTTTATTTTTTTTATCATTTTTAGTGGGCTCTTTTTGGCCTCTTTTGTTGGGCACTTTGGCCTCTCTCTGTTATATCTCACAGGTAGGGTCACACTCTAGAATGCATCACACTTTTTTTACTTACAACTCTGAAATGAAAATAATGACTACATATGAATGCCTGTGGTAGTGTACGAGGACGCACAATGATCTAGCGTAACATGTAAAATAATGATGAACGGTGTCCTTGCCACAAATATCGTGTCAGCTCTATATGATCATGCAAAGCATAATGACAATGAAAACATAAGTCATGAATAGTAACAATGGAAGTTGCGTGGTAATATATCTCGGAATGGCCATGGAAATGCCATATTAGGTAGGTATGTTGGTTGTTTTGAGGAAGATATAATGAGGCTTATGTATGAGAGAGCATATCATCGCACGGGGTTTGGATACACCGGCGAAGTATGCACCATGTCTCAATGAGAGAGGGCAATGCTCGGTACCGAAGAGGCTAGCAAAATATGGATAGGTGGAACTGCATAAAGACCGCAATTCATAAACCAAAACATATCACTAATACTTCATAGTCTACACCGAGTTAACCACAAGACCGACTACTCCAAGGGGTGAGTTTGAAGAACCGAAGTCCGCTAGGCTTCCCGACCCATTCTACAAGGCAGATACTTGCAATGTTCTTCAATTTAGACCCCTCACAATCAGTTTCACTTAAACAACCACAAGTACTAACGTGTATGACCTTATGACACCTTTCCACTACTTAGCGCAAGTCCTTTTGGCTACACATAAATAAATTACTCACACCCTATCTCAAAATTATTGCAAGGAACCCAATTATCAAGTTCAGTTGATCTACAAGTTGATGCAAGTTTTTATTATACCACTCATGTATGCCTATTATTTTTAGGACCAACACATAATTCATGCAAATTATCAATTACTATTCAACTCTCTAAAAAGATATAAGTGAGGCAAGAGAGTCCTAATCTTTTTTACAAAAACATAATTTATCACCATGCTCTAACATGTATAAGTGAAGTGCAAGAGCAAATTCTACAAAGCCTCAACTCAAATAGATATAAGTGAAGATAATGAGCATTCTTTAAATAAAAGACCAAAGTATGTCTCTCTTAAGAAGTGCGATCAGAACATGATGGTTGTAAAGACCAGCAAACAAAACTAAAATAAATGCAAAAGAGGCTCCAAGAAAAGCACATATCATGTGGACAAATAAAAACATAGGTCCAACCGAGACATACCGATAATTATTGAAGACAAAACAGGGGATGCCTTTTAGGGCATCCCGAGCTTAGATGCTTGAGTCTCCTTGGATATTACCTTGGGGTGCCTTGAGCATGCCCAAGCTTAGGCTCTTGTCACTCCTTGTTCATCTCATATCGATGTATCCCCTCGATCTTAAAAACTTCAATCTACATAAAACTCAACAGAACTCATGAGATAGGTTAGTACATATAAAATAAATCCCCCAATCATTTACTGTCAAGACAAGATGTATATTTATTTCCAAGTAATGGCTACTGTATCGTATCATTTACACAATTTATATTCCCCAATATATTCCATGGAAACTCTAAAATGAGCAGTAAAAGAAAACATAACAACAATCTGTCAAAAGCAAAATAATACGTTAAGATCTAATTAAATATCATACTTGTGTAATACCGAAAATCCTGAGAAACTAGGATGTGACAGATTTTTTTGGGTGATGTACACTGTAGAAATTTTAGGATTTTATCACGTTCCAGTACAGAATCAAAATTTCAAACACTAGGCGTAAAAGTTTCCATTTCTGCACATAATGTAACAAACTTGCATTTGCAACATACCAAAGGTTTAACTTGGCACAAAAATAAAATAAAAGATACAAACATATTTACTACAGTAGCAATAATTATGTAGACACACTAAAACAGGAACAAAAATTAATGATAAATAATGGGTTGCCTCCCAACAAGTGCTATTGTTTAATGCCCTTTAGCTACGCATAATGCTAACTATCAAGTTTTATCATCTAAAGATAGATCATATGTGGCTCTCATAATAGATTCATAAGGAGGCTTAACTCTCTTTCTTGGGAAGTGTTCCATACCCTTTTCAATGGAAATTGGAACCTTATGTTGCCCTCCTTCATATCAATGATTGCACCTACAATTCTTAAAAAGGATCTACCAAGTATGATAGGGCATGCGGAATTACATTCAATATCCAAAATAATAAAATCCATGGGAACATAATTTATATTTGCAATAATAAGCACATCATTTATTCTTCCCATAGGCTTTTTAATAGTAGAATCCGCTCGATACAAATTTAATGAACATTCAGTCATAGCATCAAAACCAAGAACATCATGTAGTGCTTTAGGCATAGTGGACACACTTGCTCCTAAATCACATTTAGCATTGCATTCATAATTATTGATATTAATTTTAATAGTAGGTTTAAAGGATCGATATGGTCGACTAGGGGGGTGTAGGCGACTAACAATTTTTATCTTCTTTTAACAATTTAGGCCTAACAACAAAGTAGGTTGTCTAGATATGCAACTAGGTGAACAACCTATATGACAAGCTCAACAATAACCACACAAGCAAGCACAAGATAGAAACACAATTTAAGCTGGCACAAAGTAAAGGTAAGAAGTAACCACAAGTGGATCTGATGAAGACGAGGATGTGTTACCGAAGTTCCCTCCCTTTCGGGGGAGGTACGTCTCCGTTAGAGCGGTGTGGAGGCACAATGCTCCCCAAGAAGCCACTAGGGCCACCGTATTCTCCTCATGCTCTCACACAATGCAAGATGCCATGATTCCACTAGTGGTGCACTTGAAGGCGGCGACCGAACCTTTACAAACAAGGTTGGGGCTTTCTCCACAACTTAATTGGAGGCTCCCAACACCACCACGAACACTACAAAAAAACACTTCCGTGATGATACGTGTTTGTCACAGTAGGTCACGTTTTCTGTCGTGTATGTACATTCGTGACGATTTTATGACAGAATCAAGATAGTCATACCTGTGCTGTCGTAGAAGTGTTCCATGACAATACTGAAATTATCATCACGGAAGTGTCCACTTCCATGACGATAAATGTCACGTCATGGAAGTGTTTTCGTCAAGGGTAACCGACACGTGGCATCCACCGTAACAGGTCACCGTTAAGCTATCGGGTGCGGGTTTGGATCCGATAACCCGTTATCAGCCCAGACCAATGGCGATTTTCCACGTGTAAAATTCTCATTCGCCAATGGAACCATGTGTCAGCTCGGCGTTGGGACAGGTGTCCTCCATTCATTGGACGAGAGACGCCTATGATATGTCGACATGTGGCACAGCCCAATAGTGGCCCATTTAGGTTAAAAATGCCAGCCCGTTTGACTTGGTCAAAATTGAGCATGCCGGCCCATGGAAAGCCAGTTAACGGCATGTTCGCATACAACCTATTTACGGCCCGGGTACTCATGGCCCGTTATGGCCTTTCAAAATTTGGCCCAGTAGCGTCATGTGGGCCATCCCATATGATTCCTGCCCGTTGGCCCATCTATGGCCCGTGACGTCTTTCGGCCCATATGAGGCCTTTTGTATCTCTGGGCCCATTGACGACCCGTGGTGATTCTGGCCCATCATGAATAGTGCACTGCTTTGAGCCCATTAACGGCCCATGATTCAGTTGGGCCGTTTCCAGCCCGTGTTTTCTTTCGACCTTCTAAGGGCCCATAAATTCTTGGGCTCATTTTCGGCCCTCGATTACTTACGGTCCGTTACTGTCCTGTTATGCTATTGGGCCAAATTCAGCCCGTGGTAACAATCAGTCCGTTTGTGACCCGTTAACCCGTTGGGTCGTTTTCATCCTGTCATGTAATCCGGCCATTAACGACCCGTCATGCCTGTTGATAGAATTAAGCCTGTGCTGTCTTCCGGCCTGTTAACGGCCCGTTATGGCCTGGGCCCATAAACGGACGGTTCCAATTTTGGCCTGTTTACGGTCCATATTGCGGTCCGAATTTGGCCCACGAACAGTACGGCCCATGGATCCTACGGCGCGTAGGAGGCCCATGGATCCTACGGCCCATAGGAGGCCCATGAATCCTACGGCCCATAGGAGGGCCATGGATCCTACGGCACGTAGGAGGCCCATGGTTCCCATGACCCGTATGTGGCCCATGGTTATTGCGGCCACTAGCAAACCGAGGAAAAAGAACTGCAGTGACTACAAGCAAACAAATAAACAAGACTATAAGTAAATAAGTAAGAAAGCAACTAACACTAGGCTATTACGGCGATTACTCACATTACATCCACTGGGCATCAAAGTTCGCCACCAGTGCAAATATAGGGAACAACAAAGCAGCATATTACAAACACTGGGCGTCTAAGTTGGCCACCAGTGCAAATAAATGCGGCAGCAAAACAAGTCCAGAAATGAAACCACTTCAGAAGAGCTCAAGAAACGATATCCTGGGCACCCGCCATGCTGGCAAGAAGCTTAGCAAGCTTATTAGCTTTCTCTTGTTTGGCGCTAAAATCCTCGAACTCTTGCTATTGCACCAGAAAGTGTGCATCTGAATTCTGCAGGGACTTCCTCAGTCCTTCGGCTTCTTGTCGTAGCACAGCTGATCGTTGTCTTTCAACTTGTAGTTTAGACTCAAGAAGCCGAACTGATTCAGGTAGCGAGTTCGAAGAGCTTGTGCCAGCGGTAGTGGCCAGTAACTCGAACACTACATCAAGGCAAGACTTTGGGGTTGTCTCACTGTCTTCAAGATTTTTTTTATCAGCTTTCTTGGAGACCAACATGGTTGTCTCACTATCTTGAACCTTATCTACATTACTTCCTTTACCATTGCATAATGGGGTACTCTTCTCCAATATTCTGCCGGCATTCTAAAAGAGGAACACGCAGACACATCACATGTTTAGCATGTAGTATATGAAACTCATTTTGGTAAACCAGTTCAGTAGTAATGTTGACAGGATAACAACATGAAACAAACATATATTTATGTACTATGGTCACTGTATTCTCTATATCATCCTAATTTATGTTGCCAAATCAAGATAGAGATGCAGTTCAAATCATATCTGTTTAAGACAAAGCAGCATAGACTGAATATAAGTTTGGGAAACAACACAGCACTAACAACACTTGTAATGTGCATGACATGAGAACATAACTGTTTATACAATTGAAATTGAAATCAACATAGAGCAAGAAATTACAACAACAAACCAGTTAAAGAAACAGGTTTAAAACATACCTGTTGCGCCATTGGAGTTTCAATTGGATCCTTCAAATTTGAAATTAGTTGGTATGAGTAAATACAATGATGCAAGAGCAAAGGAGTATGCACCATAGCTACAGAATCTGACCTGAGAATAGTTGTTCTTCTGATTTAAGCATTGAGTTGGGGTTGGTAGTGCTGGTCCTCGTGCTTTGGGCACTGCAGTTGCCTTACGAACTGCTCGTATTTGGGTGCTCTGTGGTGGAGATGGTGTTGTGTCAAGTGGAACTGGGTTACTATCTGCTGGGGTTGGGGTTAGATGGGGTGTAGCTGGTTCTCTGTCCAACTTGGTAGGGGTACAATCTGCGAGAGTCTGGGTTATGTGTGGTGGGGTTGGTTCTTGGTCAAGTACAACCGTGGTTCTATCTGCATCGACGGGTAGCACTATCTTTTCTGAAGACCGTGTTTTTACTCCCTTAGATACTGCCATCACCCCCTCCAATTCAAATGGCTGATAAACAAGAAAAGTAATTGAATGTACAGACATTGTATGATAGACAAGTGCAATGGATAGTGGGGAATAAAAGAGGCATGAAATAATTCACATATATGTTGTCTAACCAAACAGGATAGCATGACACAATTTCACATATATGATGGCTAACTAAACAGGATAGCA
The DNA here is from genome assembly GCA_039707655.1 of Elymus sibiricus. NCBI lineage: Eukaryota > Viridiplantae > Streptophyta > Magnoliopsida > Poales > Poaceae > Elymus > Elymus sibiricus. Next base: position 280,663,674 of record CM077676.1, read on the forward strand.
TGACACAATTTCACATATATGATGGCCAACTAAACAGGATAGAATGACATAATTCAGAATATGATGACTATGTAAACAGGATGACATGATATAACTATATGATGTCTTTATTAAATAGGTTGGCATGCCTTAATTCACATACATGCTGTCTATGGAAACATGATGGCATGATATAATTCACGGATAGAATGCCATAATTCAAAATATGATGACTATGTAAACAGGATGAGATGATATACTACCTAAAGTCTTGACCTCTCCAAACCCACTTTTATCAATTTTAGCTTCAAGATTTTCACCCTCTGAACAATTGGGACTCCTTCTACTAAAGGTGACCCTTCTTCAGTCCCTTTATCATCATTTTTAACATGTTTAATATTTCTAAACAAAGATTCAATGTGTGACACGCCTATAGTTTTAACATCCTCATCATTATTAGCAAGATATTGTGATTCAGGTTTAGCTGCCATTCTATTAACTAGAGTAGTTTGCTTATTGGACTTTTTTTCCAAAATATTTTTAGTTGCACAAGTTGCAATTTCAACTTAACAACCTCTCTATTAATAACATCAAGTTGCTTACTTATCTCCTTAAGCATAGAAGAATTTTCCTTAAGCTCCCTAGAAGCGGATTCATTTTGTTCACATTGAGCATGCATAAATTTTTTAGTGGAACTTTCAATTTATTGCAATCTTTTATCATAAGAATTTGGGGGATTACCAGGATACAGTCTAGGATTATTACCAAAGTTTTCTCTATAGCCATTAATGTTGAAATTACTTCTAGAAATGAGATTCACATCAACATTATCCTTATTTTGCTGAATCAAAGTACACAATGGCATATCATTTGGATCAATAGTAGCACTCTTAGTAGCGAGCATGGACATAATCATATCAAATTTTTCATTGAGAGAGGAAATTTCCTCAACATAATTTACCTTCCTAGCACTTGGAGCTCGCTCGCTGTCGGTGTACTAAAGCATGGGTGCCCTCATACCCTGACTTGTGCACAAGCAGTTGTAGCCTTCTTGACGGCAAGGGCTTGCCGGAGGGTTGCTGTGACCCAAGACTTAGATTAAACAAGACCGTGAAGAAAACCTCAAGGCAGGTCATCGAGAAGTACTATTCTACTACTGAAGATCAACATTGCTTTTGCCGGCAAGCTTTGTACCGGCAAGGTGAAGACCAAGACTCTGGTTGCCGGCAAGCAAAGGCCCGGCAAGCTATGCGCTGGCAGGCTTGTTCCGTCCTGTTATTGCTCCACCTCATCATCGGCTAGATAAGCACGCTTGATAGGTGTCGAGCGGGCAGGCAGTCAACGCAGCTGGCCAAGGCACGTGTCGGCATGCCACGCCAGAATTAACTTTAATGACACCCGTCCGTGGGACGTGTCAAGATGACAGGAGGGCGCCAGGACCGGTGGTACAGATCTTTTGCCTAAAGCCTTGCCTCCCTGACGTAGCACCTAATGGTGCATTAAATGCGCTTGTCCTACCCCGTCTAGAGATAGACGTGGTGACGGTGCAAGTCACTATTCATACCCTGTAAATGACCGTATTAACCACTGTGGTAACCCCTTGTCCTATAAAATGAGGCCCACGGCTACACTTAGAACAGTCGACTCCTAGTTCAATTACACGTTGTAGCTGCACTTCCCGCGCACCTTGCCGGCAAGCTGCGCTCTTTGTAACCTTTGAGCTCATACACTATCAAACCACCAGAATAGGAGTAGGGTTTTACGCTCACAGCAGCCCGAACCTGGATAAATTGTTGCTTGTGCTCATATCTACTAGCCCTGCTCTTTGTAGTATATTGATCCCACAGCCGAACCGCAAAGGGATCCTCTCGATCCCATAGATCGTCGTTTTCCCACAATATCTTTGGCACGCCAGGCAAGGGGTCTTATATTACGAATCAGTGTTCGTAGTTTGAGTACCGGCTCCATCACCTTCATCGATGGCGCCGAAGAAGAAGACCGGAGCCACGACGGCTCCCACCACCTCCAAGCGGCCTTCCTAGGCGTCCGGAGACGGCGCAGTCGGCGCGGGCGCTACGGTTGGGACGACCGGGGCAGGAGGTGCCGGCGGTGCAGATGTCTAGCCTCCCTACCATGCCGGCGATCGCAGTCAGCACACCGAAGATGGCGCAGACGGCCAACTCCAACAACCCACTGGTGAGCACGATCATCCCAGTATTACAATTCGGACCGGTGCGAACCAAGACCCCGCTGTCGCGACGTCCAAGGACGGAGCGGCGACGTCAACGCTGCGGCGGGACGTGTGCAGCGACCATCGCAAGATGGGCGCGCCACGCTTCCCTGCGACGCTAGTGGTCCTGGACGGCGTCAAGCCGGCCCTGAGCATCGTCCTCACAATGCTCAGGCTCCACCACCACCACACCAACCCATTGGTGAACATGTGCCGCGGCAGCAGGTACGCGACGAGCTCCCTCCTAGCCCAACCAGGAGTCGAACACCGTCCCGTTCCATGTTTCCCGCCATGCCAACCACGGCGGCAGAGGCCATGGCGCGAGTTCAAATGCTTTTGAACTTCCCGCCAGCCCCAGACAAGATGGAAGAATGGAGGGCCACCATTCAGAGCCTCATCAGTTTTGCCGATCCCGGCAAGATACATGATGTGGGCCCCACCAAACGACCACCCACAGTGCCGGCAGGACCATCTGGTTGTCGTGCCGAAGACGGTGCACCAATAGTGCAGTCGCCTCCATGCCAACAACCACAGTGGCGGAAAGCTCGCCGATTGGATGACCAGGACACTATGTCCATGGCATCGTCGGATCCATGGGGCCGCCGAGACCAGCGCCAAGTGCTTCACGAACGGCGCGAAGAGGACGCCCGTACGAAGATTGAGCGGCGCCGGGAAGCATGCCGTCTATCAGACGACCGTGTCGGGCCGGCAGCATATGTGCTAGTGCCAGGGTACCCTGGGTGCTTACCTTACGAGGTGGGCTGCCCAGCATTTACTCATGAGCTGCGGCAAGTTTGCTGGCCATCCGCCCGCCCCTTCAAACCTGAGCTACCCGACAAGTACGACGACACACTCAGTCCAGCAGAGTTCCTTGGCATCTACACCATCGCGGTGCAGGCTGCCGGGGGGGTGCGACGACATGCTTTTAGCCAACTACTTTCCGTTGGTGCTTAGGCCCAACGTCAGATCGTGGTTGATGAACTTGCCGAAGGGCTCCATTTCTTCTTGGTCGGATCTATGCCATCAATTCGTGGGTGCCTACCAGGGTAGCCACAAGCTCCCTGGTCAGGAGAGCGATTTGCAAGTGATCCCCCAGAGAGATGGTGAGACCCTCCGCAAGTACATACAGAGGTTCAGCCGTGTGCACCACAACATCCCCGATGTTCATCCCGCAGCTGTTTGCACCGCATTCGACACGAATGTGCGCAACCGCAGAATGTGGTCTGAGATGAATATCGTGAAGGTTAGAACCATCAACGAGTTGTACGCCTTGGCGGACAAGTGTGCACGTGCTGAGGAAGGAAGACGACTCCCTGGGGAAGATGCTGGCGCTGAAGTCAATTCCGAAGACGACGACGCAGATGACGCATCGACCCCATAGAAGAAGAGCCGGAAGCGCAATCGGAAGCGCAAAGGCAAGTCAGTGATGGCAGTTGAGAGCCCCGGCGATGCCAACACCGCCAAGAAGTCCAAGGCAGAAAGCCCCGACAAGGAGGTTGCCGGATGCGCTGACTGCCGGGAGGCTGCGGCAGGCGACAAGAGTGGCAAGACCGGTGGGCCATACTGCAAGATCCACCGTACCAAGGGCCACAATCTCCAGGAGTGCCAGCAAGTGGAGTAGCTTGCCGAAAAGCAGAAGTAAGAATATGAGAAGCGCGGCAAGGAGAAGGGCCAGGATGCTGCCGGTGGATCCGGCAAGTAGAACCATGGTGGCCGAGGGGGCCGCCGCGGCAAGGCCAAGCAGCCGAAAGGGAACGCCGGACAAGGCCAATATGAACGGAGGTGCATCTTTGCACTCCTCGCACCGGCTACTGAAGCAATGGATCTGCGAGGTGAATGCCGCGGAGCCCGTGATGGTAGCGCAGAAGCCACTCAAGTGGTCGCACACACCCATCGTCTTTGACGCCGAGGATCACCCTGATCGCACCACTGCGGTCGGGTGTTTGCCATTGTTGGTTTCGCCAACAATCCGCAACCTCAGGGTGACGAAGATGTTGGTTGACGGTGGGGTCGGCTTGAACTTGATCTCTCCCGACGTGATCAAGAGGCCACAGATCCCCGACAAGGATCTTGAGGAGACCGACACATTCCAAGGGATCAGTCCAGGAAGGAACAAGTCGAAGGGCCAGATCACGCTGCCGGTCACATTCGGCAGCGACCTCAACTATCGGATGGAGAAGATCGTCTTTGACGTCGTCAAGATGCCCCTGCCATACAATGGCATTCTGGGCTGTCTGGCGCTGGGCAAGTTCATGGCCGCGTCGCACTTCGCCTACAATGTCATCAAGATGCCAGGGCCGATGGGCGTCCTCACCATCAAGTCGAACCACAAGGACGCAATCATTTGTGCCGACAAGCTCTATTGTGAGGCAGTGGCAGCATCTGCCATCGAGGCACCTGCTCCTGCTGGCAAAACTCCCGGGGGAGGAAAGAAGCAGAAGAAGTCTGGCATGACATCTGATATGGACTCCAGGAAGCGCACTTTAGAGTGCAACATGCCTGTTGAGGACATACCAGAGACCTCTACCGGCAAGAGAAAGAAAGCCAAGGCCTCTGCGCCGGTGACCAAGAAAGTTTCTGCAAGGGAAGATGGGACAAGTGGCACTTTTTTTATATGTGCCACTCTCAGTGACAAATAGGAAAGCGAGCTCGTTGCCTTCCTACGGGCGAATGTCGATGTGTTTGCTTGGCAAGCATCTGATATCCCCGGTGTTCCTAGGGAGGTAATTGAGCACCACCTTGTTGTCTGCCCTCATGCGAGACCCGTCAAGCAGAAGGTCAGGAAGCAAGCCTTGGATCAGCAAGATTTCATTGCCGAGGAGATCAAGAAGTTGGAAGCAGCAGGTCTAGTTAGAGGAGTGCTACACCCTACGTGGCTAGCCAATCCAGTTGTAGTGCGCAAGGCGAATGGGAAGTGGAGGCTTTGTATAGACTTCACTAATATAAATAAAGCCTGTCCAAAGGACCCTTTCCCTTTGCCGCGCATCGACCAGATTGTAGACTCCACTACCGGCTGTGAGTTACTCTCTTTCCTTAATGCCTATTCTGGTTATCATCAGATCTTTATGGCCAAGGAAGATGAGGAGAAAACCGCATTCATCACTCCATGTGGCACATACTGCTTTTTGCGTATGCCTTTCGGATTGAAGAGTGCCGGGGCAACCTTTGCCAGAGCAGTCCAGATCGGTTTTGGGCCACAACTGCACAGAAATGTGGAAGCTTACATGGATGATATTGTGGTCAAGACCAGAGAAAAGTCAACCCTAATCCAGGATTTGGAAGAGACGTTTGCGTACTTGCGCAAGCTCAACTTGAAGCTCAACCCCGAGAAGTGTGTGTTCGGCGTTCCGTCCGGCAAGCTTCTTGGGTTCTTTGTATCTCAGAGAGGGATCAAAGCCAACCCTGACAATATCAAAGCAATTGAGCAGATTGAAGCACCGAGATGCGTCAAGGATGTCAGGCATCTTGCCGGCTGCGTTGCCGCCCTCAGCAGGTTCATCTCCAAGTCAGCAGAGCGCGCCTTGCCATTTTTCAAGATATTGAAAAAGGCAGGTCCAGTGAATTGGACTCCGGAAGCGAAGGCCGTGCTCCAAGATTTGAAGGAGTCTTGTCCTCTCCGCCAGTCCTAGTTGCGCCTAGGCCACAATAGACATTGCTGCTATACTTAGCGGCAATGAATCAAGTGGTTAGTGCTGCACTTGTGGCTGAAAGAGAGGCAGATGAGGAGGAGGTAGCAGCCGCAGAGCCACGACCCGACGAGCCAGAATCTTCTCTGGCAAGGTCAGGTGCCGACAAGCCAGAGATTGTGCACGCCAGCAAGCCAGATCAACAAGTTGTGAAGAAGAAGATGGTGCAGCGCCCAGTCTACTTTGTCAGCTCCATCCTACAAGGGGCTAGGTCAAGGTACTCTGGTGTGCAGAAGTTGCTCTTTGGCCTTCTCATGGGCTCAAGAAAGCCGCGCAATTATTTTCAAGCACACCCAGTCACCGTCGTCACTCGCTTTCTGTTGCAACGCATCTTGAGAAATCCAGAAGCAACCGGCAGGATTATGGAGTGGGCATTGGAGTTGTCAAGCTTTGATTTGAAGTTTGAGAGTACCTCAACAATTCAGAGCAGAGCCTTGGCGGAATTCATTGCAGAATGGACCCCAATGCCAGATGAAGAAGTTCCAGAGACCTCTCTCCCCAGCAAGGAAACTATTGACGATTGGATCATGTACTTTGATGGTTCTTTCATGCTGAAAGGCACCAGTGCCGGCGTGCTTCTTATAGCACCCACCGGAGAGCACCTCAAGTACGTGCTTCAGATGCACTTTCTGAGGTAGCAGGCCACCAACAACACTGCTGAGTACGAAGGATTGCTTGCTAGTCTACGCATTGCAATCGACCTTGGAATTCAGAAGCTGATTATCAGAGGCGACTCGTAGCTAGTGGTGAGGCAGGTCAACAAGGATTACCAGAGCCCCTTGATGGAGGCGTACATTGATGAGGTGAGGAAGTTGGAAGAGCACTTTGACGGTCTACAAGCAGAGCACGTTCCCCGTGCCCTGAATTGGATTGCCGACGACCTGTCAAAGCTTGCCGCCCAAAAGATGCCTGTGGAACCAGGAACTTTTGTGCTCCATCTGACTCAGCCATCCGTTACACCATCAAGGCTGGTGAAGAAGAGAAAGCAAGATGTTGGTGGTTACTTTCTGGTAGAGCTGCCGGCAGCCGCCAAGGAAGTGGATGCCACCGACAAGATACCCTTAGCGGGTGAGCCGCAGTTTCCGGCAAGCCAGATCCTTGCTGTCGAAGCAAGCACTCCCGTAGAGGAAGAAGTGCCTTTAGCCCTTGTCGTTGAGCCAAAAGCTCCGGCATGGGCGCAGCCAATTGTCCAGTACCTTCAGACAGGAGATCTTCCCGATGAACAAGAGGACACAGAAAGAGTAGTCCGTCAATCAAGGAGGTACAACTTTGTTGACAACATTCTGTACAGAAAGAGACCAAATGGGGTGAAATTGAAGTGTATCTACCAGGAAGATGGACAGAGGCTGTTAGAAGAGATGCATGAAGGGATGTGTGGCTCTCACATTGGGTCACACGCGCTTGTCGGCAAGGCGTTCCGTCAAGAATTCTACTGGCCAACAACCCTTCAAGATGCCTTGGCGGTGGTCATCAGATGCAAAGCATACCAGTTCCACTCCAAGGACATCCACCAGCCAGCTCAAGCCCTCCAAACCACCCCTCTCTCCTGGCCTTTCTTGGTCTGGGGGCTCAACATCGTCGGCCCCTTCCCCCGTACTACCGGGGGCTTTGAATTCTTGTATGTTGCAATCGACAAGTTTACAAAGTGGCCTGAGGTAGAGCCAGTGAGGAAGGTGACGGCATAGTCAGCCATCAGGTTCCTCAAAGGATTGGTTGCTCATTTTGGTGTCCCCAATAGGATCATCACCGACAACGGGACCCAATTCACGAGCCATGCCTTCACAGCATATTGCCAAGAACTTGGAAATAAGATTTGCTACGCGTCTGTTGCTCACCCAAGGAGCAATGGACAAGTAGAGAGGGAAAATGCAGAAGTCCTGCGTGGTCTCAAGACCAGAACTTTCGACAGGCTGCACAAGTGTGGAAGGCGCTGGGTGGAAGAGTTGCCAGCGGTTCTTTGGTCGATCAGAACGATGCCAAGTAGAGCCACTGGCCAGACACCCTTCTTCCTTGTTTATGGTGCAGAAGCGGTGCTCCCCACAGAACTCAAATACGGATCACCTCGAGTCTTGGCCTTCGATGAGGAGGATCAAGATGAGCTGCGGCAAGATGATGCCACGCTCCTTGAGGAAGATCATTTCCGGGCTGCTGTCCGTGCTGCACGGTATCAGCAAGCTTTGTGCTGCTACCATAGCCGCAAAGTGAACGCCAGGAACCTTGAGGAAGGCGACCTTGTCCTTCGTCAGATTCAGTCCACGAAGGGTCAAAACAAGTTGACGCCGAAGTGGGAGGGCCCTTACCAGGTGGTATGAGTTACTAGGCCCGGCGCAGTCCGCCTAGAGACCGAAGATGGCACTCCGGTGGTCAACTCATGGAATATTGAGCATCTTAGCAAGTTTTACCCGTAAGGCGCGGTTGCCGGGCTGCAAAGCCGGGCGCAGATCCCGTGCACATAAATAAAAATAAGTGTTTCACAATTCTTTGTCCAAGTACATATTTGTTTATGTGTTGCAGGCGGCCTTGTGTTACATTTTCCCTTGCATAGGATGATTAACGAACCGTCAAGGTTCCAGCCTCCTCTTTTCTCTTCTTTCTTTTTCTCAAAGGATAGAGGGGTTACTCACGTGCAAGTTTCCCGGGGGGAGTGATGGTATGGATACCAAATGATGTTCAAGATATCGTCCTATGGTAAGAAGCACAACAAAGAAAAAGGTAAGTTGAGAAACTTTGAGATAAATTCTTTGTTGTAGTTGCAATTTCTCCTTGAACGATTTTGGCCTTTGTATGAGAAACCTGCACGCTAAGGAACCTTGTCGTGATCAGCTATGCTCTTACTTTGTTTCGAGTCCACTCAACAACTTAAGTGGCTACGTTGTGATCGTCAAGCATATCCTTGCCGGCAGTGGCACTTCCGGCAAGCTGCTGAGGACCCGTTCCTCAAGCGCTCGCGGCAAGAGTGCGCGCACCGGCAAGTTTCCGGCAAGCGTAGGGTACAAAAATCATGCAAAGACAGAATAAGACAAGAGGAATAGCATGCATACATCCATCCAAAACACAAGTTATATTACATCAAAATGCAGTGCAGATCTAATTTAAGATAAATCTATCTTTTACATGATCATGCGCACGACAAGATATGGCTACAAGATTAAATGGGTAACTCCACCCTCTGTCCTGGGAATCAGGCCAACCCTGTCGGCGATGGGCGTGACGAGCTCTTCGGCAGTCTTGGTGTCGGATCCCTGCGACAGACTGGCGAAAACCCTGGAGAGATCAATTCCTGGGTTCCGGTACACCACTTTGGCGAGTACCTTGAAGAGGACGTCGTGGGAAAGCTTGCGGGATTCGCTGGCAAGGTATGCAGCTTGAGCCCCGTGATGCTTCTCCAGTGCCTCGATCAAGCCGTCAAAGAAGATAGTGAGCCTGGCGCTGGCAGTGTCCCCTTTGGTGGTGGAGTAGTGGTATTCTGGCAAGCCCATGGTGGACAGCCATGTAGAAATCTCCTCCACGGCAACCACGAGGCGGTCGGTCCAAAGCTTGTAGGCACCCTTGAGCTCATTGAAAGTCCTGGCGGTGCTCATGACCAAGGCCTTCTCATCTTGGAGGTCCTTCATCAAGATCTTCTCGCGCTTCATGGCTTCATCAAGAGACTTCTCCAGGGCGATCAACTTCATTTTTTGATCCTCGATGGTATCGTTGGCCTTGGTGAGTTCTTGGCTCTTGGCGGACATTGAAATTTGCAGCTCCGCCAAGGTCTGAGTTGCCTTCTCTGACTCTGCTTTGAGCGCCAAGATCTCCTTGCCGTTGGCGGTGATATTTGCCTCAAGTGCTCGCACCTTGCCTTCCAGCTCGGTCTTGGCGACCTCTGCGGCTTCGGCAGCATCGACGGCCTCCTTGATCCTTTTGGCATGCTCTGTAGCTTGAGCCTCGATGGCCTCCTTGTGCTTGAGCTCCAACTCTTGGGTTTGCTGTGAGATGAGGGCCTGGATCTCATTATCCTTGCCGTGAAGCGTGGTAGCAAGCTCCACTTCACGAACGGCAAGCTCTTCTCCATAAGTTTCAAGACCAACCTTGCGCTCATTCAACCCCGCTTCCGTTGCTGCCACCCTCTGCGTAGCCTCGTCATGCGCCTTGTCGGCCTCGGCCTTTTCCAAGACAAATTCCTCCTTGGCCTTGGCGAGCTGCGCATACTGATCTTGAAGGTCCTGGAGGCATTCTGCATACCAGATCTGTGTTTCCTCCACCCGCTTCTTGAACTCCTCCTCCGCTTTGTCAAGGACGGCAGCCCTGGAATCCAGCCTTTCGGTGCAGCTGAGATGGCATGCTTGAAGCTTCTGGAAGTTCACGCTCATAGCCTTGAGGAGTGATACGTTCATTTTGCATCATGTTTTCCTACTGTTATTTATAATGTTTTTAATCAATACAATACATTGTGGAGAAATTCTAATGCCTTTTCTCTCTTAATATGCAAGATTTACAAAAGGAGGGAGATTGTCGGTAGCTGGAATTCTGGACCTGAAAAAGCTATGTCAGAGATACCTATTCTGCACATCTCCAAATGAGCTAAAATTTCATGGAGATTTATTTTGGAATAAATAAAAAATATTGGAAGAAAGAAGTACCAGAGGGGGCCACCCAAGTGCCCACGAGGCACCAGGGCGCACCACCCCCCCAGGCGCGCCCTGGTGGCTCGTGGGGCCCCTGGCCAGCCTCCAGTGCCCATTTTCTGGTATATAAGCCCATTTGCCCTAGAAAAAATAAGGATAAGACTTTTGGGATGGTGCGCCGCCATCTCGAGGCGGAACTTGGGCAGGAGCACTTTTGCTCTCCGGCGGAGCGATTCCACCGGGGATACTTCCCTCCGGGAGGGAGAAATCGGAGCCATCGACATCACCAAGGATCCTCTCATCATGGGAGGACCAATCTTCATCAACATCTTCTGCAGCACCATCTCATCTCAAACCCTAGTTCATCTCTTGTATTCAATCTTTGTCTCAAAACCTTAGATTGGTACCTGTGGGTTGCTAGTAGTGTTGATTACATCTTGTAGTTGATGCTAGTTGGTTTATTTGGTGGAAGATTATATGTTCAGATCTAATATGCTATTTAATACCCCTCTGATCTTGGAAATGAATATTATTTGTGAGTAGTTACTTTTGTTCTTGAGGACATGGGAGAAGTCTTGTCATAAGTAATCATGTGAATTTGGCATTCGCTCGATATTTTGATGATATGTATGTTGTTGATTCTCTTAGTGGTGTCATGTGAACGTCGACTACATGACACTTCACCATCTTTGGGCCTAAGGGAATGCATTGTGGAGTAGTAATTAGATGATGGGTTGCTAGAGTGACAGAAGCTTAAACCCTAGTTTATGCGCTATTCCGTAAGGGGCTGATTTGGATCCATATGTTTAATGCTATGGTTAGATTTATCTTAATTCTTCTTTCGTAGTTGCGGATGCTTGCGAGAGGGGTTAATCATAAGTGGGAGGTTTGTTCAAGTAAGAACAGCACCCAAGCACCGGTCCACCCACATATCAAATTATCAAAGTAGCGAACGTGAATCAAACAAACATGATGAAACTGACTAGATGAAATTCCCATGTGTCCTCGAGAACGCTTTGCTTATTGTAAGAGATCGTTCCGGCTTATCCTTTGCTACAAAAAGGATTGGGCCACCTTGCTGCACTCTTTGTTACTATTGCTACTGGTCACTTGTTACAAATTATCTTGCTATCAAACTACTCATTACCCATAATTTCAGTGCTTGCAGAAAATACCTTGCTGAAAACCGCTTGTCATTTCCTTCTGCTCCTCGTTGGGTTCGACACTCTTACTTATCGAAAGGACTATGATTGATCCCCTATACTTGTGGGTCATCAAGACTCTTTTCTGGCGCCGTTACCGGGGAGTGAAGCGCCTTTGGTGAGTGGAATTTGGTAAGGAAACATTTATATTATGTGTTGAAATTTATTGTCACTTGTCACTATGGAATGTAATCCTTTGAGGGGTTTGTTCGGGGTATCTTCACCTCGACCGGAAGCACAAATAGTTGCTCCTCAACCTACTGCACCTACTGAAAATATTTATTATGAGATTCCTTTGGGTATGATAGAGAAACTGCTAGCTAATCCTTATGCAGGAGACGGAACGGTACATCCTGATATGCACTTGATCTATGTGGATGAAATTTGTGGATTGTTTAAGCTTGCAGGTTTATCCGGATATGGAGTGAAGAATAAAGTATTCCCTTTATCTTTGGAGGGAAAGGCATTGACATGGTATAGGCTATGTGATGATACTGATACGTGGGACTGGAACCGGTTGAAGCTGGAATTCCACCAGAAATTTTATCCTATGCATTTGGTTCATCGTGATCGGAATTATATATACAATTTTTGGCCTCGTGAAGGAGAAAGCATCGCTCAAGCTTGGGGGAGGATTAAGTACATGATGTACACATGCCCCAATCATGAGCCCTCAAGAGAAATTATCTTATAGAATTTTTATGCTTGGCTTTCTCATGATGATCAAACCATGCTCGATTCTTCTTCGACTAGCTGCTTTATGAAGAAAACTATTGAATTCAGATGGGATCTTCTGGAAAGAATTAAACGTAACTCTGAAGATTGGGAACTCGACAAAGGTAATGAGTCAGGTATAATACTTGAGTTTGATTGTGTTAAATCTTTTATGGATACCGATGCTTTTCGTAAGTTTAGCACTAAATATGGACTTGACTCTGAGATAGTAGCTTCCTTTTGTGAATCATTTGCTACTCATGTTGATCTCCCTAAGGAGAAGTGGTTTAAATATCACCCCCCTGTTAAAGAAAATATTGAGGAACCCGTTAGTGTTAAAGAAGAAAAAATTGTTTACCATGTTGATCCAGTTGTGCCTACTGCTTATATTGAGAAACCACCTTTTCCTGTTAGGATTAAAGAATGTGCTAAAGTTTCAACTGTGGTTAACAAAAGTAATATTAGAGCACCTAGACCCTCTTAACAAATTAAAGTTGAACCTAATGTTGCTATGGTTAAAGATCTCTTGGTCGATAATATAGATGGGCATGTTATTTACTTCTGTGATGAAGCGGCTAGAATTGCTAAACCAGATCCTAAAGATAAAAACAGACCTGTAGTAGGCATGCCTGTTGTCTCTGTTAAAATAGGAGATCATTTTTATCATGGCTTATGTGATTTGGGTGCTAGTGTGAGTGCTATTCCATTTACCTTATACCAAGAAATTATGAATGATATTGCACCTATTGAGATTGATGATATTGATGTTACTATTAGGCTTGCAAACAGAGATATGTTACTTGTAGCTTGCGTTGGTATTTCCCCGAAGAGGAAGGGATGATGCAGCACAGTAGAGATAAGTATTTCCCTCAGTTATGAAACCAAGGTTATCGAACCAGTAGGAGAATCACGCAACACCTCATTAGCAGCACCTGCACACAAACAACAAATCCTTGCACCCAACGCAAACGAGGGGTTGTCAATCCCTCGGCGGTCAATTGCAAGATTAAATTGTATGTGATAGATAGATAGATAGAAACAAAAATACAAAATAAAATAAATAAAAGAAAATGGCAGCAATATTTTTAGGGTTTTAGTAATATGATTTAGATAGACCCCGGGGCCATAGTTTTCACTAGAGGCTTCTCTCGAGAAAATAGCATACGGTGGGTAGACAAATTACTGTTGGGCAATTGATAGAAAAGCAAATAATCATGACGATATCCAAGGCAATGATCATGTATATAGGCATCACGTCCGAGACAAGTAGACCAACTCCTGCCTGCATCTACTACTATTACTCCACACATCGACCGCTATCCAGCATGCATCTAGTGTATTAAGTCCATAAAGAACGGAGTAACGCCTTAAGAACGATGACATGATGTAGACAAGATAAACTCACGTATGAATAAACCCCATCTTTTTACCCTTAATAGCAACGATACATACGTGTCATGTCCCTTTCTGTCACTGGGATTGAGCACCGCAAGATCGAACCCATTACAAAGCACCTCTTCCCATGGCAAGATAAATCAACTCAGTTGGCCAAACCAAATCAACAGATCGGAGAAGAAATACGAGGCTATAATAATCATGCATAAAAGAGTGCAGCAAAGACTCAAATAATATTCATTGATGATCTGATCATAAACTCACAATTCATCGGATCCCAACAAACACACCGCAAAATTTGATTACATCGGATAGAACTCCAAGAACATCGAGGAGAACATTGTATTGAAGATCAAAAAGAGAGAAGAAGCCATCTAGCTACTGCCTATGGACCCGAAGGTCTGTGGTAAACTACTCACGCATCATCGAAAGGGCAGCAAGGTTGATGTAGAGCCCCTCCGTGATCGATTCCCCTTCCGGCGGAGTACCGGAGAAGGCCTCCAGATGGGATCTCTCTGGAACAGAAACTTGCGGCGGCGGAAAAAGTATTTCGTGGACTCCCCTAGAGGTTTCTGATTTTTCCTGAATTCATAGTGGTGGAATTAGGTCAAACGGAGCTGAGGTGGGCCCACGAGGCACAAGGGCACACCTACCCCCCCAGGCGCGCCCTGGTGGCTCGTGGCCACCCCCTCTGGCGTCTGGTCTTCTCCCAAAGCTTCTAGTGTTGTATATGGCCAGAAAAAAATCTCCAAAAAGTTTCGTGGCATTTGACTTCGTTTGGTATTGATTTTCTGTAAAACAAAAACAGGGCAGAAAACAGCAACTGGCACTGGGCACTGAGTTAATAGGTTAGTCTCCAAAAATGATATATAATTGCTGTAAATGCATATAAAAACATCCAAGATTGATAATATAACAGCATGGAACAATAAAAAATTATAGATACGTTGGAGACGTATCAGCATCCCCAAGCTTAATTCCTACTCGTCCTCGAGTAGGTAAATGATAAAAACGGAATTTTTGATGTGGAATGCTGCCTATCATATTCATCACATATTCTTTTCTTTTATAGCATGGACATTGGACTTGAATGATTCAAAGCAATAGTCTATAATTTGACATGAAGATATAAATACTCAAGCATGCTAACAAGCAACCATGTCTTTCAAAATATCAATGCTAAAGAAAGTTATCCCTAGCCCATTATGCTCAATCATTGATCCATTCATGAAACACACTCAAATATTAGCTACATCCAATGCATAAGTATGACAATAGTGCTCTCTAGTTGGTGCTTTTGTAAGAGAAGATGGAGACTCAAATAAAATAAAAATTGCATACAAGTAAATAGATAGGCCCTTCATAGAGGGAAGCAGAGATTTGTCAAATGTGCCAGAGCTCAAAGCTGAAATTAAAGAGATACAAATATTTTGAGAGGCATGCTTTTCCTGTCAATGAAAATGACCGAGAATTTCCAATATTTTCCATGCTAGACACATCATAGGCGGTTCCCAAACAGAAAGTAAAGTTTATTTCATTTCCACCATTCTTTCACAATCCATGGCTAGCCGTATCCACGGGTGCCCTCCATACCAACACTTTCCAAGGAATTTTGTTGTTTATTAATTTTTGATTTCATTGTGGGACTGGGCATCCCTATTACTAGCCACTCTCTCGTGCAATGACAAGTGAATAAACACTCATCATGAGAATAACACACCTAGCATGGAAAATAATGGCTACCCCCTGCCGCTTCATGAGCGGTACGGGCACACAAACCAGAAAAAATATTTTGAAAATTAGAGTTGGCACACACAAATTTACTTGGAACAACATTGAAATACCGCATATAGGTAGATGTAGTGGACTCATTTGGCACAACTTGGGTTTAAGGATTTTGGATGCACAAGCAGTATTTCCGCTTAGTACAAATGAAGGCTAGCAAATAGATTGGGAAGCAACCAACCAAAAAGCGAAAACGGTCATAAACATGCATTGAACATAACTAACACCGAATAATGCACCATAAGTAGGATATAATTTCTTTGCATAACTATTGACTTAATGTGCACGCATAGGGAATCACAAACCTTAACACTAATATTTTTACTAAATCACAATTACTCACTAACATGACTCACATATTGTCATTTTCATATCGCAAAACTATTGCAAGGAATCACACTTATCATATCCAATGATCTGTATGAAAGTTTTTATTATATCCCTCTTGAATATTCATCACTTTGGGACCAAATTCATATCTTGTGCATATTACCGTTACTATCATCAACTCTCAAAAAGATTTAAGTGAAGCATGAGAGTGCAAATATTTCTTCAAAATTTCAAGCTTATCAATTATCAAAATAATATAAGTGAAGCATGAGAATTTACTTCTTCAAAATATAGCCACCGCCGTGCTCAAAAAGATTTAAGTGAAGCACTAGAGCAACTGCCTAGCTCAAAAAATTTAAGTGAAGCACATAGAGCATTCTAACAAATGATGATAAACGTGTGGCTCTCTCAAGATAGGTGTGTTCAGCAAGGATGATTGTGACAAACTAAAAAGCAAACAAAGAAAAGACTCATATAATACAAGACGCTCCAAGCAAAACTCATATCATGTGACGAATAAAAATATAGCTCCAAGTAAAATTACCGATGGTTGGTAGAAGAAAGAGGGGATGCCTTTCGGGGCATCCCCAAGCTTAGACGCTTGAGTCTTCCTAGAATATTACCTTGGGGTGGCTAGGGCATCCCCGAGCTTAGGCTCTTACTACTCCTTATTCCTTCATCCATCGTGATCTCACCCAAAACTTGAAAACTTCAATCACACAAAACTCAACAAAACCTTCGTGAGATCCGTTAGCATAACAAAATAAATCACTACTTTAAGTACTGTTGCAAACCCATTCATATTTTATTTTTGCATTATACCTACTGTACTCTAACTTCACCATGGCTTCTACCCCCCGATACAATCCATAGATTCATCAAAACAAGCAAGTAGTGCATCAAAAACAGAATCTGTCAAAAACAGAACAGTCTGTAGAAATCTATTTAAAATCCATACTTATGTAACTCCAAATATTCTGAAAAATTAGAAAAAAGTGGGAAATTCATATACAAATACTGTGTAAAAATTTCAGATTTTTCTGATGCTCCAGTACAGAAAATAAATTCGGGCACTGGATGCAAAACTTTCTGTTTTCCAAACAGCATCAACTATACTATCTTCCAAATCATCCTAAAGGCTTTACTTGGCACAAACACTAATTAAAAATACAAAAACACAATCATACCAGTAACATAATTGTGAAAACACACAATAACAGAAAAAATATTATTTTATTCATTGGGTTGCCTCCCAAAAAGCGCTATTGTTTTATGCCCCTAGCTAGGCATAATGCATAATGCATAATTTCAAGTGTTGTCATCTTTAGTTTTAGTCCTCGCAACCCCATTTTCACTTTCTTTGCCATTATCAATAATATGCACTAGATGATCAAGCTTAGTGCGAAGGATTTTCATTTCTCTCAAAACACCAAGAGAGACTTTGTGATCTAAAGCATCAACCCTCCTATCTTGTGACACCACATTGCCATTTATTTTTGAGGCAAGATTGAATATTTCTCGAAAGTTAGAATCCACACTAGCCTTAATTTCTTTTATTTGCTCAGTTTGACGAAAGCATTCTAGAGTGATCGGTTCGATAGTTTCAACTTTTGGCTGTCCAAATATACTTTTCATCTTTTCGTAGGTTGCAAAGGCATCACCCCCAAGAAAACCGTTTTCAAATATAGAATCCAAGACACGCCTATGAGCAAGGGGAAGACCAACATAAAAACCTTTAAGGAACAATTTAAGGTGAAACTGATGCCTAGCGCTTACTTGTATTTTTAGTAATCTATCCCATGCTTCTTTTAAAGATTCATCACCCAAATATTTAAAGTTTAAAATTCCTGGCTCGTCTCCTAAGTACGGAGGGAAAGGCATAACGGGAATAGGACTAAGCATAATGATAAAGCAAGCAAAAAGCAAACAAGCAAACAAGAAAAAGGCAAACGAAAAATATTTTTGTATTTTTGTAAAAAATGTTTTAGAAGTGGGGGAGATGAAAACGAGAGGCAAATGGCAAATAAAGTAAATGCAAGGAGATGAGAGTTTATGCAAAGGTACTTGATAGATGTTGATGATGTCTCCCCGGCAACGACGCCAGAAATTCTTCCTGCTACTTGTAGCTTGCATTGGTATTTCCCCGAAGAGGAAGGGATGATGCAGAACAGTAGAGATAAGTATTTCCCTCAGTTATGAAACCAAGGTTATCGAACCAGTAGGAGAATCACGCAACACCTCGTTAGCAGCACCTGCACACAAACAACAAATCCTTGCACCCAACGCAAACGAGGGGTTGTCAATCACTCGGCGGTCAATTGCAAGATTAAATTGTATGTGATAGATAGATAGATTGAAACAAAAATACAAAATAAAATAAAAAAAGAAAATGGCAGCAATATTTTTAGGGTTTTAGTAATATGATTTAGATAGACCCGGGGGCCATAGTTTTCACTAAAGGCTTCTCTCGAGAAAATAGCATACGGTGGGTAGACAAATTACTGTTGGGTAATTGATAGAAAAGCAAATAATCATGACGATATCCAAGACAATGATCATGTATATAGGCATCACGTCCGAGACAAGTAGACCGACTCCTGCCTGCATCTACTACTATTACTCCACACATCGACCGCTATCTAGCATGCATCTAGTGTATTAAGTCCATAAAGAACGGAGTAACGCCTTAAGAACGATGACATGATGTAGACAAGATAAACTCACGTATGAATAAACCCCATCTTTTTACCCTTAATAGAAACGATACATACGTGTCATGTCCCTTTCTGTCACTGGGATTGAGCACCGCAAGATCGAACCCATTACAAAGCACCTCTTCCCATGGCAAGATAAATCAACTCAGTTGGCCAAACCAAATCAACAGATCGGAGAAGAAATACGAGGCTATAATAATCATGCATAAAAGAGTGCAGCAAAGACTCAAATAATATTCATGGATGATCTGATCATAAACTCACAATTCATCGGATCCCAACAAACACACCGCAAAATTTGATTACATCGGATAGAACTCCAAGAACATCGAGGAGAACATTGTATTGAAGATCAAAAAGAGAGAAGAAGCCATCTAGCTACTGCCTATGGACCTGAAGGTCTGTGGTAAACTACTCACGCATCATCGGAAGGGCAGCAAGGTTGATGTAGAGCCCCTCCGTGATCGACTCCCCTTCCGGCGGAGTACCGGAGAAGGCCTCCAGATGGGATCTCTCTGGAACAGAAACTTGCGGTGGCAGAAAAAGTATTTCGTGGACTCTCCTAGGGGTTTCTGATTTTTCCTGAATTCATAGTGGTGGAATTAGGTCAAACGGAGCTGAGGTGGGCCCACGAGGCACCAGGGCAGACCTGCCCCCCCAGGCGCGCCCTGGTGGCTCGTGGCCACCCCCTCTGGCGTCTGGTCTTCTCCCAAAGCTTCTAGTGTTGTATATGGCCAGAAAAAAATCTCCAAAAAGTTTCGTGGCATTTGGACTTCGTTTGGTATTGATTTTCTGTAAAACAAAAACAGGGCAGAAAACATCAACTGGCACTGGGCACTGAGTTAATAGGTTAGTCTCCAAAAATGATATATAATTGCTGTAAATGCATATAAAAACATCCAAGATTGATAATATAACAGCATGGAACAATAAAAAATTATAGATACGTTGGAGACATATCAAGATACTATTACACCGCTCGGGGTTCGTTAGAGATGTTGAAGTCTTGTGTGGAAAAATAAAATACCCTACTGATTTTCTAGTCCTCGGTTCTCCACAAGATGATTTTTGTCCCATTATATTTGGTAGACCTTTCTGGAACACTGTTAATGCCAAGATTGATTGCGCTAAAGAAACTGTTTGTGTTAATTTTGGTGGTATGTCTCATGAGTTTAATTTCTCCAAGTTTCATAGACAACCTCATGATAAAGAATTGCCTAGTAAAGATGAAATTATTGGTCTTGCTTCTATTGCCGTACCTCCTACTGATCCGTTAGAACACTATTTGCTAGACCATGAACATGATATGCATATGAATGAAAGAAATGAAATAGATAGGATGTTCTTTGATCAACCACCTATCCTTAAACACAATTTGCCTATTGAAACTCTTGGTGGTCCTCCTCCACCTAAGGGTGACCCTGTATTTGAATTGAAACAATTGCCTGATACATTGAAATATGCTTATCTAGATGAAAAGAAGATATATCCTGTTATTATCAGTGCTAACCTTTCAGAGCATGAAAAAAAGAGATTACTAAAAAGTCTGAGGAGGCACCGAGCTGCTATTGGATATACTCTTGATGATGTTAAGGGCATTAGTCCCACTCTATGTCAGCACAAAATTAATATGGAGCCTGATGCTAAACCAGTTGTCGACCACCAAAGACGATTAAATCCTAAGATGAAAGAGGTGGTAAGAACCGAAATATTAAAGCTTTTGGAAGCAGGTATAATCTATCCCATAGCTGATAGTAGATGGGTAAGTCCCGTTCATTGTGGCCCTAAGAAAGGAAGCATTACCGTTGTTCCTAATGATAAAAATGAACTCATTCCACAAAGAATTGTAACTAGTTATAGGATGGTAATTGATTTTAGAAAATTAAACAAAGCCACTAGAAAAGATCATTAACCCTTACCTTTTATTCATCAAATGTTAGAAAGATTGTCCAAGCATACACACTTTTGTTTCCTAGATGGTTATTCTGGTTTCTCTCAAATTCCTGTATCACCTGAAGATTAAGAGAAAACCACCTTTACTTGTCCTTTTGGAACTTATGCTTATAGACGTATGCCTTTTGGTTTATGCAATGCACCTTCTACCTTTCAAAGATGTATGACTGCTATATTCTCTGACTTTTGTGAAAAGATTGTTGAGGTTTTCATGGATGATTTTTCCGTTTACGGAACTTCTTTTGACGATTGCTTAAGCAACCTTGATCGAGTTTTGCAGAGATGTGAACAAACTAATCTTGTCTTGAATTGGGAGAAGTGCCACTTTATGGTGAATGAAGGTATTGTCTTGGGGCATAAAATTTCTGAAAGAGGTATTGTAGTTGATAAAGCTAAGGTTGATGCTATTGAGAAAATGCCATGTCCTAAAGATATTAAAGGTATAAGAAGTTTCCTAGGTCATGCTGGTTTCTATAGAAGGTTTATTAAAGACTTCTCTAAAATTTCTAGGCCTCTTACTAATCTCTTGCAAAAAGATGTTCCATTTGTTTTTGATGATGATTGTGTAGAGTTTGAAACACTTAAGAAAGCCTTAACCACTACACCTATTGTTCAACCACCTGATTGGAACTTGCCTTTTGAAATTATGTGTGATGCTAGTGATTATGCTGTTGGTGCTGTTCTAGGACAGAGAGTTGATAAGAAATTAAATGTTATCGATTATGCTAGTAAAACTCTAGACAGTGCCCAAAGAAATTATGCTACTACTGAGAAAGAATATCTAGCAGTTGTGTTTGCATGTGATAAATTCAGATCTTACATAGTTGATTCTAAAGTAACTGTTCACACCGATCATGCTGCTATTAAATATCTTATGGAAAAGAAAGATGCTAAACCTAGACTCATTAGGTGGGTTCTATTGCTACAAGAATTTGACTTGCATACTATTGATAGAAAGGGAGCTGAGAATCCCGTAGCAGATAATTTGTCTAGAATGGAAAATGTTCTTGATGACCCATTTCCTATTAATGCTGATTTTCCTGATGAACAATTAGCTGTCATAAATGCTTCTCGTAATACTCCTTGGTATGCGGACTATGCTAATTATATTGTTGCTAAATTTATACCACCTAGTTTCACGTACCAACAAAAGAAAAAGTTCTTCTTTGATTTAACACATTACTTTTGGGATGACCCACATCTTTATAAAGAAGGAGCAGAAGCTATTATTAGACGTTGTATACTTGAGCATGAACAGGAACGAATCCTACGGAAGTGTCATTCCATGGCTTATGGAGGACAACATGCGGGAGACAGAACTGCACATAAGGTACTACAATCTGGTTTTTATTGGCCTACTCTTTTCAAGGATGCTCGTAAGTTTGTCTTATCTTGTGATGAATGTCAAACAATTGGTAATGTTGGTAGACGTCAGGAAATGCCTATGAATTATTCACTTGTTATTGAACCATTTGATGTTTGGGGATTTGATTATATGGGACCTTTTCCTAAATCCAATGGGTATACTCATATTTTAGTTGCTGTTGATTATGTTACTAAGTGGGTAGAAGCTGTACCAACAAGTAGTGCTAATCATAACACTTCTATTAAAATGCTTAAAGAAGTTATTTTCCCGAGTTTTGGAGTCCCTAGATATTTAATGACTGATGGTGGTTCGCATTTTATTCATGGTGCATTCCGTAAACTGCATGCTAAATATGATGTCAACCATAGAATTGCATCTCCCTATCACCCTCAATCTAGTGGTCAAGTCGAATTGAGCAATAGAGAAATAAAATTAATTTTGCAAAAAACTGTCAATAGATCTAGAAATAATTGGTCTAAGAAACTTGACGATGCATTATGGGCTTATAGAACTACTTATAAAAATCCTATGGGTATGTCTCCTTATAAAATGGTTTACGGAAAAGCATGTATTTTACCTCTTGAGTTAGAACATAAAGCATATTGGGCAAATAAAGAACTCAATTATGATTTTAAACTTGCCGGTGAAAAGAGGTTATTTGATATAGCTCACTAGATGAATGGAGAACCC
Organism: Elymus sibiricus; assembly: GCA_039707655.1. Lineage (NCBI taxonomy): Eukaryota > Viridiplantae > Streptophyta > Magnoliopsida > Poales > Poaceae > Elymus > Elymus sibiricus. The sequence continues at coordinate 280,686,325 of CM077676.1, forward strand.
AAGCTTATGAAAATGCCAAATTGTTTAAAGAAAAAGTTAAAAGATGGCATGATAGAAGAATTCAAAAATGGGAATTCAAAGTGGGTGAGTATGTTCTATTGTACAATTCTCGTTTGAGATTCTTTGCAGGAAAACTTCTCTCTAAATGGGAAGGACCGTATATCATCGAAGAAGTTTATCGCTCCGGAGCCATCAAAATAAACAACTCCGAAGGCACTAATCCGAGAGTCGTAAATGGGCAAAGAATTAAGCATTATATTTCAGGTAGTCCTATTAATGTTGAAACTAATATTATTGAAACGATTACACCGGAGGAATACATAAGAGAGACCTTCCAAAATACTCCAGAACCCTGAAAAGGAAGAGGTACATGATAAGGTAAGTAAACCGACTCCAAAAATTCCATAAAAATACTTTCGGTTAGTTTTGGATTATTAGAAAAAAATACAAAAATAAGAAATAGCCGAGGGGACCCACGAGGTGCACACGAGGCACCAGGGCGCGCCACCCCCCAGGCGCGCCCTGGTGGCTCGTGGGCCCCTCGTGAGCCTTCTCGACTCCATTTTCTCCTACAATACTTGTTTTACAAGATAAAAATTCTTCATATATACTCCTGGCTGTTTTGACCATCGTATCGCAGAAATCTCCTCTATTCTTGTTTCGTGCTATTTTTTCTGACAGACCTAGATCACCATGGCTCCCCGAAGGCTCCGTACCAAGCATCGTATTGTGCAACCATCGTCGGGCAAACGCCCCTACAGCGAGGTCTACTATGAGTGGTCGTCGAGGGAGGAAGACAATGGCAAGGAGGACAAGGTCGAGGAAGTTGCGGGAACCCAGGCTCTAGAAGGAGGGCATGCCATTCCCATGGAGGAGACCTCAGAGAAGGGAGATATCCTTCAACCCCTTTATGATCATCTTCCCCCATCTGTAATTGAAGCCCTAAGAGTCTTTGAAATAGTTTGTGCTCATAATACATCTCTCACTCGTGAAGTTATTTTCTTGGAAGAGCAAAACATCGCCCTTCGGAGCATCAACCATAAATTGGAGTATCTGCTAAAGCTGAAGGACAAGCTCACCACTTCACCACCACCATCATCACCGAAGAAAGAAACTTGAGTACATGGGTATGGGCACTCCCCTTGGCTTGTGCTAAGCTTCGGGAGGTGCCCCAGTATCGTATCACCATCACTTTTATTATCTTTACCTATTTTTAGTTCGATCCTTAGTTATTTCGTGATCTAGTTGAATATAAGTTTAGTATGATCTATTTTCGAGTGCAAGTTTCGTGATCTATCTATCTATGTAATTGAGTTGAGAGTTATATAATAAAGAGTAGTTTGAGTTTTTGCTTCTTTACTTTTATGTTTCAATCCTAGCAATGAAAATAATGAAAAAGATCATATGCTAATCTTATGGAAAGTAATGACATTACATAAAGAAAAGTATAAGTGGTGAAATTTATTGAAAGTTAACAAGCATAGCATTGGTCAATGATGCAATTCATGAAAAAATTAATAAGGGAAGAGAAGATTCACATGCAAATACACTATCTTGGACATCTTTTATGATTGTGAGCCCCCATTAAGTATTTTATGTCAAATTGTTAACGTTGGACAAGGAAGACAGCGTAATGAATTATGTTTGCCTATATTCACATAGAATTTATATTGTCATAGATCCTCCAACATGTGGTGCTTGCCCAATATCTTTGCTAGCCAAAAATCCGCACCAAGTAGCGATACAACTTGTGCATCCAAAACCCTTAAACCCAGTTTCATGTCATGAGAGTCCACTATATCTACCTATGGATTGAATAAGATCCTTCAAGTAAGTTGTCTTCGGTGCAAAAAGCAATAAAAGTTGCCTCTAAATATGTATGAACTTTTATTGTAAGGGAAAATAAGCTTTGTACGAACTGTTGATGGTAAAGAAATAAAAGCGGTGGACTGCATAATAAAGGTTGCTATCACAAGGGGCAATATAAAGTGACGTTCCTTTGCATTAAGAGCTTGTGCATCCAACAACAAAAAGCGCATGACAACCTCTGCTTCCCTCTGCGAAGGGCCTATCTTTTTACTTTTATGTATTTACTTTTTATGCAAGAGTCAATAGTGTTCTCCTCTGTTCCTTTTTATTTTTCTCTTTTGCAAGCATCGTGTGGTGGGGAAAGATCTAGGCATATATATCCAGTTGGATATGAGTGATCATGAGTTATTATTGTTGACATCACCCTTGAGGTGAATAAGTTGGGAGGCGAAATTATAAGCCCCCATCTTTCTATGTGTCTGGCTGAAACTTTTTGCTCCATATATATGTTGTGACTGTTAGCTATCATAGAAGACTAAATGATGGTTGAGTATGTGGACTTGCTAAAAAGCTCCTACATGAGACTCTTCCTGAAAATATGATGAATTGCAATTGCATTGTTGACTGAGAACATAGTTTGTTAGTTTTCAAGAAAGTTTATGCCTTATACTTCGTTGTTGTGATGAATTATTACTTGCTCATGAGAAGATTTATGATAATGAATATTGCTGCTATAATAATGATCATGATGCTACTATGTCCGTATTTTGTTTTTATCGACACCTCTCTCTCTAAACATGTGGACATGATTATCGATATCGGCTTTCGCTTGAGGACAAGTGAGGTCTAAGCTTGGGGGAGTTGATACGTCCATTTTGCATCATGTTTTCCTACTGCTATTGTTTTTAATCAATATAATACTTTGTGGAGCAATTCTAATGCCTTTTCTCCCTTAATATGCAAGATTTACATAAGGAGGGAGATTGCCGGCAGCTGGAATTCTGGACCTGAAAAAGCTATGTCAGAGATACCTATTCTGCACATCTCCAAATGAGCTGAAATTTCACGAAGATTTATTTTGGAATAAATAAAAAATATTGGAAGAAAGAAGTACCAGAGGGGGCCACCCAGGTGCCCACGAGGCACCAGGGCGCGCCACCCCCCCAGGCGCCCTGGTTTCTCGTGGGGCCCCTGGCCAGCCTCCGGTGCCCATTTTTTGGTATATAAGCCCATTTGCCCTAGAAAAAAAATAAGGAGAAGACTTTTGGGACGGTGCGCCGCCGTCTTGAGGCAGAACTTGGGAAGGAGCACTTTTGCTCTCCGGTGGAGCGATTCCGCCGGGGATACTTCCCTCCGAGAGGGGGAAATCGGAGCCATCGACGTCACCAACGATCCTCTCATCGTGGGAGGACCAATCTTCATCAACATCTTCAACAACACCATCTCATCTCAAACCCTAGTTCATCTCTTGTATTCAATCTTTGTCTCAAAACCTTAGATTGGTACCTGTGGGTTCCTAGTAGTGTTGATTACATCTTGTAGTTGATGCTAGTTGGTTTATTTGGTGGAAGATTATATGTTCAGATCTAATATGCTATTTAATACCCCTCTGATCTTGGACATGAATATGATTTGTGAGTAGTTACTTTTGTTCTTGAGGACATGGGAGAAGTCTTGTCATAAGTAATCATGTGCATTTGGCATTCGTTCGATATTTTGATGATATGTATGTTGTTGATTCTCTTAGTGGTGTCATGTGAACGTCGACTACATGACACTTCACCATCTTTGGGCCTAAGGGAATGCATTGTGGAGTAGTAATTAGATGATGGGTTGCTAGAGTGATAGAAGCTTAAACCCTAGTTTATGCGCTATTCCGTAAGGGCCTGATTTGGATCCATATGTTTAATGATATGGTTAGATTTATCTTAATTCTTCTTTCGTAGTTGCGGATGCTTGCGAGAGGGGTTAATCATAAGTGGGAGGTTTGTTCAAGTAAGAACAGCACCCAAGCACCGGTCCACCCACATATCAAATTATCATAGAGAACACGAATCAAACAAACATGATGAAAGTGACTAGATGAAATTCACATGTGTCCTCAAGAACGCTTTGCTTATTATAAGAGATCGTTCCGGCTTATCCTTTTCTACAAAAAGGATTGGGCCACCTTGCTGCACTCTTTGTTACTATTGCTACTATTCACTTGTTACAAATTATCTTTCTATCAAACTACTCGTTACCGATAATTTCAGTGCTTGCAGAAAATACCTTGCTGAAAACCGCTTGTCATTTCCTTCTGCTCCTCGTTGGGTTCGACACTCTTACTTATCGAAAGGACTATGATTGATCCCCTATACTTGTGGGTCATCAAGGAGCTGCTATTCTTTGGTCTTGCTGCTGTTGGTGTGTGGTTCGTCGATGACCTCGATCCCAGCGGCGGCAATGATCTCGTCGTCCAAGGCTTCTCCTTCCACGGGCGCCCCGATGCTTGACATCCCAGGAAGGCTGACAAACAAGTCGTCATCAACCTTCAGATACTTGCTCGAGAAGGGATCTTCGGGTGTCGAAGGGTGGTCGTCCGTGGCCGCCTTGCCGGTCAGGATCGCCCTCATGGCCGAGTCAGCGCTTGGTGCTCCTGGGACAGAGATGTCTCCAGTGGCCTCGGCACTATTGTTGCTGCCCTCCTCAGCAGCGTCCTTGGCGGCCTCTTCATGAGCTGCCTTGGCGGCCTCCTCGTCAGTCCCGGCGATGGCCTCACCGGCAGCAATGTTGCCTACCTCATCGGCGGCGTCCCTTGCGATCTCCTGAATGGTGGAATCGATGTCCATTTCATCAGATGAAATAAGATCTGAAAGGATAGAGAAGAGAGAAAATCAAGACTCAGACCAAGTTCAAGAAAACAAAAAAGAAGATTAAGAGAGAAAGATACTCGATGACAGAAGACTTATCGGACTGCGACCGTTAAGGGGGGACAGACTCCTCTTCGACAACTTTGGTTGTCGTCGCCTGGTTTTTGGTGGCCTCGGTTGCCGTCACTTCATCAGTGTGAACGGGCTCGTCTGTGGAGGCCCTTGCCGGAGAGCCGCTTGCCGGAGCAGCAGTTGACGGAGACGCCCCAGTTGGATCTGCCTCTGGGTGCTCCTCCTCGTGGTGCTCTTCTCCTGCTCCCGTGCCGATGTTAGCGGTAAATATCTCGACACCAGCGCCTGCCAAAGGAAATTGGATAGTGGCCTCACGCTGGGGGCTGCGGTCTGGGCTGATATCCACAACATTATCGCCTGGCGCCGTGCTTGTTGCCGGCTCATCCTCTGTCGTGGTCCTCGTCCTCTTGGCCATCCTCTGCGCCAAGGTCTCCCTGTCGCTGTCAAATCAAGGCAAGGCGAGGCAAGTCAGATTAACACAAGCAAGAAATAAAGAGTTAACAAAGAAAGTTGAAGATGCATACTCTTCTTCCTCCTCCTCGCCGCTAAAGATGGAGAGATCATACAAGCTCTCAGGCCTGGTGCCGGAAGAAGGTGGCGGGGTAGAAGTCCTGGCCCACTTAGTTGCTGCAGGCGTAGCAGGATGAGATGACCCGCCCGCTCCGGCAGCCGGCCCGGCTGTACCCCTCGTAGAGGTACGCCACGTTCACTGTTGTTGAGGGGCTTGGCGTTGAGTTCCTTGCTGTCCGGCAACCTTGTCGGCTACCTCCTCGCCGGCTACTTCCTCACCTGAGGGTATGCCGCGGACTGGCTCTCCGGAGGTAGCTCTCCGAAGGACACGAGTTCTCCTTGCCAGAACGGGAGGAGCGGAGGACCCTTCGGGTACTTGTTTTGCAACAGTCTCCCCGCCCCGTTCCCCGGCAGGTTCTTCTTGCTCTACGGCAAGTTCCTCCGGCGGTTCCCTTTCCGTTCCATCACCAGTTTCCTCATCAACATTGGCTGCCGCGGACCCAGAGCTGCTGACGCCTCCAGCCATTCTAGCTTCTACCGCCCTGTTGGCGATATGCTCCAATTCTTTGGGTGTGGTGTCGCCGAAGAGATCTTTTTCCTCTCTGACGGGCCTCTCCACCGGGGTGTCGAACCACTCTTGCACCGCGTCTTCGGGCGGCTCCTGCCAAAGCACTTCGATGCCATGGGCATTGCAGGATGGCATCACCGCGATGACGGAATCCTTGGCAGAGCTGTTGCATAAAGGCACCACCCTTGCCGGCAGCTTGAAGTTGCCGCTGGGGCACAAGAGGTGCTCGCAGAGGGCCCGGTGCTGCAACATTGTCAGATTGGCGTGAAGTCCAGTCCGGACCCGCATGATATCTGCTGCATTCTTGTAGTCCCAGGTGGGCCTGCCCTTGTTCTGGAGAGGAGCAATGCGGCGGTGAAGGAAGTCAACCCCACCATTTCAGCGGTGAGGCCGACCGCTTTGAGGCAGAGGATGCGCGTTGTGGCGATTGTGAGCTTCTTGTCGTCAGCAGCGAAAGAGTTCCAATCCGTGCCGCGCTCCACCCTTGTCATCCTGGGCTGGCAGAAGACCGGGAAATCTTTTTCCTTGATCCAACACCATCCCTCGCGCCACTCGTTCCACTGCTGATAGGGCAGCCCCGGAAGGTAGGCGTTCTCGTCCCTGGGGATCCAAGTGATGCAGCCGGAGAGGAAATCTGCTTCGATGCGTGGGGTGATGTAGTGGCGGAAGAGAGCTACGCTAGGCATTACCCCAACAAAGTTTTCACACATATGCGCGAAGACGGCCATACAAGTCATGGCGTTGGGGGTGAAGTCTAGAAGGCGAAACCCATAGGTATACATCATTTCTATGAAGAATTCAGAGAAGGGAGGAATGAACCCACAGTAAAAGTACACGGCGAAGAAAGGGTACTTGTCTGGACCGGGCCTGACGGAGCCGGGAAGAACCTCTGGTGCGGTGTGGGCGCTCATCTCCTTCCCCCACATGATTGAGTACCGACTCACCAAGTCGCTCTGATCCAGCACCGGCTTGAAAACGACACTGTCTCTCTGCGCCGCTGCCAGCTCCTCCTCCCTCGTATTTGCCACGGGGTCGATCGCCTTCCCCGGCTTGTTTTGGTTCCTCTTGGGAGCCATGGCTGCGCTGGGGAGGGAGGATGTGGGAGCAGGCGGGGGCACGGCGCGGCGGCGGAAGCAGAGGGCATGCTCTGCTCTTGCGCGAGGAAGAAGGCAGAGGCGGCGAATGGCTAGATTGGGAGAAGGGGGTAAATGAGCAGCGCCCTTCGCGGATTCCTTTTTATGGGGAAGGCGCGGGGGCTGGCTCTTTACCATCCTACGTGGATGCGCTTTTCAGGCGCACTACCTCCCCGCGCCCGTTCCATTCCACCTATCCCACGCCCTCATTTAATGCGCGTCGTGGGGGGCGTGGTAAAAGAGAAGATTACGACAGTTATCCTCTACCACGCGTGCCTGTGCACTGTTCGGGCCTAGCCCGACGATGCCTCGCATGCGCGTGTGGCCCAAACCAGGGGCTCCTGTCGGTGTACTAAAGCATGGGTGCCCTCATACCCTGACTTGTGCACAGGCAGTTGTAGCCTTCCTGACGACAAGGGCTTGCCGGAGGGTTGCTGTGACCCAAGACTTAGATTAAACAAGACCATGAAGAAGACCTCAAGGCAGGTCATCGAGGAGTACTATTCTAGTACTGAAGATCAACATTTCCCTTGCCGGCAAGCTTCGTACCAGCAAGGTGAAGACCAAGACTCTGGTTGCCGGCAAGCTCCTTACCGGCAAGCAAAGGCCCGGCAAGCTACGCGCCGGCAGGCTCGTTCTGCCCCGTTACCGCTCCACCTCATCATCGGCTAGATAAGCACGCGTGATAGGTGTCGAGCGGGCAGGCAGTCAATGCAGCTGGCCAAGGCATGTGTCGGCATGCCACGCCAGGATTAACTTTAATGACACCTGTCCCTTGGACGTGTCAAGATGACAGGAGGGCGCCCGGACTGGTGGTACAGATCTTTTGCCCAAAGCCTCGTCTCCTCGACGTAGCACCTAACGGTGCATTAAATGCGCTTGTCCTACCCCATCTGGAGATAGACGTGGTGACGGTGCAAGTCACTATTCATACCCTGTAAATGACCGTATTAGCCACTGTGGTAACCCCTTGGCCTATAAAAGGAGGCCCACGGCTACACTTAGAATGGTCGACTCCTAGTTCAATTACTCCCTCCGTCCGGTAAAGAGTGTACGTTTGGCTTTAAAATTTGTCCACAAAAGAGTGTACATCTATCTTCCTAATGCACTTTAAAGTAGTAAAAAATGCTTCTCTCTCATTGCACGGTAATCAAGACCAATAACATTCTACACATGGTCTTCTTAATTTCTACATGCACTTAGCTCATTGGGGGTTAGGTAATTAAAGAGGAGAGAGATGGTGGCTTGCACATTTCCAATGCATTTTTTACTTCACTCCATAATTTGTCCTAAAATTTCTATATGTACACTTTTCACCGGACGGAGGGAGTACATGTTGTAGCTGCACTTCCCGCGCACCTTGCCGGCAAGCTGCGCTCTTTGTAACCTTTGAGCTCATACACAATCAAACCACCAGAACAGGAGTAGGGTTTTACGCTCACAGCGGCCCGAACCTGGATAAATTGTTGCTTGTGCTCATATCTACTAGCCCTGCTCTTTGTAGTATATTGATCCTACAGCCAAACCGCAAAGGGATCCTCTCGATACCATAGATCGTCGTTTTCCCATGACACTCACACTACAAAATTTGCTCTATTTTGCGACGTTTCACTTGTGTCATGTATAACCGTTTTTATCATAGAAAATACACCGATGACGTTTTTCGGCCGTCACCCCCACCGTCACCGAAGCGCCGTCATAAAAAATAAAATTTTGACGGTACCACTTTTTTCGTCACACAAGATCGCATTTTAGGTCACGAACCAAAAAATGTCATCGATGGCCGTTTTCGGTGACGGCCCAGAATGTTGCCTATGATAGCCCAATCTATCGCCTAAGATGTTTTTGGCGACGATAATCCATCACCGGTGATCAGTCTGCGGGTTTGACTGGTCAAAGATTCTGACAGGTGGGGCCAGCAGTTGATGACGTGGCTTCTTCCATGTGGGTCCGCCGTGGGTTTTATCGCCGATGGTCCCGTCAGTAATAAGTTGGGCATCATTTTTGACCGGTCAACGCTCTGACATATGGGCCCAGGAGATGCTGACGTGGCTGCTTACATGTGGGACCAGGCTTTCTATTTTCTATGACAATGTGTCATTTGAACGGTCAACGACTCTGACATGTGGCCCAGTGCTGACATGGATTCTGGCAAGCGGGTCCATACGTGGGCGACTTGGCTTCTTACGTGTGGGTCCATACACTTGTGACACCGTTCATGACCATCACAGAATTTAGGCGCAGTCTATTTGTATTATATTGCAATTGGTGGGCACATTTGAAACAAAATTGATTTTTTAAATAAATTTAATATGAATTTGTGCAAAATTAGAGTCTCAATCCAAATTCAGCACTCGCTGCTTTTATTAAACCGCAAACTTGACAATTTTCAAACAGACTGTCTAAGACATTACAATAGCCAACCATGGGGCACAGCCGCAGTATAAAAATTAGACACATATGACTTAGTTTCATTGCTCGCATCTCATAGGATCCTGGCGACGCAGTCCGGGCGATGAACTTTAGTAATCCATCAATATCATCAAGCCTCTTTTTGAGATCCAAGGTTTTCATTTCATTCGCATTCTTGGCGAGGTCAGGTTCTTCTTGTTGCTCTACAGGGGCAGTGTTCATTGATTCAAGACGGTTATCCAGATATAACGGGCCTAATTTTAGACTTTCAATTTCAGCTTGTTGCTCTGGCAGGGCCTTCTTGACACCTTCTAGTACTTTTTGGTGCTCTGCAAGGGTAATCTTTATAGATTCTTGGGCATGCTGCGTATCTGGCACGAGATGCTTCACAGCTTCACGTTCTACCTCACGCTCTTCCAGGGCCTTCTTTATAGCTTGAAATTGTAGCTGCTACCATGCCAGGGCCTTCTTCATAGCATCTACTTCATCATGCTTGTTTACCACAACATGCTTCACGACTTCTAGTTGTTCCTGCTACACTGCCAGGGCATTGATGACTGCATCAGATTGTTGTTTCTAGGGCCAAACACTTGCAATAATGTCATCATTTGAGAATCCTAAGTTTCCCAATAGACAAAATTTATAGAGGTTACAACATATACAATAATTCCAAATTGTACATGCATCTACCAGAGTATACAGTGGTTGGGTGAAGAAAGACAATCTTACTAATTAAGGAAGTGTTTACAGAAAATAGTTCAGCTACTCACCGGTTGAACCCGTTTTCTCTTCGATGTGCTTGAGCTTGGGGGTGCATCTGAAGTTAGAGACATGAGTTTTTCGAACTCTTCATGTACCATCTGTATACCCTTAGTCACTACTTCAAGTTGATGATGATAATATTCCTGCCATAATGTAGTTGAAAACATTAGATGTAGCGACCCGACCCAAATGGATCGAATCCTCTGTGCTTTTTGTGCTATCCCTGGATCAGTATGCTAGCACACACAGTACATCGATGAAATACCATAACATCACATGTTAAAAAGATAACGTAGATCCAGAGTATACCTCATATAACACACTGGAAACAATCATAAGGGTGTGGAGTCCCATCAACGCCAATGATAAGTTGAGTGTAGACCGTAACCCTACAACATAACTCTTACTCGTCGGAATAAAATCCTGCAACATAAAACGTTGCAGCCATATAGGTCAATACATTGAATGTATTGGCAAGTCGCACATAAGATGATGAGGATAATTCTATCTCTATATGCAATTTGGCTGTTGGAGGCTCTGAGTTTAAGCTTTTGCATAAATGCTAGTTTTTCCCTAACTCATGATAAATCAAATTACTACAAAGTTGATGTCAATAATGAGATGGTTCCACCAACCAATTCTCATATCCCAAAGTTATCATTAACCGAAATTCATTTAATCAGTAACAGTGCTGAGATCTCCAGATAATTCCAATTCCAGTCGCTCAAGTTGTCCGTAACCGGGGACACGGTCGATTAGTTTGACACTCTATAGAGGTTTGTGCACTTTTCCCGCAAGACTCGATCGCCTCCTTTGAAGTCCTCGCACTGCCCGGTGTTTCAGAATAGGATGATCGAGACATAGTCTTTCCGAAGTACTCAACTATGCTAGAGCCCATAATAGCTTGCGGCTTGCTACTTGTGAGCTGCGTTGGGGTTTTCCCCGAAGAGGAAGGGTGAAGCAGTACAGTAGAGATAAGTATTTCCCTCAGTGAGAACCAAGGTTTATCGAACCAATAGGAGAATCACGCAAAGCCTTGTGAACAGCACCTGCACACACAAAAGAAAATACTTGCACCCAACGCGGGCAAGAGGGTTGTCAATCCCCTTGAACTCGTTACTTGCAAGGATTAAATCTTGTATTGACAAAAGTATAAATTGAAAAACAAAAGAAACGTAAATAAAGTGCAGCAAAGGATTTTTAGGTTTTCTTATATGTTTAAAGTAGACCCGGGGGCCATAGTTTTCACTAGAGGCTTCTCTCTCGAACGCATAGCATACGGTGGGTAAACAAATTACTGTTGGGCAATTGATAGAAAAGCGCATAGTTATGACGTTATTCATGGCAATGATCATGTATATAGGCATCACGTCCGTGACAAGTAGACCGACTCTTGCCTGCATCTACTACTATTACTCCACCAATCGACCGCTATCAAGCATGCATCTATGGTATTAAGTTCATGACAAACAGAGTAACACTTTAAGCAAGATGACATGATGTAGACAAAGTAAACTCAATCAATATGAATAAACCCCATCGTTTTATCCTTAATGGCAACAATACAAATACAAGTCTTGTCCCCTACTATGTCACTGGGATATAGAGCACCGCAAGATTGAACCCATTACAAAGCACCTCTCCCGCTGAAGATAAATCAATCTAGTTGGCCAAACCAAATGGATAGATCGGAGAGAAATACAAAGCTATAACAATCATGCATAATAAAGTTCAGAAAATACTCAATTACTTTCAATGAATAATCTGATCATAAACCCACAATTCATTGGATCACAACAAACACACCGTAAAAGAAGATTACATCAGATAGAACTCTAAAGAGATCGAGGAGAACATTGTATTGATGATCAAAGAGAGAGAAGAAGCCATCTAGCTACTAGCTATGGACCCGTAGGTCTGTGGTGAACTACTCACACATCATCGGAAGGGCAGCAAGGTTGATGTAGAAGCCCTCCATGATTGATCCCCCTTTGGCAGATTACCGGAAAAGGCCTCCAGATGGGATCGCGGAAGAACAGAAGCTTGCGGCGGCGGAAAAGTTATATCGTCTGGCTCTCTGTTGGTTTTGGAATATATGTGAATTTATAGGCTGGGAATTAGATCAAATGGTGCTGCGTGGGCCCCACAAGCTCAGGGTGCGCCTACCCCCCTGGGGCGCGCCCCTCGAGCTTGTGGCTCTCTCGTATCTCGTCTGGTCTCCTCCCGAAGCTTCTAGGGTCCCTTTCGGTGCAGAAAAATTAATCTAAAGAATTTTTTCCGTTTGGACTTTATTTGATATTTATTTTCTGAAAAGCCAAACACAAGCAGAAAACATGAATTGGCACTGGACATTGAGTTAATAGGTTAGTCCCAAAAAATGATATAAAATAGCATATAATTGCACATAAAGCATCCAAGATTGATAATATAATAGCATGAAATAATAAAAAATTATAGATACATTGGAGACGTATCTGCATCCCCAAGCTTAATTCTTGCTTGTCCTCGAGTAGGTAAATGATAAAAACAGAATTTTTGATGTTGAATGCTACCTAACATGTGTATCATGTAATCTCTTTATAGTATAAATATTGAGAAACTATGAAGTAACAATATCAACATAATAATATCCATGAATATAAGAAGCATAATCAATAAACTTTCAAAATATACGACCCTTAACGAATGTTATCCCCACTCATTTTATCATATTAGCATGGCATGACTCCGCCTTCACCGGTTAAATATAAATCATGAGCACCCCGGTGTTAAACCAGGCAATTGGATCGTACTTCTAACGCGCTTCAGCATTTTAAACTTCACGCAATACATGAGCGTGAGCCATGGATATATCACTATAGGTGGAATAGAATGCGGTGGTAGGGATCAACAAGAGAAGTAAAAAAGGAAGAAAGTCTCGCATCAACTCGGTGGATCAACGGACTATGGAGATCTCCATCAATCGATATCAATGTGAGGAGTAGGGATTGCCATGCAACAGATGCACTAAGAGTTATAAGTGTATGAAAGCTCAACTGAAACTAAGTGGGTGTGCATCCAACTTGCTTTCTCATGAAGACCTCGGGCATTTGAGGAAGCCTATCATCGGAATATACAAGCCAAGTTCTAAATGAAAAACTCCACCTAGTATATGAAAGTGACAACATAGCAGACTATCTATATGAAGAACATGGTGCTACTCTGAAGCACAAGTGTGGAAAAAGTATTGTAACATTGCCCCTTCTCTCTTTATCTCTCATTTTTATTTTTTATTTTTTTCTTTTTTTGGTTGGGATCTTTTTGGCCTCTCTTTTTTTTCTTATTTTTCGTCCGGAGTCTCATCCTGACTTGTGGGGGAATCATAGTCTCCATCATCCTTTCCTCACTGGGACAATGCTCTAATAATGATGATCATCACACTTCCATTTACTTACAACTCGATATTACAACTCGATAAAACTAGAACAAAATGACTCTATATGAATGCCTCTGGCAGTGTACCAGGATGTGCAATGATCTAGCGTAACATGTATAATAATGATCAACGGTGGCTGTGCCACAAATAGCATGCTAGCTCTATATGATCATGCAAAGCAATATGATGATGAACACACAAGTCATGTGACGGAACGGTGGAAGTTGCATGGCAATATATCTCGGAATGGCTATGGAAATGCCATAATAGGTAGGTATGGTGGCTGTTTTGAGGAAGATATAAGGAAGCTTATGTGTGATAGAGCGTATCATATCACGGGGTTTGGATGCACCGGCGAAGTTTGCACCAACTCTCGAGGTGAGATCGGGCAATGCATGGTACCGAAGAGGCTAGCAAATTGCGGAAGGGTGAGAGTGCGTATAATCCATGGACTCACATTATTCATAAAGAACTCACATACTTATTGCAAAGCCTATTAGCCCTCAAAGCAAAGTACTACTCGCATGCCCCTAGGGAGGAGGTTGGTAGGAGTTAACCATCGCGCACCCCCGATTATAACAGCACAAAAGGATTTCATTTCAGATATAAAAATGCTCAAACCTCCCCACCATGCCATGACCAACACTTAGATAAGAAGTTAATAACAAGATTTAATACCGATATTTCTACTAACCAATGATCATGAACCAATATACTTTCATATTATGACATCAATATCATTAAACCATACGTTTCATATTTAGTGATCTACATGAAAGTTTTTATTATATCCCCCTTGAATACCTATCCTTTCTGGACTAGTCTTATAACACGTGCAAATTGCCATTACTATTTATTAGACTCTCAAAAATATTTAATTGAAGCATGAGAGTGCAATTATTTCTACAAAATATAACCATCGTCGTGCTCTAAAAGATATAAGCGAAGCACTAGAGCAACTGCCTAGCTCAAAAGATATAAGTGAAGCACATAGAGTATTCTAAAAAATCATGATAAATGCGTGTACCTCTCAAATAGGTATCTCCAGGAAAAAATGATTGTTGCAAACTAAAAATCAAACAAAACTATAGCACAAGACGCTCCAAGTAAAACTCATATCATGGGATGAATAAAAATGTAGCTCCAAGTAAGTTACCGACAGATTATAGATGAAAGAGGGGATGCCATCCGGGGCATCCCCAAGCTTAGACACTTGGGTATTCCTTGAATATTACCTTGGGGTGCCTTGGGCATCCCCAAGCTTAGGGTCTTGCCGCTCCTTATTCATTCATCCATCGTAATCTCACCCAAAACTTGAAAACTTCAGCACACAAAACTCAACAGAAACTTCGTGAGATCCGTTAGTATAATAAATCAATCATCCACTTCAGGTACTGTTATAAACTCATTCATAATTGTTCTTGCATAATACCTACTGTATTCTAACTCTTCCATGACTTATACCCCCCGATATAATCCATAGTTTCAATAAAACAAGCACACTATGCAATAAAAACAGAATCTGTGTAAAACAGAACAGTATGTAATGACAGAATATTTATCCATACTTCTGTAACTACAAAAATTCTGAAAAACTAGGAAAACGTAAACAATTTGTATCCCAATACTGTGTAAAAATATCAGATTTTTCCGATGTTCCAGTATAGAATATAAATTCCAGAACTGGGCGCAAAACTTTCTGTTTTCAAACAACATCAATTATACTATCATCCAAATTATCCCAAAGGCATTACTTGGCAGAAACACTAATTAAAATATAAAAACACAATCATTACAGTAGCAAAAATTGTGTGACTGAATTTTTTTTGCAATAAAGAGAAATATTCGGTTGCCTCCCAACAAGCGCTATTGTTTTATGCCCCTAGCTTGGCATGATGCATAGTTTCAAGTATTGTCCTCCTTCAAATTAATTCCATAGGTGGCCCTCATAATGGATTCATATGGTGGATTAATTCTCTTCCTAGGGAAGTGTTCCATCCCTTTCTTTAATGGAAATTGGAATCTTATATTCCCTTCTTTCATATCAATAATAGCACCTATGGTTCGTAGGAAAGGCCTACCAAGTAGTATAGGACAAGACAACTTACATTCAATATCAAGCACAATGAAATCCACGTGCACATAGTTTATATTAGCAAGAATAAGCACACCATTTATTCTACCCAATGGTTTCTTAATAGTTGAATCTGCTAAATGCAAATTAAGGGAACATGGATCCATATCGGTGAGACCTAGCACGTCACATAAATATTTTGGTATAGTAGAGACGCTAACACCTAGATCACACAAAGCAGTACATTCATAATCTTTAATTTTCACTTTAATAGTAGGTTCCCATTCATCATGCAATTTCCTAGGTATAGAGACTTCCAATTCAAGCTTTTCTTCATGAGCTTTTATCATAGCTTCTACAATATGTTTAGTAAAAGCTTTATTTTGTTCGTAAGCATTAGGTGAATTTATCATGGATTGCAACATGGAAATACATTCAATAAAAGAGAAATTATCATAATTAAAGTCCTTGTAATCCAAAGTAGTGGGCACATCACTATTTAAAGTCTTGACCTCTCCAAACCCACTTGTATAATTTTTATTATTAAGATCATTACCCTCCGAACAATTGGGACGCCTTCTAACTAAAGTTGACTCATCTCCAGTCCCTTTTTCATCAAGTTTTATATTACTAAACAAAGTTTCAATGGTTGTCACCCCAATCATTTTAATATCTTCATCATGATTACGATAAAAACCGGGTTGAATAGCCTTTTCGAGGAATTCTCGCTTAGCTCTCAACCTAGCGGTTCTCTCTTTACTTTCATTAATGGAGACTTGGATAGGTTTAATACACTCATTAATATCATGATTAGGTGGAAAAGTTTTAATTTTAAGGGTTTCCACATCATGATCAATTCTATCCATGTTTCTGGCCATATCATCAACCTTATGTAGCTTTTCTTCTACCATAGCATTAAAAATCTTTTGAGAACTAATAAATTCTTTAATATTGTTCTCAAGATTAGTAGGTATCCTATTATTATTATTATTATATGAATTACCATAGGAATTACCATAATTATTAGTGGAATTTCTGGGATACGGTCTAGGATTAAAATTCCATCTATAAGCATTGTTGTTGAAATTATTTCTAGCAACAAAATTCACGTCAATAGCATCATTACTTTGCTTAATCAAAGTAGATAGTGGCACATCATTAGGATCAACTTGAGAACTTTTGCTAGTAAACATATTCATAAGAGCATCCATCTTATGACTCAAAGTTGTAATCTCTTCAATAGAGTTTACCTTCTTACTAGTTGGAGCTCGTTCGGTGTGCCATTGAGAATAATTTGTCACCATATTATCAAGGAGCTTTGTAGCTTCTCCCAATGTAATTCCCATAAAGGTAACACCTGCAGCAGAGTCTAGAAGATTTCTCGAAACAGAGTTTAGTCACGCATAATTTTTTTGTATAATCATCCATAAGCTTAAACCATGAGTGACAATTTCTTATCATTAATTTCATTATCTCCCAAGATTGTGCAACATGTTCTTGCTCAAGTTGCTTAAAGTTCATTATTTGATTTCTAAGAGAAATAATCTTAGCGGGAGGAAAATACTTGGCAATGAAAGCATTATGACACTTATCCCATGAATCAATACTATTGCGAGGCAAGGATGAAAACCAAGTTTTAGCACGATCTCTTAGTGAGAACGGAAATAATTTGAACTTAATAATATCATTATCCACGTCTGTTTTCTTTTTCATATCACATAATTCAACGAAAATATTAAGATGGGATGCAACATCTTCATTAGGATTTCCAGAAAATTGTTCTTTCATAACAAGATTTAGCAATGTAGCATTAATATCATAAGACTACACACTAGTGGCTGGAGGAGCAATTGGAGTACTAATAAAACCATTATTATTAGAGAAGTGGGGGAGATGAAAAAGAGAGGCAAATAAAAAATAGAGCGAGTAGATGATAGTTTGAGTGAAGGCACTTGATAGGTTTTGATGATGCCTCCCCGACAACGGTGCCAGAAATTCTTTCTGCTACTTGTGAGCTGCGTTGGGATTTTCCCCGAAGAGGAAGGGTGAAGCAGTACAGTAGAGATAAGTATTTCCCTCAGTGAGAAGCAAGGTTTATCGAACCAATAGGAGAATCATGCAAAGCCTCATGAATAGCACCTGCACACACAAAAGGAAATAGTTGCACCCAACACAGGCAAGAGGGTTATCAATCCCCTTGAACTCGTTACTTGCAAGGATTAAATCTTGTATAGGCAAAAGTATGAATTGCAAAACAAAAGAAAAGTAAATAAAGTGCAGAAAATATTTTTTATGTTTTCTTATATGTTTAAAGTAGACCCAGGGGCCATAGTTTTCACCAAAGGCTTCTCTCTCTAACGCATAGCATACGGTGGGTAAATAAATTACTGTTGGGCAATTGATAGAAAAGCGCATAGTTATGATGTTATTCATGGCAATGATCATGTATATAGGTATCATGTCCTTGACAAGTAGACCGACTCCTGCCTGCATCTACTACTATTACTCCACCAATCGACTGCTATCCAGCATGCATCTATGGTATTAAGTTCATGACAAACAAAGTAACTCTTTAAGCAAGATGACATGATGTAGACAAAGTAAACTCAATCAATATGAATAAACCCCATCATTTTATCATTAATGGCAACAATACAAATATGTGCCTTGTCCCCTACTATGTCACTGGGACATAGAGCACCACAAGATTGAACCCATCACAAAGCACCTCTCCCGCTGAAGATAAATCAATCTAGTTGGCCAAACCAAATAGATAGATCGAAGAGAAATATAAAGCTATAACAATCATGCATAATAAAGTTTAGAAAAGACTCAATTACTTTCAATGAATAATCTGATCATAAACCCACAATTCATCGGATCCCAACAAACACACCGCAAAAGAAGATTACATCGGATAGAACTCCAAAGAGACCGAGGAGAACATTGTATTGAAGATCAAAGAGAGAGAAAAAACCATCTAGCTAATAGCTATGGACCCGTAGGTCTGTGGTGAACTACTCACACATCATCGGAAGGGTAGCAAGGTTGATGTAGAAGCCCTCTGTGATCGGTTCCCCCTCCGGCAGATTACCGGAAAAGGCCTCCAGATGGGATCGCAGAAGAACAGAAGCTTGCGGCGGCAGAAAAGTTATTTCGTCTGGCTCTCTTTTGGTTTGGGAATATATATGTATTTATAGGCTTGGAATTAGGTCAAACAGAGTTGCCTGGGGCCCACAAGCTCGGGGGCGCGCCTACACCCCTTGGGCGCGCCCCTTGAGCATGTTGCTCTCTCGTATCTTGTCTGGTCTCCTCCCAAAGCTTCTAGGGTCCCTTCTGGTCCAGAAAAAATTAATCTAAAGATATTTTTTCCGTTTGGACTTTATTTGATATTGATTTTCTGAAAAGCCAAAAACAAGCAAAAAAACAGGAACTGGCACTGGGCACTGAGTTAATAGCATCTCACAAGAAGAATCACCGTTTCCAAAATGGTAAATGGCAATTTGGACTTGAATTTACAGTGGCTTTATCATTTCGTGTCCAGACTATTTACATGGTGCGTAACCACCATCAGCCAATAGATTTGATTTTTTTGCCCATTTCAGGACTCGTTTGCTATATTTAAGCACTTTATAGCATTTACCTGACATTAGCACATATAAATCAAATCCCAGCTACAGCTACACTTGTGTGATGAGAGGGATGTGGATTGCCGTTCGATTGCGGTGCATCCTATGATGCACACACACAATCCGCGTGGCTGGGGTTCCAGCCAATCAGAACGCAACACACAATAGGGTCAGCGCACATGGTTCTCATAGGCAATCAGATCTTGAGTGCATTAAAAAACCACCACACTATAGGGTTCTCCGGCCACCCCATCCCAGAGCTCTCTGCAAGCGTCGTCGTTCATGCCACCGTGCCACACACTAACCGGTAAGGAAGCAATGGCATCCTGCCGCGCCGAGTTCATCGCCGCCCGCGACCGCACACGAACTGGCAAGGAAGCTGTCGGTGTACTAAAGTTTGGGTCTTTTAGTACCCCATACTTGTGCACGGACGGTTGTAGCCATACCAGCGGCAAGGCCTGCCGGGAGACAACTGGAAACAAATACAAGGATATCAAGAAGGCGTTCAAAGCCGATGATCAAAAGACAGAAGACTGAAGGCTGGGCTCCCGGCAAGATACTTGCCGTGAGGACTCGCGAAGGCCCGACAAGGCTTCGCACCCAACAAGATCTTGCACCCGGCAAGATCTCACCGTACTACCACCGCTCCAGCGCAGCGACCAGTCCGTCGTTTAGGGCTTGTCCTCCTGGTTGCGTGTCATGGCACTGACCGCGGATGGGGTTAAGTGGTGCTGATGGGACGGGTCCTTTTTCCGTCCCCAAGAAAGTTAGGGACACCTATGTGAGGCATTTAATGCGTTTGTCCTAATCCGTCAGTGATAAACATGTAAACACTGTAGTAACTTTACACCTCTTGTACTCCTGTCTGCCACTTTTGGTGACCCCTTGGACGTATAAAAGGAGGCCCAAGGCGGAGCTACAGGGAAAAAGGACCTTCTGGCCCATTCTGCATGCGTAGCTGCTTCTTGAACGTACTGTTCATCTAAGCGCTCCGTGTACTTGAGCTGAAGAATATCCACAATAAACAACAGCAGGAGTAGGGTTTTACGCTTCCCAGTGGCCCGAACCTTGGTAAAGATCCTTGCGTTAATCGTTGGATCCGCTCTTTGTGCAAATCTTTTCCCCCGCCGAACCGTAAAGGGATCCCCTCGATCCCATAGGTGTCGTACGCCGACAGAAGCGATGGCATCCCGCCATGTCGAGTTCATCGCCGCCCGCGACCGCACACCTACGTGGGCAGACTTTGAAGTTGCCATGGCTGAATGGGTGGTGGAGCAGGAGGAGGCCAAAGCCGCACAGAAGGAGCGGAAAAGGCAGAAAGCACTCAAGAAAAGAGAGTCCCACCGCTACAAGAAAGAAGCGGCCGCACGCGTTGCTGAGGAGAGCCGGGTGGAGATCCAAGCACGGCGGGCTGCTACCGACAAGGTCGGGAAGGAGAACGACGGCCTCTGGCCAGCAAGGCCTGATGCCTCCACCTACCAGGATCGCAGCGGTAGCCACCGCAACGCTAAGGAGAGCTGGGCAGAGGTCCAACAAGCACGGTGGGTTGCCGCCAACAAGGACGAGAAAGAGAACGATGGCGTCTGGGTCTGGCCAGCATGCGGGAAGTAGTTAGTGTGTGTGTGTGTGTGTGTCGCCCGTACATTTGTTTAGTTAATTATGATCATCTACCAGTACTACTTACTAGTTTTTTGAGAGCAAATTAGTGCCCGGTCAAAAAAAATTGACCCAACCGAGGCATAGCGGTCCCACCCGCAGCCATCCGGAGCTCCTTCCACTCTCATGTCTGCACAGCTGGGTCGGAGATGAGCTCGCCAGAGCTGGTTTTTAGTCCCACCTCGCCGTGCGGGGCGGACGCAGACCGGCTTAAATAGCCGCGCCGGCGGAAGGCATCAAGCTTCTCTCTTGTTGCATAGGTCGATCAAATCTCGCTGTGTTAGCGAGGCAGGTCGACACTTGATTGTATTTCATAAACTTATGATCGTTCATCGAGTGTCAACTTCGCTTCGTTCATGTACGTTGATAGCGCTACTACAATGAAAGAGATTTTTAAATTTGCAGGTTGCGGCTCTAGATGCTGATAGATATAATAATTATTAGAAGACCACAAAACACACGGTTGCCATGGCGTACCATGTTCGTTAATGATCCATAAGTCAGTTAGAAAACATAGCACATGTACCATCACGACTGATTTCATCAACTACACATGTACAATATTTTGGATACGGGATCCGCCAATTTTCTCTTTTCTCGCACACGAGTATTTTATACGCTTCGTCTGCATTGTGTGTTTCCCCCGTGTAAGTTTCGATTTTCACAGCGAAATTTTCAGTAGGCACGGGATTTTAGAATTTATTCCTCCCACCCCATCCCCACCCATCACATTTCTGCAGTATGTCCCCACCCTTTTCCCCTCCCGGCAGCTCAAACCATCGCCGCCGCAATCGCAGCTTCAACCACATTTACGTTCTGCCCGAGTCTCGTCGATCCAGTCAGGTAACCCACCGATCTCCATTTCCGCCCTGGACTGATTGCTTAGATGGCGCCTGCGAAACATCCTCATGCCTCCAAATCCCCACCCCTACTCCAGAGCATCGCCGCGTAAGCCCAACCACATATCACGTGAGAGGCCGAGGAGCTGATGGCGGTCGATGGTGCGGTGGCCGCTGTGCATGTCGACCCGGAGGAACACCTCGCCTCCGACGCCGCCGACTTGGCGCGGGCTCTAGCCCAGATGAAGTGCCCCAGCAACTACCCCTCGGGATTTACCAAGTACGAACTGTCCAGTTCAATTTTACCAATACCAGTTGCAATGGCTATGTTTTGTACGGTCGATGTATTAAGCATGTTGTAGTAAACACACCTAACCCGTCTTAGCTATTTTCCCTACCATTTTATAGACAACTGGGCCATTCTTTGCTCTAGCAGCACTTGCCTTGCGATGTTTAACTCTGTCAATTTCAATTTCATCAGTACCAGTATCAATGGCTATACTAGGTTGTCTGTAGTTAACACGTGCCTTGTTTATTTCAGTAATGTACACTGTGATGTTCAAGTATGAACTGTCCAGTTCAATTTCACCAATACAAGTTACAAACTTACAATGCCTGACTTAGGTTGCTGTTAAGCCTGTTGTAGCAAACATTTCTATCCATTTTTTAATCTGTCCCTTTGCTACCGTGCTACTCTTCACAATGAAGATATCACTAGAGATGCTGTCGTCTTATTACCATTTGCTATTTTTGGAGGATGTTAACCCTGTTGTAGTTAACATGCCTTTCCATGTACTTACATAGGGCCACAATGGGCGATGCTGTTGTCTACCGTCGAGGTTAGTTCCATCCCAATGTCTTATAGTATTTTACATCATTTGTGCAATTGTAGTTTAGCTTGTAACATTTACTTGCTTCTTGTAGGTACACATGTCAGCGGCACTGATCCACGCTTCGACCCGGAGGAACACCTCACCTTCACTGTCACCGACTTGGGGCGGGCTCTGGCCCAGATGAAGTGCCCCAGCAACTACCCCTCGTGATTTACCAAGTAGGAACTATCCAGTTCAATTATTCCAATACCGGTTGCAATGGCTATGTTTTGTACGGTTGATGTATTAAGCATGTTGTAGTAAACAAGCCTACCACGTCTTAGCTATTTTCCCTACCTTTTTATAGACAACTGGGCCATTCTCTGCTCTAGTAGCACTTGCCTTGCGATGTTTAACTCTGTCAATTTCAATTTCATCAGTCCCAGTTTCAATGGCTATACTAGGTTGTCTGTAGTTAACACGTGCCTTGTTTATTTCAGTAATGTACACTATGATGTTCAAGTATGAACCATCCAGTTCAATTTCACCAATAGCAGTTACAAACTTACAATGCTTGACTTAGGTTGCTGTTAAGCCTGTTGTAGCAAATAGTTCTATCCATTTTTTAATCTGTCCCTTTGCTACCGTGCTACTCTTCACAATGAAGATATCATTGGAGATGCTATCGTTTTATTACCATTTACTTTTTTTGGTAGATGTTAACCCTATTGTAGTTAACATGCCTTTCCATGTACTTACGCAAGACCACAATGGGCGATGTTGTTGTTTACCGTTGAGGTTAGTTCCATCCCAATGTCTTATAGTATTTTCCATCATTTGTGCAATTGCAGTTTAGTTTCTAACATTTAATGGTTGTTTCTTGTAGGTACACATGTCAGCGGCACTGATCCATGCTTCGACCCGGAGGAACACCTGGCCTCGGCCGCCGTCGACTTGGGGCGGGCTCTGGCCCAAATGAAGTGCCCTAGCAACTACCCCTCGGGATTTACCAAGTACGAACTGTCCAGTTCAGTTTTACCAATACCAGTTCCAATGGCTATGTTTTGTACGGTTGATGTATTAAGCCTGTTATGGTAAACATGCCTAACCCGTCTTAGCTATTTTGCCTATCTTTTTATAGACAACTGGGCCATTCTCTGCTCTAGCAGCATTGCCTTGCGATGTTTAACTCTGTCAATTTCAATTTCATCAGTACCAGTTTCAATGGGTATATTAGGTTGTTTGTAGTTAACACATGCCTTGTTTATTTCAGTAATGCACACTGTGATGGTCAAGTATGAACTATCCAGTTCAATTTCACCAATACCAGCTACAAACTTACAATACATGACTTAGGTTGCTGTTAAGCCTCTTGTAGTAAACAGTTCTATCATTTTTTTACTCGGTCCCTTTGCCATCGTGCCACTCTTCGCAATGAAGATATCATTGGAGATGCTGTTGTTTTATTACCATTTGCTATTTTTGGTCGATGTTAACCCATGTTGTAGTTAACATGCCTTTCCATGTACTTACGCAGGGCCACAATGGCTGATGCTGTTGTTTGCCATCGAGGTTAGTTGCATCCCATGTCTTATAGTATTTTACATCATTTATGCAATTGCATTTTAGCTTCTAACATTTACTGGTTTTTTGTAGGTACATACATCAGCGGTGCTGATCCACGCTTCGACCCCTTTTGCGTATGGGGCAATGAGATATTCATGAACAAGCATCAAGTGAGGAAACTAAGAAAGATTGTTAGGCGAAAGAGACAGGTGATGGGAATTAAACTCTTTATTTACACGTTCTCTAAGACAACAGTGAACTTTAGGATGGTAAGTAATATGTTGCCTTTTCCCCCTGCCCACAACGAGTTACTCTATTAGACATGAATATCTGAAAGTTTTCTCTTTTCAGTGGTTTCCGAAGCAATTTCCTCATGATTACCTCGCAAACTACATGACCGAAGTGGAGGCAACTAAGGTTAAAGTATATAATTCATACTACCATGATAATGGTCTAGAAGTCTTCCTGAAGGCGGTGAAGGATGGGCAGGCGATCCTCACAAGGGGTTGGACAAAAGTTGTGAGCGCCTTTGGCATGCAGGAGGGCACATTATGGGCATTCCGCTTCTTCAACACCGTCGACAACCAAAATGATTTACACTTCTCTCTTCACCTTTACTGCTTCTAAATATTGTGGTTCATCATAGTTAATCAGCTGCCTAATTCTGTAATTACTGAACATATTGTACTAAGATTTTGATTTATGGATTGGTTGTTGAACCATAGTGATGAGAATATGAAATATTTGAATTCCACACTTCATAATTTGAAATTTGAAATTTTCCAATTCGAATAATAAATTATAGGAAAAAATAAAATTAAACAACAGGGACTAAAACATCGTACACACGGTTAGAAAGAAAACAGCGTGTGCGATGGTAAAATAAAGAACACACGGTTCTTTCATGGAAAACGTATGCGATACTCAGCGGTCGAATGCACGGTTTCTTCTCATATGCGTGTGGGATTGCCAGAAGTATCACAAACGTTTTGGTACGATATGCGTGTGCGATTCTTGGTAATACCACAAATGTTTCAAACCTGTATGCGTGTGTAATATCAGATAAAAAGAAGACAGTTCACATTTGGAGATTGATGGCTTGAGAATTGGCAATGTTTTTCATAGTGATTTCCATTTGGTTTCATTGAATTTTTGTTATTCTTTGGATATTTCTAATGCTAATCCAACAAAAGAGAAGAAAATCTACTTTGGCCTTTGGATGGCAGGAAATATCATAATTGGAAGGAAACCAAAGGAGATTGCTGCAAATCAAGCCAATTGGAGCAACTTTCCTGAAGAGAGCATTGTCAACAGGCGCATCAGGGTGAAAGACGGCGTTCCATACGACCGCACGCGCTCGTATGAGCGGTTGTTTGGAGTGCCCACAACCCCTCCTCGTCTATACAATCAACTTTTGTGAAGGGACCACGAGGAGAAGAGAACCCTAGCCGCCGCCACACCATCTAGAACAGGAGAAGAGAGGATCTGAAGAACTCACGAGGATCATCGTAGTTTTGGTCCTTACATCTCCATCATTATCATCACCTCCTTCACTATTGTAAGAGGGATTGGAACTTGTAATCTCAACTCCATCTCATCTGAGATCATGACTATTTGGGCACCATTTCATCTCATTGTGGATCCCCTAAATATTACCGATATGGTTTTCATGATTTTTCTCTTTGATGTGATTGATTCCCCTCTTATGATGTGTGAGTAATTCCCTAGGTGTGGGAGATGTAGGTAAGTGGTAAGATTGATATGTGCCTATCCTATATGTCGTCATTTGAATTCGTAGTAGTATGATCTATTTAGTATGTTGTTATACTATGGTGAACTCTATGCGTGTTGTCCAATTTAAGGGCCCAGGCAACATGATCTCAAGACCTACACAGGTAACACATATTGTTTAGGAACTCTGTGACCTCTGACATGACAGGTGGAGATATCTATGAGAACCGAAGACAATATGAGATAACGGTGATCCATTGAACTTAATGCTTGGTTACAGTCTTATGACCTTAAGTGTGGAAACGACCACTCTGTGGCAACAAAGAAGCAAGGCCATAGAATGAAATGTAACCCCTAGTGGAGGATTTTCATGACTCTAGGGAGAACCGCCTACAGAAAGTTTATATCAAATACTATGAGTACAATACAAGGTAACTGCTATTACCATCACACTGGCACAATTCATATATTCTTACCATGAACTGAAATCTCTCCGCACCTAATCTCTTCGTTGCAGGCAACACCATTTATATTTTAGTTCTTGTTATTTACTTTCATTAGTTATTTCGTAGACACCTTTAAATCCTCTTTATATTAGCATATTTTTTTTATCGTTTACTCAGGACAGTAATAGTATTTGCAAAAGCTCAAGCAGTACTTCACACAAGAACTGTGACACCTTGTGTGTG
This sequence comes from Elymus sibiricus, assembly GCA_039707655.1. NCBI lineage: Eukaryota > Viridiplantae > Streptophyta > Magnoliopsida > Poales > Poaceae > Elymus > Elymus sibiricus. The sequence goes on from CM077676.1 coordinate 280,712,854, forward strand.
ACAGAAACGCCTCCATAAATACTCTCCTATGCTCTTTGTTGGGACGATTACTCATTGGGATACTTCTGCGAAAGTGCTACACTACCCTGTTTGGTCTGCAGGTACCAAGGCATTTTCTGGCGCCGTTGCCGGGGAGCTAAGCGCAGAGTTTTGTTTTGTAACTATTTTTGTAGGTATTGTTATTGTAGATGCTTCCTGTAACTCACAGGGGATCTACTCATTCAGGGAGAACGTATTTACTAGATTACATTACTCGTTTTCTTCAGGAGCAGCAAGCTTCATTAATAGAAAAATACAAAAATATTGAGACAGTTGAGCTTAACACTTTATTCGCAGAAATGACGATTACTCAAAATCCCAAGAAGACTATTAGGAATCACTGTGCTCCAGTACTTGTTTCTAGATCTCCTATAGTTTATCCTACTAATTATGCTCAAGAGTATTCGATTGACTATGATCTTATTACAGAAGTAAGAAACCATGCTTTTGCAGGAACTGAAGAGGAAGATCCTCAAACACATTTGAGGATGTTTGACACTTTATGTGGGACATTTAAGTTAAAAGATGTTTCACGAGAATTTGTGCTATTGAGACTCTTCAGGTTTTCTCTAAAGGATGATGCTGAGAAGTGGTATAATTGATTGCCTCAAGATAGTATAACTAGCTGGATTATGTGTGCTGAAAATTTTATGGCTAAATTCCTTCCAAGCTCAAAGATTACTAAATTGAGGAGAAACCTCACTTCATTTGTCCAAGAAGACGGTGAAACACTATATAAGGCTTGGGAGAGATACTCCAAATTTTTAACATTATGTCCTAACCATGGTTATGCTAAATATGTTATATTACATATGTTTTATCATGGAATTAATGATGAATCAAAATCCGTTCTTGATCTAAGTGCAGGTGGACAATTTATGTCATTGACCCTAGAAGAAGGGAAAGAACATATTGAGAAGATATTACCCGCACATGACCAATGGAATATTGTGGAACCTATCAAACCAACTGGAAAGGTATACCATATTGAAGACATGGAAGAATTCAAGAAGGTTACTCAAGAGAAAGGTAAGCCTGTTGAACAAGTTATCAATGAGAAAGTGGATATATTCAGTATTTATCGCCAGGAAGATGAGCTTCAAGATACGATGAACAAGTTTAAATTCCATCAAGATAACTTCAACAGAGACTTTCGAAGATGTATCTATCATAATGAAAAGGTAATAGCATATCTCTCACGAGAGGTAGATGAGTTAAGCCAAGCGGTAAAGAATCTTGATAAACACTCTCATATGATAGAGACTCAATGTATTCAAATCTCTGAGACTCAAGCTTTGATTCTTGCTCAATTAGATAATCCTGTTTCTACTAATGAAATATCTACTCGTAGTGGTAAAAGAATGCAAGATCCCAAGGGCCCGGAATGGTATGAAAGAGAGCAAGAAAAAAGAATAGAGAGCCAAAGCCAAACTCAAGAGAATAGAGAATTGCTCTTTGGTGAAGAAGAACCTGAAGAACAGGTCCATCAAGATACTCAGGGGGATAAGGCAGAAGTTGAAAAAGAAGTTGACTCTGATCCAGAAACAACTGATGGCAATAACAAAGAAGAAGAAACTCCGGAAGCAGAAGAAGAGGAAGAACCTAGGGTGGAAAGAAATAAACAACCACCTGATCCAACCAAGAAGGTTAGTGGTCGAGCACCGAAAAACAAAGAGAAAGGTAAGGAAAAGGAGAAAGATAAAGTTAAATCTAAGAAAACTCTTCCTTATCCTAAGGCTGCAAGACCACCTTCAAATGATGCATTATACTCTTCTTTTTTTCAAGCCATAGCTGATCTTAAAATGTTAGTGCATGTGTCTGATATGTTAAAGATTCCTACTTTTGCTAAGTTTATGCATGATGTAGTGAATAATAAAAGGAGTATGACTCTAAAGGAACACGTTGCCATGATAACGGAGTATCCATTTGATAACAAGATACCAGAGAAACTGGGAGACCTAGGTATACCCACTATATCTTGTTCTATTGGTAATCTTGATATAAATAATGCTCTTTGTGATGTAGGCGCAGGGGTAAGTGTGATGCCTCTAACTCTTTATCACAAGTTAAATTTATCTGAATGCATACCCACAGGCAAAACTTTGCAGATGGCAGACAAGTCCACAAAGAAGCCAGTGGGGATGGTTGAAAATGTTCCGTTGAGATTGGACGGGCATGTTATACCTACTGATTTTATTATTCTTGACATGCCCGAAGACGAAAAATTATCAATTATCCTTGGTAGACCATTTTTGAATACTCTAGGTGCATCGCTAGATTGCTCAGAAGGGAAGGTAACCTTTAGAATCCGCGAGGAAAAAATAGTCAAGTACTTCCCGAAGAAACCAGGAGCAAGGGTGAAGTATGTGCCACCGCCTAAACGATTATGTACGGTGAGCAGAGAAAATCCACGCCCACCTGATACTTGATGAAATACCGAGGTAAGAGGTTGAGCTAAGCAACCTAAAAACCAGCACTTTATGGGAGGCAACCCATTATCTCTTTATTTTTCATTAAAATTTTATCTTAGTTTTAGTCAATATTTTGCTCTTATAAATGAACTGATGAAAATCCCTCGGAAAAGATGTTTTTGACCTTTTTATTAAAGGAGAAATGTTGAAAAGAGGAATTAGGAAAAGAAACAAAGGAGGAAAGCAACAGAGGAGAACGACGGCGTTTCATACGGGCACTGCCGCCCGTATGCGTGGTCGCATGAAATTTCAGAAGAAACGCAGAAAAGAACAGAGAGATCGACGGTGTTTCATATGACCGCCTGCGCCCGTTTGCGCGGTCGTATGGCACTCTCGCCGAAATCAGCTACAACTGATAGAATTGAAGACGGTGTTCCGAACAGGGGAGAGCGCCCACTTGTGCGGTCATTTGATTGTTCGACCAGGAGCGTTCGAGGGAATAGAGAGAAAGACGGCCTTTCGGACGGGCGTCAGCAGCCGTTTGAGCGCCCGTTTCGCCCTTTGCCCGGCAGAGCTTCGGATAAGCAGGTTTGACGGCGGTGTTTCAAACAAGTGTGTGTTCCCGTTTGAGCACTCTTTTCAAGTATGTAAACCTAGATTGGCTGATTTGAACGTGAGACGGAGTTCCATACGGGCGCCCGCGCCCGTATGAGCGCCCGTTTCGCCTGAACTTTCATAAATCTGAGCTGCCGGTGCTGGGAGGTTTTCTTCTTCTTCTTCCTCCCAACGCCCAAAGCTCTGACATATCTCTCTCAAACTCTAACAAAAATCCTCCAAAACCTTCGTTTCTTCACGGATTTCGTTTGTTTGATCCTTCCATCTTCATCCTCAGTTAGTTTCTCCTCCAATCCATGGTTTATTTGCAAGTTTTGGTGGTGGTTTCATCAATATTCATATCCTAGATGAGATGCATAATATTTTTGATTTTCAGTCGATTTGCATGTTAGGATTCAAAGTAATAGGTTAGAATCGATCTTAGGTAGTATTAGAACTCGATCCCCACGTTAAACTTACATTTTTCTGTTGTTATTTTCGTTGTGTGTAGGAAATGATGAGATCGGCGATTGCCGCAGGGAAGAAGGCCATGGGCTCGCACTCTAAGCGTGCCCGGAACGAGGAAGATGAACTCCGTGCTGCTGTGAACAAGGACTTCCAACGCGTGAGCAACCGGGGGATGACCCACACGAAGTGGAAGTGTCATGCGTTCTTGGAGTCCCAAGGGCTCCACAACGACTTCGCGTGGCTTGCGGACAATGTTGGGATGGGAGTTTTCAGCAACTTCCATTACCTCACGTACCGCAACATCACCGTGGAGCTCCTCTCCACTTTCTCCCACACTCTCGATGACTCGAGGGTGGCACCGAGCTGCTCATTCACGCTCGGAGGAGTTCAGCGCACCATGACACTGGAGCAGTTCTGCAGTGCCTTTGGTTTCGAGAACCAAGGAGTTCTCGACACTAGGGGCACGCCGATTGCTGACACGTTGGGTTCGTGGGAGCTCATCTCTGTCTAGGATGAGCATGGCCTCTCTGGGAAGAAGGTATCGAGCATCCAAAACCCCGCCATTCGCTACTTCATGATTTTCATTGCCAACACTATTTTTGGTAGGGAGAACCTTGGGGGCATGTCGAGCTATGACATGTGTGTGCTCCACGCAGCACTCCACCCCGATTACACCCCCAAGCCTAACTTGGGAGCTTTTCTTATGCATCACCTCGGTAGGCAGCACAAGCAGCCGAGGGGGACTATTGTTGTGGGAGGCATAGTGACTCAGCTTGCCGAGCACTTCGGCCTCGATCTTGATGCAATGCAGCACGTCCCAGGCCCTACGGCACTAAACCATAGAATTATGACCAACACTCATTTCATTGGGCCCGTGCAAGGGGAGCATTGCTACAAATGCCCCTACCTAACACGCACACTGTCGATGTTCGCTTGCCCTTGCCGCAAGCATTTACTGTTTCTACGCATGATATGTGGGTACTCTCTGTTAATGAGATCAACGAGTACCACCACGAGGTTGGTTTCGGGAACATTGCTCAACCCGAACCCGCTCCAGAGTGGGAGGCTGCAGCAGTAGGTCCTGCCCACAGTTGGGATGCATGGGGAGATGCACCCCAGTATGCACCCAACTATCCACCACAGCCTGCACCGCAATATGCACTTCAGGTTAAGTATGGGCAGCCATGTGACTATGTGCCTAGGATAGTGTTTCAGCCGCTGCAGCAGCAGGTAGGAGGGATCCGTACGGACCTCCGTGAGGCCAACAACAACATTAACCCGCTGAGTGGGAACATGCAGTCCCTCTTTTCTTTCTGGCAACCACACCCTGGCACGGGAGACATCTCCAATGTATCTATAATTTTTGATTGTTCCATGCCATTATAGTATCAATCTTGGATGTTTTTATAAGCAATTATATATCATTTTTTGGGACTAACCTATTAACCTAGTGCCGAGTGCCAGTTGCTATTTTCTGCTTGTTTTTGGTTTTTCAGGAAATCAGTACCAAACTAAGTCCAAATGCCACGAAACATTTTGGAGATTTTTTTTGGACAAACGAGACCCTGGAGACTTGGAGAGGAGGCCAGAAGGTTCACGAAGCCTCCACAAGGCAACAGGGCGCGGCCCCAGGGGGGCGCCCTGATGCCTTGTGGGGCCCTCGTGGCTTCGTTTGACCTAATTCCACTTCTATAAATTCCCAAATATTCAGAAACAAACAGAGAGCCACCCGAATAACTTTTATGCCGCCGCAAGCCTCTGTTCTTCCGTGATCCCATCTGGAGGCCTTTTCCGGTATTCTGCCGGAGGGGGAACCAATCACGAAGGGCTTCTACATCAACCTTGCAGCCCTTCCGATGATGTGTGAGTAGTTTACCACAGACCTACAGGTCCATAGCTAGTAGCTAGGTGGCTTCTTCTCTCTCTTTGATCTTCAATACCATGTTCTCCTTGATGTTCTTGGAGTTCTATCTGATGTAATCTTCTTTTGCGGTGTGTTTGTTGGGATCCGATGAATTGTGAGTTTATGATCAGATTATTCATGAGAAATATTTGAGTCTTCTCTGAACTCTTTTATGCATGATTGTTATAGCTTTGTATTTCTCTCCGATCTATCGATTTGGTTTGGCCAACTAGATTGGTTTATCTTGCAATGGGAGAGGTGCTTTGTGATGGGTTCAATCTTGCGATGCTCAATCCCAGTAACAGAAAGGGACATAACACATATTTGTATTATTGCCATTAAGGATAAAAAGATGGGGTTTAATCATATTGCTTGAGTTTACTTTGTCTACATCATGTCATCTTGCTTAAAGCTTTACTCTGTTTCATACTTAATACCCCAGATGCATGCTGGATATATAGCGGTCGATGGGTGGAGTAATAGTAGTAGATGCAGGCAGGAGTTGGTCTACTTGTCTCGGACGTGATGCCTATATACATGATCATTGCCATGAATCCGTCATAGTTATTTGCTTTTCTATCAATTGCCCAACAGTAATTTGTTTACCCATCGTATGTTCTGCGCTCGAGAGAGAAGCCTCTAGTGAAAACTATGGCCCTCGGGTCTACTTTAAATATAAAAAGAAAACTAAAAATACCTTGCTGCAATTTATTTACTTTTATTTTATTTAGTATTTTACTTTATCTATCTATCACTATCAGAATTAATCCTTGCAAATAACCGCTAAGAGGATTGGCAACCCTCTTATTTGCGTTGGGTGCAAGTGTTTGCTTTTGTGTGTGTAGGTGCTACTAAAGGATTTTGACTGGTTCTCCTACTGGATTGATAACCTTGGTTCTTAACTGAGGGAAATACTTATCTCTACTATACTGCATCATCCCCTCCTCTTCGGGGAAATCCCAACGCAGTCTACAAGTAGCAGGAAGAATTTCTGGCGCCGTTGCCGGGGAGACATCACCAAAATTATCAAGTACATTCGCATAAACTATCATCCACTTGCATTTATTTTATTTGCCTTTTATTTGCATTTGCCTCTCGTTTTCACCTCCCCCACTTCTAAAACAATTTTACAAAAACACAAAAATATTTTTATTTGCCCGTTTGTTTGCTTGTGTTTCCATGTGCTTCCTACTTGCTTGCATCTTTGCTTGCTAAAAAAACTATTGTTATGGATCCTCATCCACTTGCTAATATTTTCAAAAAATCCAATCATGATGAACCAATTGCTAGTGAGTTGAGTGCTCTAGATTTTCTCTATGAAGTTTTGCTTGAAATTCGTGAATCTAAAAATTGTGATGAAGAGTTAAAAGAAGAAATTTATAAAGTGATTCATGATAGCTCTTTGAATGAAAAACATGATTGCAATGATTTTATTATAAATTCTATTAATGTCAATTGTGTTAATTATATGCAAAACTACAAGCTTGGGGATGATGATTTTGTTACGTCCACTACTCATTGTAATGATCATGATTGGGGTGATGCTTGTTATGATCTTGAAAATTTAGTTAAGCCTCATGATGAATATGATATTGATAATAATGTTTGCAATAATATTGAAAGTGGGTTTGGAAGAGTGTCAACTTTAGGTAAAAATAATCCCACATATTTAGAGAGTGTTCAATCTTATGAAATTTTTGATAAAAGTGGGTTTGGAGACGTCATGACTTTAGTTGATGTTAATCCCACTATCTTGGAAGATTATAAAACTTATATGCATGTGGATCATGAAGATAAAATTTTATATGATAGCTATATTGTTGAATTTGATTATGATCTTACATGTAATTATTATGAGAGAGGAAAATATGGTTATAGAATTGCCTCTCTTTGTGTTGAATTTATTAATGCTTCATTCTTCCTATTTGCATATGCTAGATATTGCTTGTCTTGATAATTTATTTTCCTATAAGACTTAAATGTGTTTTTCACATGTTTTATGATGCTCTCTTTGTGCTTCAATTCTTGTCTTTGACGTGAGCATCAATAAAATCTCAAGCCTATCTTAATGGCTATAAAGAAAGAGCTTGCTGGGAGGCAACCCAATGAATAAAATAATTTTTTGTTTTACCTTCTGTTTTTGTGTCTTTACGCAATTATAGCCTCTGTTATGATTGTGTTTTTATCTTTTAATTAGTGTTTGTGCCAAGTAATACCTTTGGGATGATTTGGAAGATAGTATGATTGATGCTGTTGGAAAACAGAAACTTTTGCGTCCTGTGCTGGAATTTTGATTTTTTGCTGGAGCGTGATAAAACTCTGAACTTTTTACACAGTATTGATATATGAATTGCACATTGTCCTAATTTTTCAGAATTTTTGGAGTTACAGAAGTATGACATTAATTTAGATCTTTACAGACTGTTCTGTTTTAGACATATTCTGTTTTTGTTGCATAGTTTGCTTATTTCGATGAATCTATGGATCGTATCGGGGGGTATGAGTCATGGAGAAGATGGAGTACAGTAGCATTATGTCAATATTAAATATGAATCAATTTACAACAGCACCTAAAGTTTAAGATTTATTTGTTATACTAACGGATCTCACGAGGTTTCTGTTGAGTTTTGTGTGCTGAAGTTTTTAAGTTTTGGGTGAGACTACGATGGATAAAGGAATAAGGAGCGGCAAGAGCCTAAGCTTGGGGATGCCCAAGGCACTCCAAGGTAATATTCAAGGAAGACTCAAGCGTCTAAGCTTGGGGATGCCCCGGATGGCATCCCCTCTTTCGTCTACAATCTATCGGTAACTCACTTGGAGCTATATTTTTATTCATCACATGATATGTGTTTTACTTGGAGCATCTTGTGATATAGTTTGTTTGCTTTTGTTTGCTTTTTAGTTTGTCACAATAATATTTTCTGAACACACCTTTTTGAGAGGGACACACATTAATCGTGATTTGTTAGAATACTCTATGTGCTTCACTTATATTTTTTGAGCTAGGCAGTTGCTCTAGTGCTTCACTTATATCTTTCAGAGCACAGCGGTGGGTATATTTTAAAGAAATAGTTGCACTATCATGCTTCACTTATATCTTTTTGAGAGTCTTATGAATAGCAATGGTAATATGCACGGGTTATGAATTTGGTCCTAATATGATAGGTATTCAAGAGGGATATAATAAAAACTTTTCTGTAGATCACTGAATATGATAAGTTTGATTCCTTGCAATAGTTTTGCGATATTAAGATGATAATATATGGGAGGTGCTAGTAGATAATTGTTGTTTAGTAAGAATATTGGTGTTAAGGTTTGTGATTCCCGAAGCATGCACGTATGATCTGTCGTTATGCTAAGAAGTTGGAGCATGATTTATTATTGATTTTCTACCTTATGAGTGGCGGTCGGGGACGAGCGATGGTCTTTTCCTACCAATCTATCCCCCTAGGGGCATGCATAGTAGTACTTTGCTTCAAGGGCTAATAAACTTTTGCAATAAGTATGTGAGTTCTTTATGACTAATGTGAGTCCATGGATTATACACACTCTCACCTTTCCGCAATTTGCTAGCCTCTTCGGTACCGTGCATTGCCCTTTCTCACATCGAGAGTTGGTGCAAACGTTGCCGGTGCATCCAAACCCCGTGATATGATACGCTCTATCACACATAAGCCACCTTATATCTTCCTCAAAACAGCCACCATACCTACCTATCATGGCATTTCCATAGCCATTCCGAGATATATTGCAATGAAACTTCCACCGTTCTGTTTTTATGACGCACATCATCACTGTCATATTGCTTTGCATGATCATATAGCTGACATAGTATTTGTGGCTCAGCCACCGTTCATCATTTTTTATACATGTTACACTACTATCATTGCACATCCTGGTACACTGCCAGAGGCATTCACATAGAGTCATATTTTAGTTCTAGTTTCGAGTTGTAATTTTCTTTTGAGTTGTAAGTAAATAGAAGTATGATGATCATCATTATTAGAGCATTGTCCCAGTGAGGAAATAAAAAAAGAAAAAAAGAGGCCAAAAAAAAGAGCCCACGAAAAAAGAAAGAAAAAAGAAAGAAAAAAAATATAAATGAGAGAAAAAGAGAGAAGGGGCAGTGTTACTATCCCTTTTCCATACTTGTGCTTCAAAGTAGCACCATGTTTTTCATATAGAGAGTCTCCTGATTTGTCACTTACATATACTAGCGGGAATTTTTCATTATAGAACTTGGGTTGTATATTCCGATGACGGGCTTCCTCAAATGCCCGAGGTCTTCATGAGCAAGCAAGTTGGATGCACACCCACTTAGTTTTCATGTTGAGCTTTCATACACTTGTAGCTCTTAGTGCATCCGTTGCATGGCAATCCCTACTCCTCGCATTAACATCAATTGATGGGCATCTCCATAGCCCGTTAATTAGCCGCGTTGATGTGAGGCTATCTTCTTATTTTTGACTTCCCCTTATTAATCTCTACCACCACACTCTATTCCACCCATAGTTCTATATCCATGGCTTGCGCTCATGTATTGCGTGGGGGTTGAAAAACTGAAGCACGTTAAAAAGTATGAACCAATTGCTCGGCTTGTCATCGTGGTAGTGCATGATAAATATTTTGTGTTAAGAAGATGGAGCATGACAGGATTATATGATTTTGTAGGGATAACTTTCTTTAGCATTTTTATTTTGAAAGACATGATTGTTTATTAGTATGCCTGAGTATTGATATCTTTATATCAAACTATAGACTATTGATTTGAATCATTTGGATCTAATTATTCATACCGTAAGAGAGATTACATGATGAAACATGTTAGGTAGCATTCCACATCAAAAATTCGGTTTTTATCATTTACCTACTCGAGGACGAGCAGGAATTAAGCTTGGGGATGCTTGATACGTCTCCAAGGTATCTATAATTTTTGATTGTTCCATGCTATTATAGTATCAATCTTGCATGTCTTTATATGCAATTATATATCATTTTTTGGGACTAACCTATTAACCTAGTGCCTAGTGCCAGTTGCTGTTTTCTGCTTGTTTTTGGTTTTTCAGGAAATCAGTACCAAACGAAGTCCAAATGCCATGAAACTTTTGGAGATTTTTTCTGGACAAAAGAGACCCTGGAGACTTGGAGAGGAGGCCAGAAGATTCACGAAGCCTCCACAAGGCAATAGGGCGCGGCCCTAGGGGGCGCCCTGATGCCTTGTGGGGCCCTCGTGGCTCCGTTTGACCTAATTCCACTTCTATAAATTCTCAAATATTCGGAAACCAACAAAGAGCCACCCCGAATAACTTTTACACCACCGCAAGCCTCTGTTCTTCCGCGATCCCATCTGGAGGCCTTTTCCGGTACTCTGCCGAAGGGGGAATCGATCACGAAGGGCTTCTACATCAACCTTGCTGCCCTTCCGATGATGTGTGAGTAGTTTACCACAGACTTACGGGTCTATAGCTAGTAGCTAGATGTCTTCTTCTCTCTCTTTGATCTTCAATACCATGTTCTCCTCGATATTCTTGGAGTTCTATCCGATGTAATCTTCTTTTGCGGTGTGTTTGTTGGGATCCGATGAATTGTGAGTTTATGATCAGATTATTAATGGGAAATATTTGAGTCTTCTCTGAACTCTTTTATGCATGATTGTTATAGCTTTGTATTTCTCTCCGATCTAGCGATTTGGTTTGGCCAACTAGATTGGTGTAACATCCCAATTTTCAATTTGGATGTTTATAATAGATCATCCTTATGCATCCATGATTTATGCATTTTTGCCCTCCATTTGTCTTATTTCAATTTTGATCCAAGGAACTTTGTGCAATTCAAGGACCCAAAAGACAGAATTGGAAGTTTCCCTAGATCCATTTTTGAAAGTTCTTTAAATTCAAAATTTGGAATTTGGATCAAATTTGATTTCACTAAATTCATTTCCTCTATTTCCAAAAATAAAATAAAGAGAGAAGATAAAAGGACTTCTTCAAAAACAGAAAGGAAATATTGGAAATTGAATTTTAAATTAAAATATATTTATTTGGTTTTATTTGCAAATTATTTTAAGGCTAATTTTATTAGCATATCAAAAAATATTTATTTTTAAAATAATGCATTTAGGACAGAAAATAGTTCACATGGTCTAGTACATGACCAAATATTTATGTGAATTTTTCTAACATTTTTAGAATTATTTACTTTGTGTTTTTCTGTGTTTTGGTATTTCTGTAAATAGAAAAAACATAAAAGGTTTTGTTAAAAAAAAGGGGGGACGAAGCCCAGCGCCAGCGCCAGGCCAGCAGGGCAACCAGCCGGCCCAACTAGGCCTTACGGCCCACCCGCTGCCTCCCCACGAGAAAACGCTTTGCGTCGGCCACCCGACGCCTCCCCCTCTCTCCCGCTGTCGCTGACGCCCGGGACCCACGCCCTTCTTCCTCCCCACGCCGTGCCTGGAGTCCGCCTCTGCCACGAGTTCGCCGCCTGAGTTCAAATCCCGTTTGGGATTCTATCCAGAGGCTTTCCCCTCTCCCACGAAGATGTCCTATAAATACTTCTCCCCCTCCTCTCTCAATCCCCTCCAAAACCCCTCGCCAAAACCCTCACTACCGCACGCCAACGCCGTTCGGATCTCCGCCGAGGCCGAACCTTGCTACCGTCGAATTCGTCGCCGGTGAGTCTTCCCGAGCCTCCACCTTCTGTAATCCTTTCTCTCTCGATTCCGCACGTCGTTTTGACATATTTTTGCGCCTCTTCTCCCTCTATAGAGAGCACCCCGAGCTCGCACGCCCGCCGGAGTTCACGCAGAGCACCCGAGTTCTGCCGTGTTCGCCACGTGATACGTCCATGTTGCATCATGTTTTCCTACTATTATTTATAATGTTTTTAATCAATATAATACTTTGTGGAGCAATTCTAATGCCTTTTCTCTCTTAATGTGCAAGATTTACACAAGGAGGGAGATTGCTGGCAGCTGGAATTCTGGACCTGAAAAATCTATGTCAGAGATACCTATTCTGCACATCTCCAAATGAGCTGAAATTTCACGAAGATTTATTTTGGAATAAATAAAAAATATTGGAAGAAAGAAGTACCAGAGGGGGCCACCAGGGTGCCCACGAGGCACCAGGGCGCACCCCCCCAGGCACGCCCTGGTGGCTTGTGGGGCCCCTGGCGAGCCTCCGGTGCCCATTTTGTGGTATATAAGCCCATTTGCCCTAGAAAAAGTAGGGAGAAGACTTTTGGGACGGTGCACCGTCGTCTAGAGGCGGAACTTGGGCAGGAGCACTTTTGCTCTCCAGCGGAGCGATTCCGCCGGGGATACTTCCCTCCGGGAGGGGGAAATCAGAGCCATCGACATCACCAACGATCCACTCATTGTGGGAGGACCAATGTTCATCAACATCTTCATCAGCACCATCTCATCTCAAATCCTAGTTCATCTCTTGTATTCAATCTTTGTCTCAAAACCTCAGATTGGTACCTGTGGGTTGCTAGTAGTGTTGATTACATCTTGTAGTTGATGCTAGTTGGTTTATTTGGTGGAAGATTATATGTTCAGATCCAATATGCTATTCAATACCCCTCTGATCTTGGACATGAATATGATTTGTGAGTAGTTACTTTTGTTCTTGAGGACGTGGGAGAAGTCTTGCCATAAGTAATCATGTGAATTTGGTATTCGTTCGATATTTTGTTGATATGTATGTTGTTGATTCTCTTAGTGGTGTCATGTGAACGTCGACTACATGACACTTCACCATCTTTGGGCCTAAGGGAATGCATTGTGGAGTAGTAATTAGATGATGGGTTGCTAGAGTGACAAAAGCTTAAACCCTAGTTTATGCGCTATTCCGTAAGGGGCTGATTTGGATCCATATGTTTAATGCTATGGTTAGATTTATCTTAATTCTTCTTTCGTAGTTGCGGATGCTTGCGAGAGGGGTTAATCATAAGTGGGAGGTTTGTTCAAGTAAGAACAGCACCCAAGCACTGGTCCACCCACATATCAAATTATCAAAGTAGCGAACGCGAATCAAACAAACATGATGAAAGTGACTAGATGAAATTCCCATGTGTCCTCAAGAATGCTTTGCTTATTATAAGAGATCGTTCTGGCTTATCCTTTAATACAAAAAGGATTGGGCCACCTTGCTGCCCTCTTTGCTACTATTGCTACTGGTCACTTGTTACAAATTATCTTGCTATCAAACTACTCGTTACCGATAATTTCAGAGCTTGCAAAAAATACCTTGCTGAAAACCGCTTGTCATTTCCTTCTGCTCCTTGTTGGGTTCGACACTCTTACTTATCGAAAGGACTACGATTGATCCCCTATACTTGTGGGTCATCACCATGCCTCGTCCGATCATCCCCGAGCATCACCAACACCACCACCAGAGCCCCCTCATTCGGCCGCATCCAACCGACCTCACCGCCGCCTTCCCCGACCACCGAAACCTCCCCGCCGACGACGCCCGAGCCGCCCTCGCCGTCGTCCCCCCCCCCCCCCCCCCCCCGCAGTAAGCAATCGCCGCCTATCACCGTCCGATCTGCTTTTGATGGCTTGGATTAGATCGCCTAGCTTTATTTATTTATTTTCGAATCGGTATGCTTTAAATTTCGGCCGTTCACCACTTAAGCTATGCGGCGAACGCAACCACAACCGTCCGATCGGGATCCGACCGATCGGAGTAGATCTGTTGTTTTTTTATTTTATTTTCTCCGAGCTGTTTTGGCTAAGGATCAGCCACCCGCCCGCAATAGACAATCTCAGCCACCCACTGCTCGCCACGTGGCACCTCTGCCACGGTCGGCCGAGATCTAAGCTTTTCAGTATTTTTCTTTATTTCAAATCTGTCCTGATTTTCTTTTTAGCATATCTTTAATTCTACAAATCCAAATTCATTGATTCTTTTTCCAACGGTTTCATAAACATCCCATCTATCCAGAGAACCAAACGAAAAATATTTTTTACAATTTAAAATTTGAATTTGAACAGATTCATGTTTAAACTTGTTTTGGCTATAATTTGAAATCTATAAATAATTGATTCTTTTTGCAAATTGAAGCTTGTGACATCTACCTTCTGTTAATGGCAAAACCATATATTTTTGCTACTGTTAAAATTATGTTCGGTACAGAAACTTTATTCGGTTGTTTTTGGAGTTTTCCCAAGTATTGTCTTAGTTTTCTTTTTGGATCTTTGCTTGATTTCTTATGTGTGTCAATGCTTGCTTCGTTAGATCATCCGGAGTGCGAAGCTTGCTACTACGAATATTTAGAGTTAAACGATCGTCAGCAAGGCAAGTTCACACCTTGATCATACTTTTCTATACCCATTTTTTACTATGCATTAGTTACACCCTTAAAATTTGCATGAGTAGGATTGGGAAATTGTGGCATTGCTATGTAGTTCATGAGGTAGGAACCTATGACCTTTGATCACCCCGGGAATATTCCTTATGTCATATATTGCTTAGCCATGCTCGTAGACGGGGTTGGTATGTGTGATTCATGCACGTTGCGAGAGATATAATAATTTGGGTTAACTTAAGGTGGTAGCATTAACACACATCTGGGTGGATTGATTGGGGCACCTGGAGAAACCAGTGCTTGCCCAAGGGGATCCCGGAGTACCCGTGTGATCACCCTAGGATTGCCACCCAGGCTCAGAGGGATCATACGACACTTCATGACTAGAAACTTCCGTGTGCAGCCACAAGCCATTATGGGCTCTGGCATAGTTGAGTAAGTTGTGTGACCTCTTTCCGGATAGGCTAGCAGATGTAGGGGAATGTAGGTGTACCGATCTACCCAGGGTTAAGGGGAAATGATTCTGAAAGACTGTGTCTCGATCTTCCGATCATGGAGGTGGTCGAGTCTTGTGGGGAAAAGTGTGCAAACCTCTGCAGAGTGTAAAAACTAATCATGATTAGCCGTGTCCCCGGTTATGGACAAATTTGAGTATTTAGAAGTGAATTATTGGTTGATCTCATCACTTTATTTTAATTAATGAATTGGGTTATTGAAAATTTTGGTTAAGGGACTGAGTTGGAGGAACCACCTCAATAAAGGCATAAACTTGGTAGTAAATAAAATTTATTCCTTTGTTGTTGGGAAAAATTAGCTTTATGCAAAATTTAACTTAGAGCCTCCACAGCCAAATATGCATATAGAGATAGACCTTTTCATTATTATTCTATGGTGTGAAATAGCCAGCATATTCCATGTGCTGACCTACACGGCTACAATGTCTCATGTTGCAGAGTTTTCCGACGAGGATTAAGGTGCGATAGGTCGTTGTTCTGCACTTAGTTTGCCGTGGAGTTGATGGACTCATTTACCTACGAAGCTTCCGCAGTTATTTTATTTAGATGGCCTTCAGCCTTATTTATGTAATAAATACTCTTTTGAGGACCTCGATGTAATAAAGTGTGTGATTGAACTCTGTTATAAATCCTCGAGTACTGTGTGTGTCAGCATACCAATCTAGGGATGACACGTGAGCACAGAGACTCCGATCCATTTGGGTCGGGTCGCTACATGATGGTATTCAGATCACACGTTGACTGTAGGACGCGACCACTAGGAATGGAAAAGCCTTAGAAAAAAAGTATTTTATAATTTCCCTATATATCTGTTGGTCTTATGCTCTTCTTTATTCATTTCTAACCCTTCTCTATTTCAATAATATAGATGTCGACCTCCAAGACCAAGTTTGCCCAGCCCGACGAGACCATGCCCTTCGGACAACGCCTGAAGAATGTCGTGAAGTACCTGAACATCGCCCTGCCCACTTTCACTGGAACCTTCACCGCAACCTTGCCGGAGGAGAAGCACTGGAGAATTGATGTCCACATTCCCGGATGTACCTTTGGAAATACCACCAGGGATATTGATTTTTTCTTCAATGCGCCAACCTGGACCTTAGGCAGGAGTATTGCCGCACAAAACACCTTTGGACGCATTTGTGAGGAATACAACCAGGATCTCGAGGGAACCATCTACAGGATATGCGGACGCATGGATCTCCATGGAGAAGTAGTCCACACCAGGGAAGATGAGTCGATCGCATCATACATACAAGATCAGGAGCAGCACATCCGCCGAATGGAGAACTAGATGTACGACAGCATGAAGAACACCAGGAAGCTGATAACCTGGAATATCGAGCTAGAGGATGAAATCAAGGCAACTCGCGATGGATATGAGGAGGAAATCAGCGTACTACTGGAAAGGCACGAAAAGCTGAAGAAGAAGCTGGAAAGAGCCGAGGAGAAGCTGGACCAGGGAGAAAATCTTCACAATGATGACAGTGATGCAGCCTTCATCAGCAACGATGCCGATTATGAAGACGATGATGATGATGAGAACATGATGGAGTCTTCTACCGATCAGAACTTTTAGCTGACCACCATTTTAGATATTAGTATTCCGATTTATTTTCGATTAGAGTTTTCCGAGTAGTTCAATGTCATTCGTGAGATTTTGTAATAGTTAGCTTAGACCCGATTGTGTGAACCTTGATTGAAATTGACTGGTGTGATTTGGAGTCTTATTTGCCTCATTTGCATATGGGTAGTGTGATTTTCTCATTAGGCCCTTATTCTATTCTAATTTCTCATCCACTCCAAACCCATCAGATGCCTCCGAGACGTGACCCGGGATTTCCACCGGAACTTACCCAGTTGATCCAGAACTAGAATGCCCTCATGCAGATGCTCCTCCAGAACCAGAACCAGAACAACAACAACAACAACAACCCACCACCCCAAGCTGATAACCTTACCCGTTTCTTGAGGTTGAACCCACCCGTGTTCTCAAGCAGCATGGAGCCGATCATCGTAGAGACTGGCTTCGCAAGATCGGAAGGGAGCTGACCACCGCAGGATGCACTGATGCTGAGAAGGTGCGCTTTGCTGCACATCAACTGGATGGACCAGCAGCTTCATGGTGGGAGAACTACACCACCACATTCCCCATTGCCAATGTGACTTGGGATCAGTTCCAGCAAGCGTTCCGTACCGCACATGTTTCAGCTGGGGCTATAGTCTGAAGAAGCGTGAGTTCCTCAACTTACGCCAGGGAAATCATTTTGTTGTGATTATGTGAAGGAATTCAGCAAGTTATCCAGGTATGCTCCCGAAGACATGGTTGATGATGCCGCTAAACAAGAGAAATTTCTGGAGGGACTGAACGATGATCTGGGACTTCAGTTGACCGTGGCTACCTTTAACAGCTATCAAGAGTTGGTTAACAAGGCTCTCATTCTGGAAGGCAAGCAGCAGCAGATAGATAACCGCAAGAGGAAGTACAGACAGGGAAAGTACAACTCTGGAGTTCAGCAGAAGCCCTGCTATACCCCATACTCGGGAAATAATGGATCAGGATCCAGCAGGTATGGTGTACACAATCACCATAATCATGGAGGACATTTTCATCATGGAGGAAATGCACATAACCATAATAGCCATAAGAATGGCAATGGGAACGGAGGAAACGGCAATCAGCATCGCTCCAACCCCGCTACACCGGCGAAGATGGATCTGAGCCACATCACCTGTTTCAAGTGCAAGAACACAGGACACTACGCCACCGATTGCCCTGAGGCCAAGAACGGGAATGGTAATGGAAGCTCTGGAGGCAAGAAGCCCAATCCTTGCAACAGAGGTCAGGTGAACCATGTCGATGTGGAGGAAGTTTATGATCAGCCTGACACCGTCGTTGGTAAGTTCTTGATTAATTCAGTTGCAGCCCTTGTTCTTTTTGACATTGGTGCATCGCATTCATTCATATCAAGGGGGTTTGTGGATAAGTTTAAGTTGCCGACCGTAGCCCTTAAAACACCCATGTTAGTGAGTTCCCTAGGAGCAGAGTCTATGGCTAGCCGGGGATGTTTTCAGTTGCCGTTGACCATAGGGAGGCATGTTTTTCCCACAGACCTCATCATCCTAGAATCACAAGGATTGGACGTAATTCTAGGCATGGACTGGTTATTCAAGTATGAAGGAAATATTGATTGTGCCCGTAAGACGATTCTTCTCACCACCCCAGATGGAAAACTGATCAAGTATGTGTCGAGGCATACGCCAAGGAGGACTCAGATGAATTCTCTTTCGAGAGTTGTTCAGGATGAAGTAGCAGTTGTGAAGGACTATCCTGATGTGTTTCCAGAGGAATTCCCCAGCATGCCACCGGATCGAGACATTGAGTTTTTGATCGAGCTATTGCTAGGCACATGACCGATATCCAAGAGACCGTATCGGATGCCCGCAAATGATTTGGAAGAAATTAAGAAGCATATTAAGGAATTATTGGAGAAAGGGTATATCCGATCGAGTTCATCACCTTGGGGTGCCCCAGTTCTTCTAGTGGAGAAGAAGGATGAAACCTTGAGAATGGTTGTGGAATATCGTTCGTTGAATGAGGTGACCATCAAGAACAAATACCCCTTGCCGATGATCAATGATTTGTTTGACCAGCTAGTCAGAGCTAGTGTTTTCTCCAAGATCGATCTTCGATCAGGATATCACCAGTTGAAGATCCGAGAGCAGGATATCCCCAAGACAGCTTTTACCAAAAGGTATGGGCATTATGAGTATACAGTCATGTCTTTTGGTTTGACTAATGCCCCTGCTTATTTTATGAGCATGATGGACAAGGTATTCATGGAGTTTTTGGATAAGTTCGTCGTCGTGTTCATTGATGATATATTGGTTTACTCGAAGAATGAAGAGGAACACAAGGAACATTTGCGCTTGCTGCTGGAGAAGCTCAGGGAACATCAATTCTACGCCAAGTTCAGCAAATGCGAGTTTTGGTTGAAGGAAGTCGGATTTCTCAGACATGTTGTATCAGGAGAAGGAATAGTAGTAGACCCTTCCAAGGTTGAAGCCGTCACCGAATGGGAGGCACCCACCTTAGTCGGAGAGATTCGTAGTTTCCTTGGACTTGCAGGATATTACCGGAGATTTATTGAGAATTTCTCCAAGATCGCGAAGCCCATGACGGAGTTATTGAAGAAAGACACCAAGTTTGTTTGGACCGATGAATGTGAGGCCAGCTTCCAGGAGTTGAAGAAATGTTTGGTTACAGCCCAGTGCTAATTCTTTCGAATATACGCAAGGATTTTCAGGTGTATTGCGACGCTTCACGTCAGGGACTTGGAGGTGTTCTTATGCAAGAAGGAAGAGTTGTATCTTATACCTCACGTCAGCTATGACCTCATGAGTTGAACTATGCCACGCATGATTTGGAGTTAGCAGCCGTAGTGCACGTGCTCAAGACCTGGAGACATTTTCTTATCGGAAATAGTTGCGATGTTTACACGGATCACAAGAGTTTGAAATACATCTTCACGCAGAAGGAGTTGAACCTCAGACAGAGGAGATGGTTGGAGCTCATAAAGGATTATGACATGAGATTGCATTATCACCCAGGAAAGGCCAATGTTGTGGCAGATGCATTAAGCCGTAAGAGTTATGATAATACTCTCACAGCAGGAGGATTACCTCAGGAGTTAGCCAACGATCTCAGAGATCTCCGATTGGAGATAGTTCCACGAGGTTTTGTTGCTGCAATGGAAATTCAATCCACCTTGTTGGGAAAGATCCAAGAAGCCCAGAAATTAGACAAAGGCATTGCAGAGATAAAGGAAAGGATGAACCAAGGAAAGGCAGAAGGATTTCGTGAGGATGAACACGGAACTTTATGGTTTGAGCAGCGTATTTATGTGCCCAATGACCCAGAGATCAGGAAGTTGATTCTTCAGGAGGCTCATGATTCGCCTTACTCGATACACCCAAGCAACACCAAGATGTATTTGGACTTGAAGGAAAATTTCTGGTGGACAGGTATGAAGAAGGATATTGCCGAGTATGTAGCAGTATGCGATGTATGTCAGAAGGATAAAGCAGAGCACCAGAAACCAGCAGGATTACTTTAGCCTTTGCCGATACCCGATTGGAAGTGGGACAAGCTTGGCATGGATTTCGTCACCGGATTACCCAGGACCCGATCAAGTTATGATTCTATTTGGGTAGTGGTTGATCGCTTGACCAAGGTAGCTCACTTCATCCCCGTGAAAACCACCTATACGAGTGCTAAGCTGGCCAAGATATACATGACCAGGATCGTATGTCTGCATGGAGTTCCGAGGACCATCGTATCAGATAGAGGAAGACAATTTACCTCAAAGTTTTGGCATCAGTTACACGAAACTTTGGGTACCATGCTGGAGTTCAGTACAACTTTTCATCTGCAGACAGATGGACAAACAAAGAGAGTCAATCAGATTCTGGAGGACATGTTGAGAGCTTGTGCGCTAGACTATGGATCTAGTTGGGATGATAATTTACCTTACGCAGAGTTCTCATACAACAACAGCTACCAGACCAGTTTGAAGATGGCCCCTTTTGAAGCTTTGTACGGAAGGAGGTGCAGGACACCATTGATGTGGGATGAAGTTGGAGACTGTAAATTATTCGGACCAGATTTAATCAAGGACTCAGAGGAGAAAGTCAAGCTGATCCGTGACAGACTCAAGATAGCCCAGTCCAGGCAAAAAGTTATGCTGATACTAAACGCAAGGAGGTAACATATGAAGTCGGAGACAGAGCATATCTTCGTGTGTCGCCGCTTCGAGGAGTTAAACGGTTTGGAGTCAAAGGAAAGTTAGCACCATGATTTGTGGGGCCATACAGAGTTTTGGAATGCATGGGTGAAGTTGCTTACAAGTTGGAATTGCCAGAAGCTTTGTCAGGAGTTCATGATGTGTTCCACGTTTCCTAGTTGAAGAAGTACCATGCAGAGATGGCCGATATTCCTTTGAGAGACACGGTGCCATTGGAGGCCATATAGTTGGATAGTGATCTGACTTATGAGGAGAAGCCCGTCAAGATTCTCGAGACTGCAAGTAGGGTTACCCGCAGCAAGGTCATCAAGTTCTGCAAGGTTCAATGGAGTCACCATACCGAGGAAGAAGCCACCTGGGAGCACGAAGAAGACCACCGACAGGACCATCCGCACCTTTTTGCTGACGAACCCGAATCTCGAGGGTGAGATTCATCTTAAGGGGGGTAGGTTTGTAACATCCCAATTTTCAATTTGGATGTTTATAATAGATCATCCTTATGCATCCATGATTTATGCATTTTTGCCCTCCATTTGTATTATTTGAATTTTGATCCAAGGAACTTTGTGCAATTCAAGGACCCAAAAGACAGAATTGGAAGTTTCCCTAAATCCATTTTTGAAAGTTCTTTAAATTCAAAATTTGGAATTTGGATCAAATTTGGTTTCACTAAATTCATTTCCTCTATTTCCAAAAATAAAATAAAGAGAGAAGATAAAAGGACTTCTTCAAAAATAGAAAGGAAATATTGGAAATTGAATTTTAAATTAAAATATATTTATTTGGTTTTATATACAAATTATTTTAAGGCTAATTTTATTAGCATATCAAAAAATATTTATTTTTAAAATAATGCATTTAGGACAGAAAATAGTTCACACGGTCTAGTATATGACCAAATATTTATGTGAATTTTTCTGGAATTTTTAGAATTATTTACTTTGTGTTTTTCTGTGTTTCGGTATTTCTGTAAATAGAAAAAACAGAAAAGGTTTTGTTTAAAAAAAGGGGGGACGAAGCCCAGCGCCAGCGCCAGGCCAGCGGGGCAACTGGCCGGCCCAACTAGGCCTTATGGCCTAGCCGCTGCCTCCCCGCGCGAAAACGCTTCGCGTCGGCCACCCGACGCATCCTCCTCTCTCCCGTTGTCGCTGACGCCCAGGGCCCACGCCCTTCTTCCTCCCCACGCCACGCCTGGAGTCCGCCTTTGCCATGAGTTCGCCGCCCGAGTTCAAATCCCGTTCGGGATTCTATCTCGAGGCTTTCCCCTCTCCCACAAAGATGTCCTATAAATACTTCTCCCCCTCCTTTCTCGATCCCCTCCAAAACCCCTCGCCAAAACCATCACTACCGCACGCCAACGCCGTTCGGATCTCCGCCGGAGCCGAACCTTGCTGCCATCAAATTCGTCGCCGGTGAGTCTTCCCGAGCCTCCTCCTTCTGTAATCCTTTTTCTCTTGATTCCGCATGTCATTTTGACATATTTTTGCGCCTCTTCTCCCTCTATAGAGAGCACCCCGAGCTCGCACGCCCGCCGGAGTTCACGCAGAGCAACCGAGCTCCGCCGTGTTCGCCACGCCTCGTCCGATCATCCCCGAGCATCACGAACACCACCACCGGAGCCCCCTCGTTCGGCCGCATCCAACCGACCTCACCGCCGCCTTCCCCGACCATCGGAACCTCGCCACAGACGACGCCTGAGCCGCCCTCGCCTTCTATCCCCCCCTTGCAGTAAGCAATCGCCGCCCGTCACCGTTCGATCTGCTTTTGACGGCTTGAATTAGATCGCCTAGCTTTTTATTTATTTTCGAATTGGTATGCTATAAATTCCGGCCGTTCGCCACTTAAGCTATGTGGCGAACGCAACCACAACCGTCTGATCGGGATCTGACCGATCGGAGTAGATCTGTTGTTTTTATTTTATTTTATTTTCTCCGAGCTGTTTTCGCTATGGATTGGCCACCTGCCCACAACAGACAATCGCAGCCACCCACCGCTCGCCACGTGGCTCCTCTGCCACGGTCGGCCGAGATCTAAGCTTTTCAGTATTTTTCTTTATTTCAAATCTGTCCTGATTTTGTTTTTAGCATATCTTTAATTCTACAGATCCAAATTCATTGATTCTTTTTCCTATGGTTTCATAAAAATCACATCTATCCAGAGAACCATACTAAAAATATTTTTGACAATTTAAATGTGAACAGATTCATCTTTAAACTTGTTTTGGCTATAATTTGAAATATATAACTCCGATTTAATTGATTCTTTTTGCAAATTGAAGCTTGTGACATGTACCTTCTGTTAATGTCAAAATCATATATTTTTGCTACCGTTAAAATTATGTTCTGTACAGAAACTTTATTTGGTTGTTTTTGGAGTTTTCCCAAGTATTTTCTTTGTTTTCTTTTTGGATCTTTGCTTGATTTCTTATGTGTGCCAATGTTTGCGTTGTTAGATCATCCGGAGTGCGAAGCTTGCTACTACGAATCTTTAGAGTTCAACGATCGTCAGCAAGGCAAGTTCACACCTTGATCATACTTTTCTATACCCATTTTTTTACTATGCATTAGTTACACCCTTAAAATTTGCATGAGTAGGATTGGGAAATTGTGGCATTGCTATGTAGTTCATGAGGTAGGAACCTATGACCTTTGATCACCCCGGGAATAATCTTTATGTCATATATTGCTTAGCCATGCTCGTAGACAGGGTTGGTATGTGTGATTCATGCAAGTTGCGAGAGATATAATAATTTGGGTTAAGTTAAGGTGGCAGCATTAACACACATCTGGGTGGATTGATTGGGGCACCTGGAGAAACCAGTGCTTGCCCATGGGGATCCCGGAGTACCCGTGTGATCACCCTAGGATTGCCACCCAGGCTCAAAGGGATCATACGACACTTCATGACTAGAAACTTCCGTGTGCAGCCACAAGCCATTATGGGCTCTAGCATAGTTGAGTAAGTTGTGTGACCTCTTTCCGGGTAGGCTTGCAGATGTAGGGGAATGTAGGTGTACCGGTCTACCCAGGGTTAAGGGCAAATGCTTCTAAAAGACTGTGTCTCAATCTTCTGATCATGGAGGTGGTCGAGTCTTGTGGGAAAAAATGCGCAAACCTCTGTAGAGTGTAAAAACTAATCATGATTAGCCGTGTCCCCGGTTATGGACAAATTTGAGTATCTAGAAGTGAATTATTGGTTGATCTCATCACTTTATTTTAATTAATGAATTGGGTTATTGAAAATTTTGGTTAAGGGATTGAGTTGGAGGAACCACCTCAATAAAGGCATAAACTTGGTAGTAAATAAAATTTATTCCTTTGTTGTAGGGAAAAATTAGCTTTATGCAAAATTTAACTAAGAGCCTCCACAGCCAAATATGCATATAGAGATAGACATTTTCATTATTATTCTATGGTGTGAAATTGCCAGCATATTCCATGTGCTGACCTACACGGCTGCAACATCTCATGTTGCAGAGTTTTTCGATGAGGATTAAGGTGCGATAGGTCGTTGTTCTGCACTCAGTTTGCCATGGAGTTGATGGACTCATTTACCTATGAATTTTCCGCAGTTATTTTATTTAGATGGCCTTCAGCCTTATTTATGTAATAAATACTCTTTTGAGGACCTCGATGTAATAAAGTGTGTGATTGAACTCTGTTATAAATCCTCGAGTACTGCGTGTGTTAGCATACCGATCCACGAATGACACGTGAGCACAGAGACTCCGATCCATTTGGGTCGGGTCGCTACAATTGGTTTATCTTGCAATGGGGGAGGTGCTTTGTAATGGGTTCAATCTTGCGGTGCTCAATCCCAGTGACAGAAAGGGACATGACATGTATTTGTATTGTTGCCATTAAGGATAAAAAGATGGGGTTTGATCATCTGCTTGAGTTTACTTTGTCTACATCATGTCATCTTGCTTAAAGCGTTACTCTGTTTCATACTTAATACCCTAGATGCATGTTGGATGGCGGTCGGTGGGTGGAGTAATAGTAGTAGATGCAGGCAGGAGTCAGTCTACTTGTCTTGGACATGATGCCTATATACATGATCATTGCCATGAATCCGTCATAATTATTTTCTTTTCTATCAATTGCTCAATAGTAATTTGTTTACCCACATTATGTTCTGCGCTCGAGAGAGAAGCCTCTAGTGAAAACTATGGCCCCCGGGTCTACTTTAAATATAAAAAGAAAACTAAAAATACCTTGCTGCAATTTATTTACTTTTATTTTATTTAGTATTTTACTTTATCTATCTATCACTATCAGAATTAATACTTGCAAATAACCGCTAAGAGGATTGACAACCCTCTTATTTGCGTTGGGTGCAAGTGTTTGCTTTTGGGTGTGTAGGTGCTGCTAAAGGATTTTGACTGGTTTTCCTACTGGATTGATAACCTTGGTTCTTAAATGAGGGAAATACTTATCTCTACTATACTGCATCATCCCCTCCTCTTCGGGGAAATCCCAACACAGTCTACAAGTAGCAGAGGCTAGTCCTCTAGCGGCCCCTCTCAGATGCAGTGGCCACACTATGGCCAGGGGGGTGACGATGACGAGGACATGGACTAAAGAGTAGGCCCAGAGCTTAAGTTTGGGTGAGCTAATCCCCTAGTTATCCATGCATGCATATTTATTTTTCTTTTGTTTTTGTGTTTTGCATGTTTATTTTCTGTGTGCATAATAAAATGAGGAGCACACTTTGGTCTTGCCTTGTTGCAGTTCTTTTCGTTTGTTTTCTTTGAACCTACAGGTTTGTTCTCTACTAGCAAGAAGAAATGAAGAAAATGAATTGGGAGTTGATGGAGGGGAAGAATGAGCCAGCGCGAGAAGGTATAACATATACATCATCCCTTGTCTCGCAATATTATTTGAGAAAGAATTTTTAGTTGACTGGCTGCACTTGAATTAGTTCCCCACGATAGTTGAATATCATCTAGTCATAACTCCCAATTTCAGATTTTGCTAGTCAAACCTTGTGGGAAAGCATGTTTTTGTTTTAATGAAAATCTGAAATTTTTAGAGGTCAGGAACTTTCGAAGAGAACGAGTACTTAAGCAATTCAACTCCACATGCTGATTTTGATTGACTTGATGACACCTATTGATGGAGTTGTTTAGAGGGATGAATATTTGAAGTGGTTGAGGTTATGCCAAAATTTATTCACAATACTTAAATCATGGAGCTCCAGCCCTAGGCTGGCTTTACGTCTCGTTGCTATATGTTGAGATAATTAGCGTAACTGCAACTCCGTCACGAACTTGGGGATTGTGTAGTGAACGATCAACCTTCCCCAAGGGAGTGTGCAAGTGGTAAATAAAATCACTAATCACTGAACTCGAAAGAGACAACCATCCTTGATCCATAGTGCATGAAATTAAGCCACAACGGAACCCAATTGCATATAGTGAATTTTGGCATAACCCAGTCACCGAGAGTTGAAATCTCGAAGAACAATGACTGAGAGAAGTGTTTGAGAGCCATGACTAGGAGGCATTAGTGGGTGTTAATGAAAAACTTGAGTACTTTGCTATCTTTGATCTCCAAACCTTCTAAATGCACTTTGATGGTTGAGCTTAAGTTGAATATGCATCTAATAGATGAACACCTTCATTTGCCTAAACACTTGGTTAGAGAAGAAAATTTCTTTTGATAAATTATAACTAAGGTATGAGACTATACGTGGTTAGACAACGAGTTTAGCTGCAGCTATTCAATTGCAAATACTTTCTGGAATGATCTTGCAGGATAAGAGAGGATGGATATGATGTATTTTTTCGAGCCGGTAAAATTCTTTCCATTCAACCAAGCACCTTTTCACTCTCTTGATTTTTTGTTTGCTCGAGGACGAGCAAATCTTAAGCTTGGGGGAATTGATGGCTCGAGAATTTGCAATGTTTTTCATTGTGATTTCCATTTGGTTTCATTGGATTTTTGTTATTCTTCGGATAATTCTAATGCTAATCCAAGAAAAGAGAAGAAAATCTACTTTGGCCTTTGGATGGCAGGAAATATCACATTTGGAAGGAAACCAAAGGAGATTTCTGCAAATCAAGCCAATTGGAGCAACTTTCTTGAAGAGAGCATTGTCAACAGGCGCATCAGGGTGAAAGACGGCGTTCCATATGATCGCACGTGCTCGTATGAGCAGTCGTTTGGAGTGCCCATAGCCCCTCCTCGTCTATACAATCAACTTTCGTGAAGGGACCACGAAGAGAAGAGAACCCAAGCCGCCGCCACACCATCCAGAACAGGAGAAGAGAGGATCTGAGGAACTCACGAGGATCATCATAGTTTTGGTCCTTTCATCTCCATCATCATCATCACCTCCTTCACTATTGTAAGAGGGATTGGAACTTGTAATCTCAACTCCATCTCATCTGAGACAAGACTATCTGGGCACCATTTCATCTCATTGTGGATCCCCTCAATATTATCGATATGGTTTTCATGGTTTTTCTCTTTGATGTGATTGATTCCCCTCTTATGATGTGTGAGTAATTCCCCTAGGTGTGGGAGATGTAGGTAAGTGGTAAGATTGATATGTGCCTATCCTATATGTCATCATTTGAATTCGTAGTAGTATGATCTATTTAGTATGTTGTTATACTGTGGTGAACTCTATGTGTCTTGTCCAATTTAAGGGCCCAGGCAACAAGATCTAAAGACCTACACAGGTAACACACATTGATTAGGAACTCTGTGACCTTTGATGTGACAGGTGGAGATATCTATGAGAACTGAAGACAATATGAGATAACGGTGATCCATTGACTTAATGCTTGGTTCCGGTCTTATGACCTTAAGTGTGGAAACGACCACTCTGTGGCAACGGAGAAGCATGACCATAGAATGAAATGTAACCCCTAGTGGAGGAGTTTCATGACTCTAGGGAGAACTGCCTACAGAAAGTTTATATCCAATACTATGAGTACAATACAAGGTAACTGGTATTACTGTCGCACTGGCACAATTCATTTATTCTTACCATGAACTGAAATCTCTCCACACCTAATCTCTTCATTGCAGGCAACACCATTTATATTTTAGTTCTTGTTATTTACTTTCATTAGTTATTTCGTAGACACCTTTAAATCCTCTTTATATTAGCATATTTGTTTTATCGTTTACTCAGGACTGTAATAGTATTTGCAGAAGCTCAAGCAGTACTTCACATAAGAACCGTGACACCTTGTGTGTGACAGAAACGCCTCCATAAATACTCTCATCCACTCTTTGTTGGGACGATTACTCATTGGGATACTTCCGCGAAAGTGGTACACTACCCTATTTGGTTTGCAGGTACCAGAGACCATGTGTGGTAGGAATACCTATCAAACACACATATGAAAATGGACACGTTGGCGATAGTGGAGACACCGCACACATTTTACAGTTTTGAACTGTGTGATAATGTACGTATCGCAAACAGACCGGTAGAAATAAATGTTTGTGATATCCACCTTTTGCACACATGTATATCTGCGTAATCGTTTCGGATGTCTGGCGGATCACAAACGTAGTGCCGGTCTCTAACGTGTGGGATAGTCCGCGACTTCGCATACGATTACTTTACGAAAATCGTCAGCAGTGGGTCACCCTATCGCCGACGGTTTTTGAGTCGTGTGGGATGGAACCCCCTATCGCACACACAGTCAAGGTGATGGTTTAAAACTCTGTCGCGGAAAGGGGGTAAAAACTGTTTGTATAGCACGTAACGGTACCAATGAGTAGAAACAAGACTACCTTCATCTAACTGAGTGAGAATCGGAGATTGAGTCTCTGAAATTTGAGAACATTGAGTTTCTATCATGCGGGCGTGTTTATCAAGAGTTTTTACCACATGACTCAACCCGTCTACCTCATCGGAGAGGTTGGCTATAACCTTTTCATTATGATATATGCTTCTTCGGAAGTCTCTGTTGAAGTTATCTTGCTGGAACTTGAACTTATTCATCGTTTCTTGAAGTTCATCCTCCTGCTGATAGATACTGAATATATCCACTTTTTCATTAATAACTTGTTCAATAGGTTTACCTTTTTCTTCAGTAATCTTCTTAAATTCCTCCATATCTTCAATATGGTATACTTTTCCAACGGGCTTCATTGGCTCCTCTATGTTCCATTGTTCTCTTGCAGTCATAATCTTCACTATAAGTTCTCTTCCTTCTTCAAGAGTTAATGACATGAATCGTCCTCCTGCGCTCAAGTCAAGAATATATTTTGATTCTTCATTAATTCCATGATAAAACATATGAAGTATAACATATTCAGCATAACCATGGTTAGGGCATAAATTCAAAAATTTAGAATATCTCCCCCAAGCTTCACATAAAATTTCACCATCCTCTTGAACGAATAGAGTGAGATTTCTTCGTAGTTTAGTGATTTTTTAGCCTGGGAGAAATTTATCCATAAACTTTTCAACACACATCAACTAGCAGGTTATACTTCCTTGAGGCAATCGATTGTACCATTTTTCAGCATCACCCTTCAAAGAAAACCTAAAGAGTCTTAGCAATACGAATTCTTGTGACATATTCTTTAATTTGAAAGTCCCACATAAAGTGTCAAAAACATAAGATGTGCTTGAGGGTCTTCTTCTTTGGTTCCTGCAAAGGCATACTTTTTAACTTCTGCAATAAGATCACAGTCAATCGAGTATTCTTTCGCATAGTTTGTAGGATATACTATAGTAGATCTTTGAGTCATCACTGGAGCACAACAATCTCTTACAGTCTTCTTTGGTTTTGGAGTAATCGACATCTTTGCAAACAAAGTGTTAAGCTCAACTATTTGGGTATTTTTGTATTTTTCTATTAATAAAGCTTGTTGCTCCTGAGGGAAACGAGCAATATAATCTAGTAAATACGTTCTTCTAGAACAAGTTGATCCCCTGTGACTTACAGGAAGCATCTACAATAACAACACCTGCAAAAACAGTTGCGAAACAAATACTCTGCGCTTAGCTCCCTGGCAATGGCGCCAGAAAATACTTTTGATGCCCGCAAGACAAAACAGGGAGGTGTAGCACTTTCGCAGAAGTATCCCAATGAGTAATCGTCCCAACGAAGAGCGGAGGAGAGTATTTATAGTGGTGCTTCTATCACACACAAGACACAAGGTGTCACAGTTCTCATGTGAAGTAACTGCTTGAGCTTCTGCAAATATTGTTACCGTCCGGATAGACAAATAAACCAGATTGACAATGATAAAGGGTTTTAAAGTAATTACTATAAAGACTATTAAAAGTAAATAACATAGATGAAAATGAGAATTGTATTTTTTGCAATGAAGAGATTAGGTGCGGAGAGAATTCAGTTCATGGTAAGAATATATCAAGTGTGGCAGTGCGGCAGTAATACCAGTTACCTTGTATCATACTCATAGTATTTGATATGTGTGTGCTGTAGGCGGATCACCCTATGGTTATGAAACTCCTCCACGTGGGATTATATTTCAATCTATGGTCCTGCTTCACCGTTGCCACAGAGTGGTCGTTTCCACAATTAAGGTCCTTGGACCAGAACCAAGCATTAGGTTTCATGGATCACCGTTATCTCATATTGTCTTCGGTCCTCATAGATATCTCCACCTGTCACATTAGAGGTCACAGATTTCCTAAACAATATGTGTTACCTATGTAGGTCCTGAGATCATGTTGCCTGGGCCCTTAAATTGGACAACGTGCATAGAGTTCACCACAGTATAACAATCTACTAGACATATCATACTACTACAAATACAAATGACAACATATAGAATAGGCACATATGAATCTTACCACTCACCTACATATCCCACGCCTATGGGGGACTACTCACCCATCATAAGAGAGAAACCAATCACACCAGAGATTAAACCCATGAAAACCATATCGATAATATCGTGAAGATCCACAATAAGATGAAATGGATAATTCCAATAGTCTTGATCTCCAGATGAGATTGGATAGAGTTACAATTGTTCTCACAACTTGGAATTCCTCTTACAAAGGTGAAGGGGGTGATGATGATGGAGATGAAAGGACCATAACTAAGAAGATTTCCTCGACGTTCTTCGAATCTCCTCTTCTTCTGTTCTGGATGTGGTGGCGGCGGCTAGGGTTCTCCTCTCCCCCAGGTTCCTCCACGAAAGTGTCTTGTATAGACGTGGTGGAGCTGTTGGCACTCCATATGACCGCTCATACGAGCGCTTGCGGTCGTATAGAACGCCGTCTTTTGCTCTGCTGTGCCTGCTGGCTTGATTCTCCACATGGAAGTTGCTCCAATTGGCTTGATTTGTAGTAATTCTCCTTGTTTCATTCCATATATGATATTTCCTACCAAACAATGGAGAAACGGATTTTCTTCCCTTTTGAAGGATTAGCATTAGAAATAATCGAGAAGTGACAAAGATCCGGTGAAAACCAAATAAGAATTACTCGAAAAACATCACAGATTCTGAAGCCATCATGTCCTGGCTCAAGGCATCCCGCACTGCTTGAAGGGTATGGGAGCGCATCCAATCGGACCCCCTGCTGGGCCCGGAGATTGACGCCGTGCATTCTTGGGTGAACCGAGAGCTGAACTTCCTTGCCATTCACATCGTGGCGGAGGTGAACGTCGAGGAGTGCATGGAGATGGGAGCCCCCGAGCCTCTTCTTCGGGCATGGCAGATCCTTGGCTGGGCCATGGAGCAAGCGGGCTCTAAGGACCCGTCCCGGGCGGCACGATGGGTTTGCCTCCAGGGGTTCTCCCCGAGAATGCACTCGGGGCTCCGTTTCTTGAGCCTGCGGGGGATCCCTCGACCGATCTTAGTCTTTAGGGCGCTCTTCCTCCCCTTTTATGTAACGGGCTTCGTGAGAGCCTTATCCCCGACTAGTTTCCAGGTTTCTTTGTCAGGGATCAATTTTGTAAAAGTGGAAACATAGTTATTTACTATCTTATATACTTTCGTCCGTCTATTAATTAATAAGGTGGGAAGTTTTATCCTATGTCTTAGGATGCTTGCCAATCCCCGAGGTGGGTGCTCGGGGTCTTTCTGTTCCTTGCAACGGGGGAAGGGCCCTACGTCTAGGGCGCTCGTACCTCCCAGCCTAAGTGTTAGGGGATTTTTTTTGAAGTCAGTGTGATGCCTGGTCGTGACTCCAGGGCTTTTGGGAAGCTTTGAGTTAGTAAAGTAGTCATGAGAATGTTTCGTAGTGCCTGGTCGTGATGCCAGGGCTTTCCTCCGTGTCCATACGATTGACGTGTCGTGCCTGGTTGCGACTCCATGGCTTTGTGTTAATTGGTTAATCGTGAGAACGTATCGTAGTGCCTAGTCGCGACTCCAGGGCTTTCCTATGTGTCCATCCGATTGACGTGTCATGCCTGGTCGCGACTCTAGGGCTTTGTGTTAATTGGTTAATCATGAGAACATATCGTAGTGCCTGGTCGCGACTCCAGGGCTTTCCTCCATGTCCATCCGATTAACATGTCGTGCCTGGTTGCGATTCTAGGGCTTCGTGTTAATTGGTTAATCATGAGAATGTATCGTAGTGCCTGGTCGCGACTCTAGGGCTTTCCTCCGTGTCCATCCGATTGACGTGTCGTTCCTGGTCGTGACTCGAGGGCTTTGTGTTAGTACCGATAGTCCTCATATTCCTGGGCACGACTGTAGGGCTTTGTGCTTAGAAAAACCCTGAGCGGGGCCTTCGCCCGAGCTCGGTGCCTGGGCGTGAATCCAGGGCTTTATGGGTGGCCAGGTCACGCTCTTCAGCATGCGGCAGACCGCTTCTGGTTAAGAGACGCCTGGCCCCTTCGTCCCAACCCTCCCCCCAAAGAGGGAGATCAGAAAGAAGGCCCCCATCAGCATGCGGCGGACTGCTTCTGGTTGGAGGATTTAATTTTTTTTCCCGTAGCCTTTCTGAGAAAGGTTACAGGAGAACCCTCGTCAACATGTGACATACCACTTCTGGTTGAGGGTTGGGTCGGTCCGATAAATTACTCCCCAGAGGCACTGTGGGGGAAGCGTCCCCGTCAGTTTGCAGCGGACTGCTCCTGGTTGGGGTGTACTCGCTTCCCCCGGCCACCCGTGGCACAACTTATCGGTCCGGGATGCATGATGGGCCACTCTCGTCCCTTTTTTCGTGTTCGGGGTTCCTTTTTCTATGGACGGGAACAGACAAAGGGGGAGGGTAGGGGTAGCGACCCCTACTTTCCCCCCTCATGCTTTTCTGAGGTGATCATGGTCTCTGCACTTTTTGACCTGACTATGCAAATACGGAATATGACTCATTTTTCTAAAAACAGTATGTAAGATATTACCCTGAATAGTTTACGCCATGGTGATTGTGGCCGGGCCCGATGTCCTGGAGCTTTTGATACCGACTTGTCACTGCTAGCCTCCCATCCTACTCCAGGCGGTTCCTTTATCATACTTCCGAGGTCTTCAACCCCGTCTCTGGCTCCTCCTCCTTCGCTCCCTGGTCCTGGCTTTGTTCCGGCCTCGATCGCTCCGAGGATGGGCCAGGATGTCCCAAGAGCAGCGATGTTTTCCTGATGGGGGCATTCCCAATGATGAGGTCATGTTTTCCTTCTTCTCCGCACGTGTCCTGGTGGGTTCACCCTCATCAAAGCGCCTGATGGGGCTAGGGGTACGGCCAGGATGGGTTCCGCTACAACGCCATGCCGCCTATTGTGCCGACGCCGGATCGGCCCTTGCGACCCATGGGGGTGCCCGGATTGCGGGGGCTGCCTGGCAATCCTGACCATTTCAGTGCTTGTAGGATCAAAAGTATCTCTAGAGGGGGGGTGATTAGACTACTTGACCAAATAAAAATCTATCCTTTTCCCAATTTTAGTTGTGGGCAGATTTTAGCAAGTATGACAAGTCAAGCAACACCCTACACATGCAATTCTAAGAGTGTGGTAGCGGAAAGTAAACAATTTCACATGTAAGTAAAGGGGGGATTGGAGATTTCAAACGCAATGAAGACACGATGATTTTTGGCGTGGTTCCGATAGGTGGGGCTATCATACGTCCACGTTGATGGAGGCTTCAACCCACGGAGGGTAACGGTTGCCCAAGTCCACCGAGGGCTCCACCCACAAAGGGTCCACGAAGAAGCAACCTTGCCTATTCCACCATGGCTTATGTCCACGAAGGACTAGCCTCACTCGGGGTAGATCTTCATGAAGTAGGCGATCTCCTTGCCCTTACAAACTCCTTGGTTCAACTCCAGATGATCTTGGAGGCTCCCAAGTGACACCTAACCAATCTAGGAGACACCACTCTCCAAAAGGTAATAGATGGTGTGTTGATGATGAACTCCTTGCTCTTGTGCTTCAAATGATAGTCTCCCAAACACTCAAGAACTTCCTCACAAATTTGGCTATGGTGGAACAAAGATTTGAGTGGAAAGCAACTTGGGAAAGGCTAGAAATCAAGGTTCAAATGGTTGGATTGGCATGTCTTGATCTCAACACATGAGTAGGTGGTTCTCTCTCAGAA
Organism: Elymus sibiricus; assembly: GCA_039707655.1. Lineage (NCBI taxonomy): Eukaryota > Viridiplantae > Streptophyta > Magnoliopsida > Poales > Poaceae > Elymus > Elymus sibiricus. The sequence goes on from CM077676.1 coordinate 280,747,381, forward strand.
AATGTATGGTGGAAGTGTAGGCACATTCTGATGGCTCTCTTACTAGGTAAGAGGGTGGTGGAGGGGTATAAATAGCCTTCACACGAAATCCAACCGTTACACACGTTTGACCAAAATCGGTGAAACCGAAACCAGAATCTCGGTGAGACCGACCTGTGCAAAGATATGAACGTTTGAAGTTTCGGTGGGACCGGATGGAACATCTCGGAGCAACCGATGTGCAATGGTAAGGGCTAGACCCAGTCTCGGTGGCACCGATTGCATAATCTCGGTGAGACCGAAATGATGCAACTTGGCAACAGAAACTTGGTCACTCCATGTCGGTGTTACCGAGTGCAATCTCGGTGGGACCAAAAGAATTGCAACTAGGCAACAGAAAGATGGTCACCTATAACATCCATGTGTAAATCGGCTACAGTAATCCATCATGTTAATGCTAAGTCAATTTGCTTTGCAGTGCTTGATCATATTGGATTCATATCTCATTTCAAATTCCACCACTGAAATCAATTCAAATTGCAAGTGAAATTTAAAGTTGCACAAACATGGTTGCAAAAGAGTCCATCATTTAGCAAATACTCCATAACAAATAATTGTTAAGGAAAACAACATCACCACAATGCTAAAATGGGCTATAGCAATTAAAACAGTGCCAAATCAGCATATTTGAATACTTTTCCATTTATGAAAAATTCAAATAGCTTCAAATATCTTCCAAACTTTCTGTGGCAGTGCCACATTTTGCAATGCGTTTAAGTGGCCAAGTTCCATATTTTGCAAAAGTCATTTGATGGAATGCAAAATTGTTTCTGTAAAAGAAAAGCGGAAAAACAAAAAAAAGGAAAAAGGCTAAAACCTACTGTGTACTGGGCCTAAGTGCACAGTGGCACCGGCCCAGCCCACCTCTCTCTCTCCTTCAACCTCCCGTCTCTCTCCCCTTGCGTGTCAGCACCGCCATGGCCAGGAGCTCGCCGTCTCAACCGCTTCTCGATGCGTGGAGCCACCGGGACGACGGGAGGCGATAAGGACGACCCCCAACCACTGGCTCCCCTCGCTCACTTTCCCCTCCTTCCTCGTCCTCTCCGTCGATCTGGAGAAGCACCCGACGCGGCCTTCGCCGTCGCCGCGTCAATCCCGCGGCCACTGGCCTCACCGCACCGCGCCGCCATGTCCATCCGCTCTGCCGTCGACCGCTCCATCGCCTGGTGCCACACGTTGGAGCTAGGACCCCCTGCATCGAGCCCTGCATCGCCTTCCACTTCCTCGGCCCCAACGTGCCTTGCCGTCGATTTCGGCACCTCCAAGCCTCCCCCGAGCCCACTAAGCACCTCTGCAGGCTCGTTGTGAGCTCCTGTTCCTTTCCCCTCTCTCCTCTTACTCGCGTTCGCCCTCTGGGCCCTAGAACCACCATGGCCGAAGCTCGCCGTCACCTCCCTTGGTCGCCGGCGTTGCTCCGGTGACCAAATGGTAGCACGCTGGTGCCCAGCCGCCTCGCCCGCACACATAGAGCACGATGGCCTCTTTTGTTTGATCGTTTGCGCGCTACAGCTGCGAACCCGCCACCATCCGAACTCTGGCAGCCGCCCCGCTCGTCGCCGTCAACGTTTCTGACCACCCCCGGTGATGCCACTGCCACCGTTAGATGCGCCGTCGTGCGCCCGTTCGAACGCGCCTAACCCCGTGCCAAATGGACGCCTGTGGATGAATCTCGACGCCCACCCGAGGCGCACCGCCACGTTTTTGGTCGCCAGAGCATGCTCCGGCGCCGCCGCTGACGTGGCCGGCCCTGGGGCCCACCCTGGGTCACTGCTAGTGGGCCCCGTGGGCCTTGTTGACCCCGTTGACTAGGTCAACGTGTTGACTGGGCTAGTCCCAGTCACTGACAAGTAGGCCCCACCGCTTAATTAACTATTTTTCTAAATAAAACTTAATATATTAATTAGTTAAGTCACTGACAGGTGGGCCCCACGGCTCTAATTAACCCGTTAGATTAATTTAACTCTGTTATTTGCTAACACTCACTCACATGTGGGGCCCTACCACAGTTCAAGTGGATAGGGTTGACCCAGTCAGCCTGCTGACTCAGCAGGGGCCCCACCAGTCAGCCTCTGCTGACTGGACAGTTGACCCAGTCAACTGGGTCCACTGTCAACCCCTGTGGCTTCTAGCTGGGTACACTTTCGGGTGTACTTAGCATTTAGGCCTCTGTTTTAGAATTTAATTTAATTCCAGGAATTTTCAGAATATTGTTTAAACTTCAAAAATTCATATAAAGATAACATCACAAGCCCCGATACGATCACCAGTGCCCATATCAAGGCTTAGGGGCTACTGCCGTGTTCGGCAGCTTAGTTTGCCCTCAAGCAAACGATCTCCTTTCAACACAATGAATCCCCAAAATTAATCATGCTCGAAGGCACTTTATCTGCAAGCCCTTGGACAGAACATCCACTGCGTTTTCGAAGACAGAGCGGGTCGCCCAGAGGTAAGCATCCACCAAACTGAGGGCATTAAACTCTTGGCTGGAAAAGGCGGAGCTCCTTAAAGAGGCCTTCCGCCGTCGGTGGTTCATGGTGCTTTCGACCTCGGAGGTAGTAGCCGAGTAGGTCCCTGAGTCCTCTGGATGGGGTGCCTCGGGAGTAACCCCCGACGTAGGAATGAGCTCCGCATCGCTCCTCGGACCTGAAGTCCCCCTAACGCTTGCCTCCCCCGCTACAGTAGGGAGCGCAGGCTGCCTGTAAAGGGAACGAAAAAACTAAGTCTACAACGAGCGATCCTCAGGGGGAGATAACAAGGATGCTACCTGTTTGGGGATGAGACATCGCGGTCCGCCTCCGCGGCCGCCGTGTGTGGCTGGGCTCCTTGTGTTTCCGACAAGGGGCTCCCTTGAGGAGCTGTGTTGCTGCGCGGGCGTTTTGAACGTCGGCCCTTAGGAAGAGAAGTCAGGGTACTTGGGGCCTCATGACTTGAAGTTCTCTTTCGAGTGGAGGCGGGAGAGGGGTTTACCGATGAGGCCAGCCTTGTTCCTGGCAGATCAGGAGTAATGGCCACTTTTGAGCCATCCAGGCTCTCCTGGTAAAATATCCCCCCTTCGTATAAGGTGGACAATTCCTTGTCTTCGAGGAAAAGGGGATCGTCACCCCGTACATTCCTGGCTCGGGCGCGGGACAGTTGAGGGTCTTCACCCAGTGCCTCCATTTCTGTCCAGATATATTGGATGATTGATCAAACAAAGGTAACAATGAACTAGCTCGAACGGTCAAAGGGATCCAGGAAAACTTACTATATCGGCGGTGTTGTAATAAGAAAGCCCATCCGTAAACTGCCGCTTCGCGAATTCCGCTGCCTCTCCCCGGTATATACCGGCTTGTATTGTCCCAAAGGCCATTTGATCTTTGAAGTCTTTCCAAATTGATCGGGTGGCGTCGTTGGTACCATTGTACTCATGCAATAGATGCTGGCATTGCCGAAGTGGTTGGACTTTTTGGTTGATCACCGTCGCCATCACATCGATGATGGTGAGACCGGTGCTAGAGAAAAGCTTCACCTACGCAGCTAGGTGAGCCACTTCGGCATCGTCCTCTTGTGCGGCACTCTACTGCCTCTAGCTGAAGCGCTTCATCGGGGGCTCCGAGGAGAATGCTGGTAGCCCGGGCCGGACAGGGTCATGCAGCGGGACATCATCCATGTGAAACCACTCGGACACCCAGGTGTCGGCATCCTCTCGAGGGGTGCCTTCAGGGTAGTCAGTACCCGCTATTCGGCAGACCTCGGCCGCACCCACCTTGTGTAGCTTCCCGGCCCGGGAGCAAGGTATCACACAGAAATACCTCCTCCATAGCCCGAAGTGCGCTTCACACCCGAGGTGCATTTCGCAAAGGGCCACAAACCCCGCAATGTGTAAAATGGAGTTGGGGGTAAAGTGGTGGAGTTGGATCCCGTAATATTCGAGCAGACCCCGTAGAAAGGGGTGAATGGGAAACCCCAGGCTGCGAAGAAGAAATGGAACAAAACATACCCGCTTGTCCCCATGAGGAATAGGGTGGCTATCAGCGTGTACCTGTCCGTCCACGGATATTAATCCCGGGCGAGTGGAAGCCAGATCTGAATCTGGCAAGTAGCCTTGGGCGGCAAGGCGCTCTAGGAGACGTGTGACGGAACAGCTCCCCCAGTCACCCTTGAGGGGACTGTAAGGTCGTTTCGAGGAGCCTGCGCTGCTTGCCATTGCCGAAGAACTCTCGGGGCTGGACCTTGGGAGGAAAAGGGAAGATTTGTGCCGGATTATCAAGAAAGGAGTTCAGGATGCGCTTTACCATAATTCTGGACTGTGCGCCTGTTAAATAAAGGGGAAAGGACCGACACTTCGCCGTCCTGCCATAAAGTGGCTCGACTCCCCAGGAGGCGCGATGATCGAGGAAAGGGTCTTGAAGCCATGCAAAGTGGGGCCGGCTCCCGAGTAAACACTCTTGTCAAGCCGAAGACTTCAGAGCCAAACTCAGGATGATACGCAGGAACTCGTCTGTCCAGCCAAACACTCCCGAGCTGAAGTTGTTCGACCGAAGAGCGTCGTCCTTGGCGTAGAAGACCAGTTCAGGGGATACTGACGGTGTCCTGGACTAGGGGGTACCAACCTAGTTGCCACACAGTCCTTGGGCGCCCTCATTCTCATAAGGAAGGACTCCAGAAGCCTCGCACCTCGACGTGATCAAGACAAATTCTGCCGAAGACTTGACATGTACTCCAAGGACATCTTCGGCCGCCGCCATATGCATCTCTAGATCAACAATCGACTGTGTAACCCTAGGTACCCCTCTGGCATGTATATAAGCTAAGGGGTTTAGCCTATAGAGGGATCCAATCATAATCACATCCACCTAGCCTTAGGTTAGAACACAACTTACGATCTCAAGGTAGATCAAGCTTGTACTCGATACACAATCATCAATACAATCAAAGCAGGACGTAGGGTATTACCTCTTCGAGAGGGCCCGAACCTGGGTAAACACCGTGTCCCTTGTCTCTGTTACCATCGATCCGAGATCCACAGCTCGGGACCCCTACCCCGAGGTCTGTCGGTTTTACCACCGACACTGATGTCAAAGGTCACCATTTCCTGGGACCACGCAAGCCGTTCACTGGTTGTGTTTTTCGCCGTGTAGATCGCGTGTCGTGTGAGTTTTTGGTTTCGGTGTGTATCCGCCATCGTGAATATCATGTTCACGGAGTTCCCACGAGCAGGCTCGTAAGACCGTGGAGGTGTTGGTGTAGTGAACAAAGGATGCTCATACACCTGACCACACACCAGCAAGTTGCAGTGTTTGTGCCAGGAAGGACAAAGCAGACGATGAGCTCATCCTAAGACACTCAAGGCATGGTGGATAAACACCGTGTAGAAGACCTCTAGGCAGGTCATCGAGAAGTACTAAAGATCATTTCAAGACCAAGGTTACCAGGAAGAATGCCTTACCGGGAACGAACATCTCACATTGCCGGCAAGCTCGAGAGCCGACAAAGCCACACTCCCATCCTCTCACCTACAGCGGTGCCCAGCACCATCACACACCTAACTATCAGCAATCTGCCAACAGATGGCGAGCGCGCAGGCGATTAGGTAGAGGCTGTCGGGACACGTGGTAAACCACCGCATGAAGATTACCTTTATTGACACCCGTCCATGTGTGTGTCCTGGTAATAAGAGGTAGATGAGCCAAGCGGTGCAGATGGGACAGGACTCCTTCCCGGCATCAAGCACAGCAATACACCTAACGGCGCTTTAAATGCGTTTGTCCTACACCGCCAGGGTTAGGTATGATAGCACTGTAGCTATCATAGTCAACATGTCATTACCATTACGCCCCTGTGGTGACCCCTTGAGCTATAGAAGGAGGACCATGGCATCATTTAGGGGGATTCGAATCCTGTTTAGTTAGCTGCGCTCTCTAAGCTCCCTGTCGGTAAGGGTTGTGCTCTCTGTAAGCAGGGTTTCACACTCACATAATTCCACTAAAGTAGGAGTAGGGTTTTACGCATCTCTGCGGCCCGAACCTGGGTAAATCTCCTTGTGTGCTGATTGTGGTTTGTGCTGCTCTTCGTGTGTTGTGTCCCTCTCACCGAACCTAGAAAGGGGCTTGCCTTTGGACCCATAGATTGTTGTACGCCGATAGGAGGTCATATGATGTGTCTCCATGCGAGACGATCGGGACAATAATAGACCCCTAGGCCTGCCCTTGTTTATCATACACGTGTTTGATGAGGCATGAAGGCAAGGTGTCGAGGAACTGCCTAGATCCATCAGAGACCAGCTCAAAAGAGCCGAACGTGAGGCAATGGCCTGGCGAGAGGCCTCTTGCATTTGTCCGTGCCGGGTTCATTCTCGGATCGACATCGCCTGTGCCTGGCGCGCCAACTGACGGAGCAAAATACCGTCAGATCCCTCGGTAGGGTTCGTGACAAGATCGGAAGTACCAGGACAGAGTCTGCATGCACAATTTACCCATGTTCGGGCCTCTGAAGAGTAATACCCTACATCATGCTTCTTCTTGTTATTCATGGTGAGGGGATACCACGTGCGGAGGATTACAATGGTGTACGGGATGTCTACCGAGAGTTGGATCTAAGATTGGATCATGAATGAAGACCTAGACCTTCATTTATATAGGCAGGAGAGGTCTAGGATTTACACGGGGGGTTGGTGAGATTAGTCCTGCTGCCGCCCTCAGACTTGGAAAGCACGCACATCGTCTTTGCCTCCCTAGGGCTTCCTGATGTCTCTTGGGCCTGGTGGGCCCCGTACGAGGCTGAGGTTGGGCTCCCTTACGTCAGGTACCCCCGGTACAGGACCCTGTCACCTCCCTTTTTGCCACTGGATCCAGCCAGCAGATTGACTTCCTGATGACTCCTCCGTCCAGCCCACTGTCGGTCAGCTCCCCTTCCCTTCCTCTATGTGGTGTCTTTACTTTGTCCTGCCTTGTGACAAACTACTTGGTGATCCTATCATGTATGCATGAATCGAAGGGCACCTAATTACACAAGTTGTGGGTATCATGCTTTCACAAGTAACTAGTTTGTCTGCCCCCCCCCCCCCCCCGGGCCCAAAAGAAAAGAAACATAATTCTTTGCTGAGATTGTAGCATAATCGGCTAATGCTTCTAGTTATTTGTTCCAAGTCCAACTGCCGAGCAATGGGGTCTGATTTTGTATACTGAATAAGCATCTAGGTTTTGGTTAGAGTTAATTACACCTATGGTACATGAACTTTCATGGTGGGTACAGATTCATACAACAACTTGAAAAATGACACAAATTGGTCACACGACTTGAGTTTCGGGTACATTTAGGTACATTTATGTCTATTGTCATTAACGCCCTCGTTAACTCTGCCTATGTGGCACGTCAAACATGGCAGTGGTCCCACGGTCTACCTCACTTCGTTGTGTAGGTCCCACCTGTCAGCTACAAGGAGAAATTAATTGTTTAAAAAAAATGCGGAACCATGATTCGAACCTAGGACCATTTCTCTCAGGCAAGCGGAGCTAACCACTAAGCACATGGTTCTTCTTCTTCAACAGGGAGATAGTTTTATTTCTATACCTTTTTGCGAGAGAGAAAGGTACCGAAACAAGAGATAGTGCATCACAAAGATTTGTACAGAAGACCTTACTGTAGGATTGCTACTCATGATGGAGTTGTTGAATTTCCTCGAAGAGGAAGGGTGAAGCAGTATAGTAGCAGATAGTATTTCCCTCAGTTAAGAACCAATGTTATCGAACCAGAAGGAGACGACACACAAACAACGTAAACGGTACCTGCACACACACAAAGCGAATTTTTGCACCCAACAAAGGAAGGGGTTCGTCACTCCCCTTGTTCTTGCCAGTTGCAAGAATTAAATCTGATACTGATAGGCAAACAAATAAATGTAAAAGAAAGCGAAATAAAACAGCAAGGTAATTGTAGGATTCTTAGTAATAATTGAGAATGGACCCGGGGGCCATAGGTTCACTAGAGGCATCTCTCTCATAAGCATAGCATCGGTGGGTAAACAAATTACTGTTGGGCAATTGACAGAATTGCGCATAGTTATGATGATCATCCAAGGCATAGTCAATATATAGGCATTACGTCCATGACAAGTAGACCATAATCCAACTGCATCTACTACTATTATTCCACCCCATGACCGCTATCCAACATGCATCTCAAAGTATTAAGTTCAATAAAAACAGAGTAATGCATTAAGCAAGATGACATAATGTAGACAAAGTAAGACCAAAGAATATGACCGAACCCCGTCGTTTTAGCCTTAGTAGCAACAATACAAATATGTGCCTTCGCCGCCCCTGTCACAGGGCAAGATCACCGCAAGATTGAACCTAATCCAAAGCACCTCTCCCACTGAAGATAAATCAATCTAATTGCAGTCGCGCAGCAAATAAATCTCAGGAGACTCAAATAGTTCAATGGATAATTCCAATCATAAACCCACAATGGATAATCTCAAGCTATAACTGTGTGCCCACTATCACACACGGTCTGCATACAATCATTGTGCCCGATGGATGGGCCGTCGCACACGTTTCGTTTTCTGGCACACGACTTTATTTTATTAATGTCTGCGATTTGTCATCGCACACAGTTTGGTCGAATGGTCTTCGATACATGTGTCACCTTAGGACCTTCCTGTAGTAGTGTAAGCACCACTGAGGTAACCCTCCTTGCCTGGGAGTGACGCTGGAACATATCTAAACTCGGTGTTCTGAAGTGTGGCGTGGTTCGCTCGAAGTATCGTCATAATGGAATAGGCTGCATTCTAAATAGCCATATCAATCGTAACTCCCACACCAAAAGACCAGTGAGTAGGCTCGGTGGCTCCGAAGTACGAGCGATAAATCCTGACGGTATAGAAATACTGACTCTGGTTAAAGTCCCGATACTGCTCCAGCACGGTATACTCTGGGTACCAGCGATATCCGGTCTCAACCATAAGATGAACCAGTGTAGCCATATGACCTGGTACATCAATTCACCTGGTCAGACAGACAACCTGAGAAGGAGGTCGATAAGCCATCTGAAACAGGAATAATGCAAATGCATTAGTACCACTTGAAATCCTAGGAGAATTTGGGCAGCATAACGACAGTAAAATGCTCAAAATATGAGACATCCTGCAAAAGATTAGGTAGCTCAACAACTCCACATCATCACTCAAGGTTATGTGATAGTACTAGACAAACTACACAGGAAGTACTCGAAAACTGGAATGCGACTCGGATCAACCATTCCTATAAGTCTATGGAATAGTAACTCGTGATCCTGATAGATAGATGAGCCTAGTTTCTTAAGCCCATAGAAAAGAAGAGGGTGACTCAGAATCAGAGGGACACAAGGTAAGGAGTAGAAAGAGTCTTACGTTCCCTCCCAACAATCAATTCCCCAACATAACAAAAGCATTGCTAGACTCAACATTGACCAGTGGGCTTGGTAATCCTACAGACAGCCAGTCTCTGATACCAATGCTGTCGGGACCCAAGATCTAAGGCACATAGATCTACCTGAGCAAACCATATAAGTACACGAGTCCTCACGCACTGTACACAATGGTTGCCGCAATTACCTTGGTCAGGACCGCTTGCGTATTTTGGCTCGAACTTATATAGCTTGTGATGTAACATATCATATAAACATGCGAGTCCTCATGCTCGATACAATCGGCTGCCACCTTACCTGGGCCAGTTTGATGCAGCAAGCCAGCTTTGACCTTTGGCTATCCAGTAGTTTGAATGAGGTGAGAAAGCGCACACGAGTCTGATACATCTCCAATGTATCTATAATTTTTGATTGTTTCATGCTATTATATTATCAATCTTGTATGCTTTATATGCCATTTTATATCATTTTTGGGAACTAACCTATTAACTCAGTGCCTAGTGCCAGTTCCTGTTTATTTGCCTATTTCTTTGTTTCGCAGAAAAACCATACCAAACGAAGTCCAAACATGATGAAACTTTATGGTGATTTTTTGGACCAGAAGAGATAGTAGAAGCTTCGAGGGATGGCCAAAGGATCTACCAGGAGCCCACAAGATCAAGGGGCACGCCCCCAGGGAGCGCCACCTGAGCTTGTGGGGCCCTCGAGGCTCCCTTTGCCCTAATTCCAGCGCTATAAATTCCCTAAATTCCAGAAACCCCCAGAGCGAGACCCAAAACAATTTTATCACCACCGCAAGCCTCAGTTCTTTTGCGATCCCATCTGGAGGCCTTCGCCGGTACTCTGCCGGAAGGGGAATCGATCACGGAGGCCATCTTCATCAACCTTGTTGCCTCCATGATGATGTGTGAGTAGTTCTCACAGGACCTATGGGGTCCATTGCAGTAGCTAGATGGCTCTCTCTCTCTCTTTTTGATCTTCAATACAATGATCTATTTGGAGATCTATTCGATGTAATCTTTGTGGTGTGTTTGGTGGGATCCGATGAATTGTGGGTTTATGATCAGATTATTCATGTAAAGTAATTGAGTCTTCTCTAAGATTTATTATGTTTGATTTTATAGCCTTGTATTTCTCTCCGATCTATCTATCTTCTTTGGCCAATTAGATTGCTTTATCTTCAGTGGGAAAGGTGCTTGGTAGTAGGTTCAATCTTGCAGTGTCCTTACTCTGTGACAGAAGGAGTTGCAAGGCACGTATTTGTATTGTTGCTACTAAGGGTAAAACGATGGGGTTCAATCATATTTATTGATTTTGCTTTGTCTACATTATGCCATCATGGTCCAAGGATTACTCTATTTGTTATGAACTTAATACCTCAAGATGCATGCTGGATAGCGGTCGAGGGGTGGAGTAATAGTAGTAGATTTAGTAAGATTAACCGTCTACTTGTCTCGGACGTAATGCCTATATATTGATCATGCCATGAATATCATCATAACTATGCACTATTCTATCAATTGACCAATAGTAATTTGTTTACCCACCGTTGCTATGCTCATGAGAGAGTGCCTCTAGTGAACGTTATGGCCCCTGGGTCCATTCACTTTATATTTACTAAAACCCTAAAAATACTTGATGCAATATGTTTACTTTTATTTCCCTTTTTGTATTATCTATCTACCACTATCAGATTTGATCCTTGTAATTAACGAGTACAAGGGAATTGACAACCCTCTTGCCCGCGTTGGGTGCAAGTATTTGCTTTCTGTGTGTGCAGGTACCGTTTATCTTGTTTTCTTGGTGTCTCCTACTAGTTCGATAACCTTGGTTCTTAACTGAGGGAAATACTATCTGCTACTATACTACATCACCCTTCCTCTTTGGGGAAATCCCAACGTCTATCACAATGTTGTAGGGTGGAACCCTAAGTGGAGATCTTTTCACACTTGTAGGTGGGGAAAAGGGGAAGAACACAAAAACAACAAGAAAACAAAGGGGAAATCACTCAACAAACCCAATCACATATCCACTAGAATAGCATACATGAGATCCACAAGTAATATCAACAGTCAAGGGAAAATAGCACAAGGTAAAGGTTCTTCTCAAATCCAAAGGAGATGAGGTCTTGATGATAGTCTTCTCCAAGAGGAGGTCTTGATATCCACTTGGGATCTTCTCCTAGGAGGTCTTGATCTCCAAGAGGAGTGGTAGATGAGCAAAGCTCTCTCTAGATAATCTCATATGCTTTACTAACCCTAACAAACGGTATAGGCACGAGATATATAGGTGGCTGGAGGTGAGGGATCAGTGAAGGGCAAAACAGGCAATCACATAGGCAGCTCGCTGGGAGGGCCGTGCGCACGGGGTCTGGTGGCCCGTGTGCACGGGGTATGCGCAATCGCTTCCACTAGCATTTCTGGGGGCCCGTGGGCATGGGGTTGGGAAGGCCCGTGCGCACGGGGTCACCTGGGTGCGTCTGTCTTCTTCGTGTTGGCAGCCTCCGTCTTCCTTGTGGCCTTGGCGTCTTTCATCTTGACCTTGGTGATGTTCCTTAGCTCCTTGGTGGGGGTTGTCCTCGTTCCTAATGACACACAACATTCCATGGTGAGGTAGCATCCAAGTTCCATCCATATCCATATCAAACTTGTAGAGGAGTGAGTTCACCTCGTTTTCGATGGCAAGTGCACGAGCTCTTGTCATGGTCCACTTGCTGCTTGATGAGTCGGTGTGGTGTCCATGGGGATGACCGAAGGATGCTCCGCATCATCTCCCCCCCCCCTTGGAAAGATCTGCTCTTGGATCGATAACTTCATCACCATCGTATGGAGATAGATCCTTGACGTTGAAGATGTCACTCATGTTGTACTTGTAGCGTGGGATGTCAATCTTGTAGGCATTGTTGCTGTAGCGTGCTAGCACCTTCCATGATCCATCGGCGCGAGGTAGAAGCTTGGACTTATGCTTGTTTGGGAAATGGTCCTTGCGAAGGTGTAGCCACACAAGATCTCTAGGGTTGAACACCATAGGATGCTTGTTGGTGTTTAGTTTGTTGGCGAGGCGTTGTACTTGGTGTTCTATCATGTGCCTTGCATCTTCATGCATCTTCTTGATGTAAGTTGCTCTTGCGCTCGTGTCCAAGTTTGCTCGCTCTTGTAGTGGTAGCGGAAGGATGTCCAATGGGGACAATGGGTTGAAACCATAGACGACCTCGAAGGGGGAATTGCCAGTTGTAGAGTGTCATTCTCGATTGTAGGCGTACTCGGCGATGGGCAAGCATTCTTCCCACTCCTTGATGTTCTTCTTGATCAACACACGTAGGACGGTAGGAGTGTGGATAGTGTTTGATTGGTGACCTCCGTTTGGCCGTCGGTTTGTGGGTGATAGGCCAAAGAGAAGAGTAGCTTGATTCCGAGCTTGGCGCATAGTGTCTTCCAAAAGTAGCTTAGGAACTTGACGTCGCGGTCCGATACAATCGTCTTGGGCACTCCATGAAGTCGCAAGATTTCCCTACAAAAGAGATTTGCAACATGTGAAGCATCATCTATCGTGTTGCATGGAATAAAATGTGCCATCTTATAGAAACGGTCCACAACGACAAATACAGAATCTTTTCCATTTTGAGTTCTAGGCAATCCAGGCACAAAATCCATACTAATGTCTTCCCATGGGTGATACGGAATAGGAAGTGGCATTTGTAGACCATGATATTGAGCTTGAGACTTAGCTTTGCGGCATGTTGAACACTGGTTGGTGTAGCGTGCGACGTCATGAAACATCTTGGGCCAATAGTACTTGTTGGAGAGCGTCGCAAAAGTCTTGTCACGGCCGAAATGTCCCATAAGTCCACCGCCGTGAGCCTCTTGCAAAAGCAACAAACGAAGAGAAGACTCTGGAATACAAAGTTTGTTAGCCCGCATAAGATAGCCATCCTTTAGATAAAATCGCTCCCAATAAGTGTTAGCTTGACATTTGGCATAAGGAATCGCAAAGGAAGGATCATGCTCATACAAATCTTTAATGTGCTCAAAGCCAATAACATTCAACTCAAGTTGAGTAACTAACATGCATTTGCGGGAAAGAGCATCCGCCACTACATTTTCCTTACCCTTGATATATTTGATGATATAAGGAAAGGACTCAATAAATTCACTCCATTTGGCATGCCGTTTATTCAACTTGCTTTGACCTTTAAGGTACTTAAGCGTCTCATGATCGGTATGTATGACGAATTCACTGGTCGAAGATAATGCTCCCAAACATGCAAGACTCTCACCAAAGCATATAACTCTTTGTCATAGATGGGATAGTTAAGTTGAGTACCGGAAAGTTTTTCACTAAAGTATGCAATGGGTCGCTTTTCTTGCATCAAAATGCCACCTATGTGTAGGATCGAAAGTATGTCTAGAGGGGAGGTGATTAGACTACTTGACCAAATAAAAAATCTATCCTTTTCCCAATTTTAGTTGTGGGCAGATTTTAGCAATTACACCAAGTCAAGCATCACCCTACACATGCAATTCTAGGAGTATAGCAGCGGAAAATAAAACATTGCACATGTAAGTAAAGGAGGGGTTTGGAGATTTCAAACGCAATGAAGACATGATGATTTTTGGCGTGGTTTCGACAGGTGGTGCTATCGTACGTCCATGTTGATGGAGACTTCAACCCACGAAGGGTAACGGTTGCGCGAGTCCACGGAGGGCGCCACCCACGAAGTGTCCACGAAGAAGCAACCTTGCCTATTCCACCATGGCTTCCGTCCACGAAGGAATAGCCTCACTCGGGGTAGATCTTCACGAAGTAGGCGATCTCCTTGCCCTTACAAACTCCTTAGTTCAACTCCACATGATCTTGGAGGCTCTCAAGTGACACCTAACCAATCTAGGAGACACCACTCTCCAAAAGGTAATAGATGGTTGCTACTTGTGATCTGCGTTGGTTTTTCCCCGAAGAGGAGGGGAGATGCAGTACAGTAGAGATAAGTATTTCCCTCAGTTATGAAACCAAGGTTATCAATCCAGTAGGAGAATCACGCAACACCTCGTTAACAGTATCTGCACACAAAACAACAAATCCTTGCACCCAAAGCAAACAAGGGGTTGTCAATCCCTTGGCGGTTAATTGCAAGATTAAATTGTATGGTGATAGATAGATAGATTGAACTAAAATATAAAATAAGATAAATAAAATAAAAGTGCATCAAAGTATTTTTAGGATTTTTAATATATGAATAAAGTAGACCCGGGGGCCATAGTTTTCACTAGAGGCTTCTCTCTTGAAAATAGCATACGGTGGGTAAACAAATTACTGTTGGGCAATTGATAGAAAAGCAAATAATCATGACGATATCCAAGGCAATGATCATGTATATAGGCATCACGTCCGAGACAAGTGGACTGAAACAATTCTGCATCTACTACTATTACTCCACACATCGACCGCTATCCAGCATGCATCTAGAGTATTAAGTTCATAAAGAATGGAGTAACGCCTTAAGCAAGATGACATGACGTAGACAAAGTAAACTCGCGCATGAATAAACCCCATCTTTTTATCCTTAATAGCAACGATACATACGTGTCATGTCCCTTTCTGTCACTGGGATTGAGCACCACAAGATCGAACCCATTACAAAGCACCTCTCCCATTGCAAGATAAATCAATCTAGTTGGCCAAACCAAATCAATAGATCGGAGAGAAATACAAAGCTATAACAATCATGCATAAAAGAGTTCAGACAAGACTCAAATAATATTCATGGATAATCTGATCATAAACTCACAATTCATCGGATCCCAACAAACACACCGCAAAAAGTGATTACATCGGATAGAACTCCAAGAACATCGAGGAGAACATTGTATTGAAGATCAAAAAGAGAGAAGAAGCCATCTAGCTACTAACTATGGACCCGAAGGTCTGTGGTAAACTACTCACGCATCATCGGAAGGGCAGCAAGGTTGATGGAGAGCCCCTCCGTGATCGAATCCCCCTCCGACGGAGTGCCGGAAAAGGCCCCCATATGGGATCTCTCGAGAACAGGAACTTGCGGCGGCGGAAAAAGTATTTCGTGGACTCCTCTGTTGGTTTCCCGATTTTAGAGAATTTATAGTGGTGGAATTTGGTCAAACGGAGCTGTGTGGGCCCCACGAGCCACCAGGGCGCGCCCCCCTGGGGCGCGCCATGGTGCCTCGTGGGCCACTGCTTCATCCTATCGTCTCCTCCCAAAGCTTCTAGTGTCTCTTATGTCCAAAAAAATCTCCAAAAAGTTTCGTGGCATTTGGACTTCGTTTGGTACTGATATTCTGGAAAACCAAAAACAGGCAAAAAATAGCAACTGGCACTGGGCACTAAGTTAATAGGTTAGTCCCAAAAAATGATATATAATTGCTTGTAAAGGTATATAAAACATCCAAGATTGATAATATAATAGCATGGAACAATCAAAAATTATAGATACATTGGAGACGTATCAAGCATCCCCAAGCCTAATTCCTGCTCGTCCTCGAGTAGGTAAATGATAAAAACAGAATTTTTGATGTGGAATGCTACCTATCATATTCATCATATACTCTTTTCTTTTGTAGCATGGACATTTGGACTTGAATGATTCAAAGCAATAGTCTATAGTTTGACATGAAGACATAAATAGTCAAGCATACTAACAAGCAACCATGCTTTTCAAAATATCAACGCTAAAGAAAGTTATCCCTAGCCCATTATGCTCAATCATTGATACATTCATGAAACACACTCAATATTAGCTACATCCAATGCACAAGTATGACAATAATGCTCTCTAGTTGGTGCTTTGTAAGAGAAGATGGAGACTCAAAATAAAAATAAAAATTGCATAAAAGTAAATTGATAGGCCCTTCGCAGAGGGAAGCAGAGATTTGCAAATGTGCCAGAGCTCAAAGCTTAAATTAGAGAGAAAAATTTATTTTGAGAGGCATGCTTTTCCTGTCAACGAAAACGACTAAGAATTCCCAATATCTTCCATGCTAGACACATTATAGGCGGTTCCCAAACAGAAAGTAAAGTTTATTTCCTTTCCACCATTCGTTCACAATCCATGGCTAGCCGTATCCATGGGTGCCCTCCATACCAATCACTTTCCAAGGAATTTTGTTGTTATTAATTTTTGATTCATTGTGGGACTAGGCATCCCTATTACCTGCCACTCTCTCGTGCAATGACAAGTGAATAAAGACTCATCGTGAGAATAACACACCTAGCATGGAAAATATTGGCCAGCCCCTGCCGCTTCATGAGCGGTACGGGCACACAAAACGAGAAATTATTTTTGAAAATTAGAGTTGGCACATGCAAATTTACATGGAACGGCATGGAAATACCGTATATAGGTAGGTATGGTGGACTCATTTGGCACAACTTGGGTTTTAGGAGTTTGGATGCACAAGCAATATTCCCGCTTAGTACAAATGAAGTCTAGCAAATAGATTGAGAAGCAACCAACCAAAAAGCAAAAACGGTCATAAACATGCATTGACCATAACTAACACCGAATAATGCACCATAAGTAGGATATAATTTCATTGCATAACTATTGACTTAACGTGCATGCATAGGGAATCACAAACCTTAACACCAATATTCTTACTAAATCACAATTACTCACTAATATGACTCACATATTATCATCTCCATATCGCAAAACTATTGCAAGGAATCACACTTATCATATCCAATGATCTATATGAAAGTTTTTATTATATCCCTCTTGAATATTCATCACTTTGCGACCAAATTCATATCTTGTGCAAATTACCATTACTATTATCAACTCTCAAAAAGATATAAGTGAAGCATGAGAGAGCAAATATTTCTTCAAAATTTTAATCTTGTCAACTCTCAAAATAATATAAGTGAAGCATGAGAGTTCAAATATTTCTTCAAAATATAGCCACCGCCGTGCTCAAAAAGATTTAAGTGAAGTACTAGAGCAACTGCCTAGCTCAAAAAAATTAAGTGAAGCACATAGAGTATTCTGACAAATCATGAAAAACGTGTGGCTCTCTCAAATAGGTGTGTCCAGCAAGGATGATTGTGACAAACTAAAAAGCAAACAAAGCAAAGTCTCATATAATACACGACACTCCAAGCAAAACACATATCATGTGACGAATAAAAATATAGCTCCAAGTAAAAGTACCGATAGTTGGTAGAAGAAAGAGGGGATGCCTTACGGGGCATCCCCAAGCTTAGACGCTTGAGTCTTCCTTGAATATTACCTTGGGCATCCCCAAGCTTAGGCTCTTGCCACTCCTTATTCCTTCATCCATCGTGATCTTACCCAAAACTTGAAAACTTCAATCACACAAAACTCAACAAAACCTTCGTGAGATCCGCTAGTATAACAAAACAAATCACTACTTTAAGTACTGTTGCAAACCCATTAATATTTTATTTTTGCATTATAACTACTGTATTCTAACTTCTCCATGGCTTATACCCCCCGATACAACCCATAGTTTCATAAAAACAAGCAAGTAGTGCATCAAAAACAGAATCTGTCAAAAATAGAACAGTCTATAGAAATCTATTTAAAAGCCTTACTTCTGTAACTCCAAAAATTCTGAAAAATTAGGACAACGTGGGAAACTCATATACCAATACTGTGTAAAAATTGCAGATTTTTCTGATGCTCTAGTACAGAACTAAAAGTCTAGCACTGGAGGCAAAACTTTCTGTTTTCCAAACAGCATCAATTATACTATCTTCCAAATCATCCCAAAGGCTTTACTTGGCACAAACACTAATTAAAACATAAAAACACAATCATAACAGTAGCATAATTGTGTAAACACACAAGAACAAAAACAAAAAGAAAAAATTTATTTTATTCATTGGGTTGCCTCCCAAGAAGCGCTATTGTTTTATGCCCCTAGCTAGGCATAATGCATAGTTTCAAGTATTATCATCCTTCAAGTTGATTCCATAAGTGGCCCTCATAGGGTGCTTTAATTCTTTTCCTAGGGAAGTATTCCATCCCTTTCTTTAGTGGAAATTGAAATCTTATATTACCTTCTTTCATATCAATAATAGCACCAATAGTTCAAAGAAAAGGCCTACCAAGTATTATGGGGCAAGAAGGATTGCATTCAATGTCAAGTACAATAAAATCAACGGGCACATAATTTCTATTTGCAAGAATAAGAACATCATTAATTCTACCCAAAGGTTTTTTAATAGTGGAATCCGCAAGATGCAAATTAAGAGAACATTCATCTATATTGGTAAAACCTAGCACATCACATAGAGATTTTGGAATTGTGGAAACGCTAGCACCCAAATCACATAAAGCATTACATTCATAATTTTTAATTTTAACTTTAATGGTGGGTTCCCACTCATCATATAATTTTCTAGGAATTGAAATTTCTAGTTCTAGTTTTTCTTCTAACGCTTTCATCATCGCTTCTACGATGTGTTTAGTAAAAGCCTTATTTTGTTCAGAAGCGTTGGGTGAATTTAGCATGGATTGTAACAAAGAAATACGCTCAATCAAAGAACAACTATCAAAATTAAAATCTTTGTAATCCAAGAGAGTGGGCACATCACTAGTTAAAGTTTTTACCTCTCCAGACACACTTTTATCAATTTTTTCATCAAGATTTTCACCCTCCGAATTATGGGAACGCCATCTAGCTAAAGTTGACTCTTCTTCAGTCCCCTTTTCATCAAGTTTTATATTGCTAAACAAAGAATCAATAGATGAAAAACCAACCATTTTAATATCCTAATCATTACTACGATAAAAACCGGGAGGAATCGCTTTTTCTAAAAATTCTCGTTTAGCTTTTAGCATAGCGGTTCTTTTCTTACTTTCATCCATGGAGACATATAAAGCTTTAATTGATTCATTAATATCAATTTTGGGTGGCAAAATTTTAGTCTTAAGATTTTCCACATCATGAATAATTCTATCAATGCTCCTAGACATATCATCAAGTTTACTCAATTTTTCTTCTATCATAGTGTTGAAAACTTTTTGAGCATTAATAAATTATTTAATATTACTTTCAAGACCAGAGGGCATTCTATTATTATTATTATTATTATTATTATTATTATAAGGATTACCATAGGAATTGCCATAATCATTTGTATCACCCCAAAAATTGGGTTATCAATTTTTGTGCTGTTATTCCTTCCAAGCTTTCTTTTTCAAAATCTTTCTCCGGAGTTTGCTGGATGATCAGGTGAATCCAGGCAATTTTCAACCTTTCAGAACCTTGCCCATGTCTTTGATGCTGGTCAAGACCCCATTTGAATCAGCCCAACCTCATTAGAACCCTAATTCCAATATTGGGAATTTCAACCCTGCCTTTGTGAGTACAAAGGAGCCATCATTTCCTTTGCTCTGCTGATCCTCCCAAAATTCCTAGAGATCCTTCTACACATATAAACCCAGGATGTGCAAAAATATTGCCAAGACATATGCAATATTTTTCATCTAGGATTAATTCCTTTTCCTGTCTTTCTGAGAATTAAATCCAAAATGATAGTTAGACATTTCTAAATTTCATGAAAATTTGTGGAGATGATCTTTGTGACTATCCCAAGCTCTGGTAAAAATATTGGCCAAATTTAAAGAAGGGAAATTTACTTTTTTCCTTCACAAGACCAATATTGCCTCTCTGCCACTTTCCAAAGGAACTACCATTTTGGTAGCCAGGAAAATCCCCAAATAATTTGTGGATCTTCTCCTAGATATATCTTCACCATTTCCATCCAAACCCCATGTTCCCTAGTTCAGAATTTGAGCACAGGATCCAATACAAGTTTCTGCCTTGTCTAAAACTTTGTGAAGGAAGTGCTTGATTCCTTGATCCAATTGAGTAGAAATTTTGCAGGGTAGTTCATATGGATATATTACTACTGCAAACCAAAAATTAGCTCAATTCATCTATCCAATCTTTTCCTATAATTTTCTCAAGTTTCTGCTCAGATTTCATCTGTGTGAAGGAAGAGCTATTTATATTTGCTTGATTGCCCTCAAACTTTTTGAGCACTCTTTCATATCCAAATAATCGCGTCATGCCAAAATTCAGCTCTATTTGCCTAGCCAATTTTCCTCAGCAAATTTCCAAAGTTTCTGTCCAGAGGGAAGCTTTGTGAAGGAAGTACTAGCTAGGCTTCTTAAAATGAGTTGAAATTTTGGCAGATCATCCATATGCTCAAATCATTGGTCTCCACCAAATTTGGGCCATTTCCATCTAGCCATTTTCCCCCAGCACCCTCATTTGCATTTCTGGCCAGTTGGGCACTTTTCACAGGAAGTACCAGCTAGCCTCATCTTTTTGGGCTGATATTGTGGCACAGTGGTCACCTTAGTAGATGACCAGCCTCACCCAAATCCTAGGCCTAATGGAGCCGTGCACTGCCTAATCGTTCCATCAAACACTTTGCTGTTGTTTAGGTTTTGTGCATCCTGTGGTCACATCATGGGCCATGGGTATCGTTTCTTTGCGCCGAGCAGCTTCTGGGGGAGTGCCTTACTCGTCAGACACGCCTGGGCCATCCAGTGCACGTGGGAACACTATGGGCACGCAGTGACGACGCGTAGAGCACGTGCGTTGCCTGCAGACCGCGTGCACAGCGCACTGCACCCGCGGGAGGTCCCTCCCCGGCCGCCCAGCTCGCCACCGAGTACCATGACCTCGCCCGTGTCGCCTGTGCCCCTGCCCTCCTCGTCCCGTAGCCCTTGGCCACGTGTGCCGGCTCCGCGTCCATCACCGGAGTGCCGACACGTTGCCGCACCGCGTGGCCAACTCCTCCCCTTCCCGAGCCTTCCCCGCGGCCCTTTTAACGCGTGCCTAAGTCCCCCTGGCCACCCGCAATTCTCCCTCAAGCCCGGGGGCTTCTCTTCCCCTCCAATGGCCGAGATGGCCGTCGCCGATCCCCGCGGCTAGCTCTTGCCCGTGGCCCTCCCCTCCAATGGTCGAGATGGCCGTCGCCGATCCCCGCGGCTAGTTCTTGCCCGTGGCCCTTCCCTCCCTTTTCTTCTGTACCCTCGGCCCCCTTCGACGCCCGCGAGACGCTGCTGCCCCTAGCTTCGGCGGAGGAGCCCTGCCGGTGTCCCTCGTCTCCGGCCGAAGTGCCCCAGACGTGGCCCGGCGCTGCAGCCCGCCCCAAGCGGCCCCACGGCCACCAGCGGTCGCGCCGTGGAGTGGCGGAGCCCCTCCGCCCGCTGGCCGCCCCTCTGGAGCAGAGAGGCGATGGCTACGCTGGCGGCCAAGGCCCTCCCCTGCCTCTCTGTCGCGGGCTAGAAGAAGTAGGACAGGAGGAGAGAGAAGTGGAGGTGGGCCCCGCACGTCATTCTCACAGCGCTGACCTGGCAGTCCGGTTGACCAGATTAAGTGGATACGTATTTTACGAAATACGTCTTCTGCTACGAAAAACATACTCTGCCGCAGCTTCGGGACGAAATGCACTTTTCCTGTGCGGAAGCATATTCCGTAAAATGCGCTTTCAGCCCAGCCGCCGACAAAACCGTTATTTTGTGAATGTTCGCCCGTTAAAGGCAGAAACGGATAGTTTTCTGACTGTTTTCTGCCTAACGAACGAACGGTCATATTTTCGCGACCGTAACTCCGATTGAGGTAATTCCAAAGCCCACGTTCTCAGTTCGTTGAGCCCGTTCCGATGATGCCATTTTCATAATGTTTTCACATGTTGAAAATGCCATCTTTGCCCTTCCTCGAATCCAGGCCTCTCCCGGGAGCACCGGTTCCGACGACTCGTTTCCAGTGGATCGTCGCACTTTCACCCGGTGTATTCGTCCACCCCAAGGCAAGCCAACCTCTTATCATGAGCACCAGACTTGCATGTTGATGTTGCTTGAACCCTGTGCGTGCGTAGTTGCAGTATATTCATATGATGTTTCTGTTTGCAATTGTAGTATATGTATTGCTTGCCATGTCATGCTATTACCAAATTTCATACTATCTTTTGCCATGTTAGCAATAATGTTTTTATTGGTAATATCATATTACTTCTGTGTTTGTATCTCACACCATGTTTGTCAATGCTATTGTGATCATGTCATACCATTGCCATGCTACATATGTCATATATGCTATGCACTTCAAAAGTTTGGTAAACATGGTTATTAATTCATTTTATTCATACTTATAATTTTGATGATATGGTAAAATGTTGGAGATGACAAGAACATGTGTTAGTAACATCAACCACCTCCATCGGCTGGATCATATCATAGTGCCACAGAATCGAGCACACCAGTGCAGCCACACTTGCCTGGATGGGGAGGCCCTAATTCGGTCTATTGTCATGCCTCTCGCTGGTACCTCCAACCAGGGAAGGTTATGTGCGCGTGCTACCCTGGCCCAGTGGGCGGCCATAACCTTGTGTACCCGGTTTTGGTATTGAGCTCAGGTCCCCGTTTGGGACAGTTTTGTTTGGCCACGACGGTGGCAGCCACGAGGTGGCAGGATGTCTTGAGTTGACATCGGGGTCACCCATGACATAGCCCAAGGGGAGTTTGTCGGAGTGGCCGGGAGAGTGTCATGCAATAGATTGGTTTTGTCGGAATATCGTTGGTCCACCCGAATGGGAGCACGAGGCCATGAGTTCTGTAGTGTGGGTACAGTGTACTAACCTCTACAGAGTGTATAATCTATCGATAGCCGCGTCCTTGGATATGGACACAATTCGTACTAGGTCACACTATCTGGTCTCTGTTGACATGGAGGATAAACCTGATATAATAAACTTGTTAAAGAATGTGCTATAAAGTAAATGTGGTGACTTGGACAATGAGATGGTCATGAGGAATCACCATGTTGTTCTGACATGATCACGAGATGAGATCTCGGTGAGTCATGAGTTAGCCCAGAGGGGCAGTGGCAGTAAAACTGATTGATGAACAGTAGATAACGCTTCACGGAAGGTCAGTGTAGTTTACTTTTTAGTCTAGTTTCATGCATATCTTGTAGATACAACTATGCCATGCCATGATATTCCATGCCATGCTCCGATATGCTGTGATATGATTTGGTATAGATTTTCTTGATCCATGTTACTAGCTAATATCATGCCATGTTTATCTTTTGCCATGAGATACATCTATGTATGAGCATAGGGCTTGCTTTGTCATCTGCTTGTTTGGATGCGATGTATTTGGTTGTCTTGCGAGTACATTCAAAGTACTCACCTGGCCTTGCACGTCGCCAGATTGCAGGAGAAGACTTGTCGTGCTAGACCGTAACCATGCCAGTCTTGTGAGTTGTGGAGCCCAGCCAGAGACGATGTGCCACTAAGCCAAGACTTCCGCCGCCATTTAGATAGCCTTAGAGCTATGCAAGCCACTGTATTCCTCAGCGGTGTAATACTCTATTTCATGTAAATGAAATATATTTTGTGCTTGGAATGCTGTACCATGGACCTGTCATGCTGTACCATGCTTCACTTTCCTACTCACCTCTACTTGACCATGATATCTAGGCCAAGCACTTCAAACCCGCTCTTTGAGGAGATGGAGAAAATGAATGACTACGTCACCAAAGGTCATCTCTTCGGTGTCCAATGAGCTCTACATCAAGAAAGTGAAGCTTTGGGTGACTGCATCGAGCAACTCGCCACCGACTTATGCCAATCAGAAGCAAGGACCCGGGACTACCTTGACGCGAAGCTATCCTCACAAATGGAAGAATTTCGTGCTTTGATGGTCAACCATGCTTCTTCCACAACTTTGTCTTCAAGACGGCGCCACTCTAGTCGACACTCTTTGGACTCTTCTTCCAACACAAGCCTTCCGCAAGCCCGTTCTCATCGTCGCGATGACCATGATGATCATCAAGCTTCACAAAATCCATTCCATGGCAATGGGTTACAAGACCGCCTTCGAGAGGGCGAATGACATCGGCGCCAAGACCAAGATGCCATGGACCAAGGGCAAGCTCGACAACGTCAACGCCAAGGAAACCAAGACGGCGACGCACTACGGCAAGAACAACAACGCCGTGAGGAACAGCCACTTGAAGCACAATGTGCCCTCCAAGAAGCCAGTCGCACCATCAATGAGCGCAACTGTCAAGTGCATGAATAAGAAGAAGCGCTCCAACAAGAGCAACAAGATGAATCCGCTCGTCTCAAGGAGCGCCAAGAAAGGAGGAACCAAGCAAGAATACCTCGCCCACAACACCAAGCCAATCATGAGGAGCAAGAGGTTGAAGACCCACCACCAAGACAAGAGCGACATCACCATTGCCACTATGATGAAGAACAATGCTTTGGCAAGCTCAAGTTCACCATGCCCAAGTTTTCCGGAAACAATGATCCTGATAAGGACATCAATACCATAATTACACCCACAGCCCCTACAACTATAAATACTGGACCAATTACTAAAGCTCGCACACGCCAATTAAATTATCAGGTACTTTCGTTTCTTGGGAGTAATTCTAATGTTCATGAGAATATGATGCTGCCTAAATTAGATACATTTGTGTTGATTACTAATGAAGGGCCTAGCATGGGCAAGAGGGATGAACACTGGAGCAGGATCAAGCAAGGAGATGAAGGCACGCGCAAAGGGAACCAGAAAGGCGTTTCTAATGGAGTTTTCAGCACTTTGAAGCCCCCATGATGACATACAAGGGCATGGACGAAATATACAAGATTCCCTTTCATAAATTTCGTCCATAGTTTATTATAGGTGCCGCGTCACCTTAGTTTTGGGCCAGGCCCATGTAATTTCGAAATACACTTAATAGGCAGTTTTTAGAGTCCGTATTAATAGGGAAAATGACTTAGGACAGAATTTAGTCCCACCTTGCCAAGGGTGGACGAAATTCCCCTCTGTCTCCCTATAAATACAGCCATTAGGGCGTCGTTTTAGACTTGCGTTTTATTTAGTTAAAAGTTAGCCATTGCTGCAACTTCGTGTACTTCGTTTGTGTCCAATGACCAGACCAAGACTGCTTTTGGAACCCCACTTTTATCAATACTTCATCTATATTTGCAATATTCAGATTGCTTTATCATATTCTTGCTGGTTCTTCGATTACTTGCAGGAATAGACCTTCGTGGTCAGGCTGACCTTCGTGGTCAGTAACCTCAGGAGATTGGTTTAGCGATTGCTAAGGCGCAACATCGTGCACGTTTGTAGTCGAATCGTCAAAGTCGTCTTCACCAAACCGATACTTATCATCTCATGAACATTAGAATTACTTCAAAACTTGCAGCGTTTAAGAGAAGGAAAAAATTATGTAGAGGAATATTATCAGGAATTACAAACTGTCCTGATTAGATGTGGTATTGTTGAGGATAATGAAGCTATGCTTGCATGTTTTATGGGTGGGTTAAACAGAGAAATTCAAACCATCTTAGAGTATAAGGATTATAACAATATCACTCATTTATTCCATCTTGCTTGCAAAGCTGAACGTGAAGTGCAGGATCGATAGGCATTGGCGCGAACTAATTTTTCTGCAGGTCGATCTTCATCATGGACACCACGTACATCATCTACTTCCACATTTCCTGCTACAGCACCGCCTACTTCAGCCGCCAACTCCAACCGTTATACTAGAAAACAGGTACCACCACCACCATCTACTAATAGCACACCTTCCAGTCCCGCGCAAAGTTCTTCTTCATCCATGGCATCAACAGGGCAAACACATGATATCATATGTCATCATTGCAAGGGTGGAGGTCACTATGCGAGAGAATGTCCATCCAAGCGTGTGATGATTGCTACTGAGGATGGTGGGTATGAGTCCGCTAGTGATTATGATGAGGAGACTTTGACTCTTATTGCTAGTGAAGAACAAGGTGGAGATGATTCTAAACAAGAGACGCAATACATGGCTGCTGAAGACGCCGACAGGTATGAAAGTTTAGTTGCCCAACGTGTTTTGAGTGTGCAGGTCACACAAGCTGAGCAAAATCAGAGGCACAATTTGTTCCATACAAAGGGAGTTGTGAAGGAATGTTCTGTCTGCGTCATCATAGATGGAGGGAGTTGCAACAACTTGGCTAGCATGGAGATGGTGGAGAAGTTGTCTCTCACCACCAGACCACATCCTCATCCTTACTACATACAATGGTTTAACAATAGCGTCAAGGTTAAGGTAACACGTACTGTTTGTGTGCATTTTTGTATCACTACATATGCTGATTATGTTGATTGTGATGTGGTACCCATGCAAGCATGCCCCCTATTACTTGGTAGACCATGGCAATTCGATAAAAATTCTGTACACCATGATAGAAACAATCAGTATACTCTTGTTCATAAGGACAAACATATTACTTTGCTTCCTATGACTCCTGAACACATTTTTAAAGATGATCTTACTAGAGCTAGTAAAGCAAAACAGGAGCAAAACAAGAGTGAAAATCAGATTGTGGCAAAAGAATTTCAGCAACACATGACACCTAATAACAAACCATCATCTCATGTTGCCTCTGAAATTAAATTGAAAAGTGGATGTTTACTTGCTACCAAATCTGATATTGATGATCTAGATTTCAGAAAATCTGTTTGCTATGATTTTGTGTGCAAAGAGGCATTATTTTCATTCGAGGACGTGCCATCCTCTTTGCCTCCTGCTGTCACTAACATTTTGCAGGAGTTCGCTGATGTCTTTCCACAAGACGTGCCAATGGTATTACCACCTATTCGAGGGATTGAGCATCAAATAGACTTAATTCCTGGTGCATCGCTACCCAACCGTGCACCATATCGTACCAATCTAGGGGAGACGAAGGAGATTATGCGTCAAGTACAGGAGCTGCTCGACAAAGGTTATATACACGAATCTCTTAGAGCTTGTGCTGTTCCTATTATACTAGTGCCAAAAAAGGATGGTACATCGCGTATGTGTGTGGATTGTAGAGGCATTAATAATATTACTATTCGTTATCGTCATCCAATTCCTAGGCTAGATGATATGCTTGATGAATTAAGTGGCTCTACCATTTTTCTCCAAAGTTGATTTGTGTAGTGGATACCATCAAATTCGTATGAAATTGGGAGAAGAATGGAAAAAAACATTTGAAACTAAGTTTGGCTTATATGAGTGGTTAGTCATGCCTTTTGGGTTAACTAATGCACCTAGTACTTTCATGAGATTAATGAACGAGGTTTTACGTGCCTTCATTGGACAATTTGTGGTAGTCTATTTTTATGATATACTGATTTACATCAGATCTTTGGAGGAACATTTGGAACATTTACATGCTGTTTTTATTGCTCTACGCGAGGCACGTTTGTTTGGTAACCTTGGGAAGTGCACCTTTTGCACCGACCGAGTATCTTTTCTTGGCTATGTTGTTACTCCACAGGGAATTGAAGTTGATAAAGCCAAGATTGAGGCTATTGAGAGTTGGCCGCAGCCCAAAACGGTCACACAAGTGAGGAGTTTTCTTGGACTCACTGGTTTCTATAGGCGTTTTGTGAGAGATTTCAGCACCATTGCTGCACCTCTCAATGAGCTTACAAAGAAGGATGTGCCTTTTGTTTGGGGTACTGCACAGAAGAAGCCTCCACGGTATTGAAAGATAAGTTGACACATGCTCCTTTACTCCAACTTCCCGATTTTAATAAGACTTTTGAGCTTGAATGTGATGCTAGTGGAATTGGATTAGGAGGTGTGTTATTAGAAGATGGTAAACCTGTTGCATACTTTTCTGAAAAATTGAGTGGGCCTAGTCTGAACTGTTCTACTTATGATAAAGAATTATATGCTCTTGTTCGAACTTTAGGAACATGGCAACATTATTTATGGCCGAAAGAATTTGTTATACATTCTGATCATGAATCTTTGAAACATATTAAAAGTCAAGCAAAACTGAACCATAGACATGCTAAATGGGTTGAATTCATTTAGACTTTCCCTTATTGCATTAAACACAAGAAGGGTAAAGAAAATGTTATTGTTGATGCTTTGTATTGTCATTATACTATGCTTTCACAACTTGACTTTAAAATATTTGGTTTGGAGACCATCAAAGATCAATATGTGCATGATGCTGAATTTAAAGATGTAATGTAGAATTGTAAAGAAGGAAGAACATGGAACAAGTTCGTCATTAATGATGGATTTGTGTTTCGTGCTAACAAGCGATGCATTCCAGCTAGCTCCGTTCGTCTTTTGTTGTTGCAAGAGGCGCATGGAGGAGGATTAATGGGAAACTTTGGCGGCAAGAAGATGCAGGACGTACTTGCTACACATTTGTTTTGACCAAAGATGAGACGGGATGTTGAGTGTTTTGTTGCTCACTGCACTACATGTCAAAAAGCTAAGTCACGACTGAATCCTCATTGTTTATATATGCCTTTGCCTGTACCTAGTGTTCCTTGGGAGGATATATCTATGGACTTCATTTCAGGTTTACCTCGAACAAAGAAGGGGAGAGATAGCATATTTGTTGTCATTGATAGATTTTCGAAAATGGCACACTTTATACCATGTCATAAAAGCGATAATGCTACTAATGCTGCTGATTTGTTCTTTCGTGAAATTATTCGCTTGCATGGTGTGCCAAATACTATTGTTTCAGATCATGATACTAAATTTCTTAGCCACTTTTGGAGATGTTTGTGGGCTAAGTTGGGGATGAAATTGCTTTTTAGTACTACATGTCACCCCAAACTGATGGACAAACTGAAGTAGTCAATAGAACATTGTCTACTATGCTTAGGGCTGTTTTGAAGACTAATATGAAAATGTGGGAAGAATGCTTGCCTCATACTGAATTTGCTTATAATCGTTCGCTGCATTCTACTACTAAGATGTGCCCTTTTGAAATTGTGTAAGGTTTCCTACCTCGTTCACCCATTGATTTGTTGCCACTTCCATCTTCAGAGAAGGTTAGTTTTGATGCTAAACAGCGTGTTGAATTGATCTTAAAAATGCATGAGTTAACTAAGGAAAACATTGAGCGCATGAATGCTAAATACAAATTTGCTGGCGATAAGGGTAGAAGACATATTGAGTTTGAACCAGGAGATCTTGTTTGGTTACATTTACGCAAAGATAGGTTTCCTGATTTGCGCAAGTCAAAGCTAATGCCACGTGCTGATGGTCCTTTTAAGGTGTTAGAGAAAATAAATGATAATGCATATAAACTTGAGCCGCCTGCAGATTTTGGGGTTAGTCCCACTTTTAACATTGCAGATTTGAAGCCTTATTTGGGTGAGGAAGATGAGCTTCTGTCGAGGACGACTTCAATTCAAGAAGGGGAAGATGATGAGGACATCAATACCATAGTTACACCCATAGCCCCTGCTACGATACATACTGGACCAATTACTAGAGCTCGCACACGCCAATTAAATTATCAGGTACTTTCGTTTCTTGGGAGTAATTCTAATGTTGATGAGAATATGATGCTGCCTAAATTAGATACATTTGTATTGATTACTAATGAAGGGCCTAGCATGGACAGGAGGGATGGACACTGGAGCAGGATCAAGCATGGAGATGAAGGCGCGCGCAAAGGGAACCAGAACGGCGTTTGTGATCGAATTTTTCAGCACTTTGAAGCCCCCATGATGACATATAAGGGAATGGATGAAATATACAAGATTCCCTTTCATAAATTTCGTCCATAGTTTATTATAGGTGCTGCGTCACCTTAGTTTTGGGCCAGGCCCATGTAATTTTGAAATACACTTAAGAGGCAGTTTTTAGAGTCTGTATTAATAGGGAAAACGACTTAGGACAGAATTTAGTCCCACCTTGCCAAGGGTGGACGAAATTCCCCTCTGTCTCCCTATAAATACAGCCATTAGGGCATCGTTTTAGACTTGGGTTTTATTTAGTTAAAAGTTAGCCATTGCTGCAACTTCTTCTACTTCATTTGTGTCCAACAACCAGGCCAAGACCGCTTTTCGAACCCTACTTTTATCAATACTTCATCTATATTTGCAATATTCAGATTGCTTTATCATATTCTTGCTCGTTCTTTGATTGCTTGCAGGAATAGACCTTCGTGGTCAGGCTGATCATGCTTCCGGCATCGGTAGTAATCTCGGGAGATTGGTTTAGCGATTGCTATGGCGCAACATCATGCACATTTGTAGTCGAATCGTCAAAGTCGTCTCCACCAAATTGATAGTCATCATCACATCGAATGATTGGGACCCTCGCCTCTATCGGATCCCGAAGAATATCTCTTATGGGCATTGAAGTTCGACAAGATATTCCGTCTTCACAATTATGACGAGGAAAAGAAGATCGCCATGGCCTCCCTCGAGTTTTAAGACTATGTCCTCATTTTGTGGGAGCAAGTGATTGAGCGATGAAGGGAGAAAGGCGAACCACCCATCACGACTTGGAACCAAATGAAGGATGTGATGAGAGCTCATTTTGTGCCTACCCACTATAGCCGTGATCTCTTCAAGAAGCTACAACTCGTCAAGCAAGGCACAAAGTCGGTTGAAGAATACTACCAAGAAATGGAAGTTGCCATGATACAAGCCAATGTCAAGGAAGATGACGAGCAAACTATGGCATGCTTCTTGAATGGCCTCAACCACCCAATCAAGAAGATCGCCAATTTCCAACCGTACTCCAACCTCCTCGAGCTAGTGCACCAAGCGGCCAAGGCAGAGCGACAAGTGCAAGATGACTTCAAGTACTCAAAGTACTCTTCCAAGAACCACGGCTCCTATACTGAAGCCTCCACCACTACAGCACCTTCAACTACTACTCGAGCATCACCAAGCACCGGTGACAAGTCAAGTTCCAAGCAAGCGACGACATCTTCGAGTCATCCTCCTTCAAGCAACTACAAGCCAAAAACTTCCTCATCAACTACTCCAACGGATGTTACCGCCAAGACAAGTTCAATTCAATGTTTCACTTGCAAGGGCCGTGGCCACAAGACATATGAGTGCCCCACATGGCGCACCATGATTGCCCATGAAGATAGCATTTATGACTCCATGAGCGAAGAAGAAATGGAAGCATTAGAGCACGTGGCCATGCATCGCCAAGTGAATGAAGATGAAGATGCACAAATCTTTTGCGACAATGATGCGTGCCCTGCTCTCATTGTCTCCAAGATCTTGACACTTGAACAATAACAAGACGAAGACCAATGTTGCCATATCTTCCACACAAAAGCGGGCATCCAAGGACGTTCCGTCAAGGTGATCATCGATGGTGGAAGTTGCCACAACCTGGCAAGTGAAGAATTATGCTCCAAGCTACAATTGGTTAAGAAGAAGCACCCTCGCTCCTACAAGGTCAAATGGCTAAGTGACTTCGGCACCATTCAAGTGGAGCACACTGTCCAAGTATCCTTCAAGATCGGCGCATACGAAGACACCATGGAGTGTGATGTGGTTCCTATGTCCGTGTGCCATCTCCTCCTAGGACGACCTTGGCAATTCGACTGCGGTGTCATCTTGATACGTCTCCAACGTATCTATAATCTTGATTGTTTCATGCTATTATATTATCAATCTTGGATACTTTGTATGCCTTATATGCAATTTTATATCATTTTTGGGAACTAACCTATTAACTCAGTGCCTAGTGCCAGTTGCTGTTTTTTTGCTTGTTTTTGGCTTTTCAGAAAATCAGTACCAAATGAAGTCCAAACACGATGAAACTTTACAGTGATTTTTTCTGGGCCAGAAGGGACCCTAGAACGTTCGGGTGGAGGCCAGAAGCCCTACGGGAGAGCCACGAGCTCACACGGCGCGCCCCTAGGGGGGGCGCCACCTAAGCTCGTTGGTCCCACGCAGCTCCGTTTGACCTAATTCCACTTCTATAAATTCTCAAATATTCCCAAACCAATAGAGAGCCACCCAAAATAACTTTTCCGCCGCCGCAAGCTCCTGTTCTTCCGTGATCCCATCTAGAGGCCTTTTGCGGTACTCTGCCGGAGGGGGAATCGATCACGGAGGGCTTCTACATCAACCTTGGCACCCTTGCGATGATGTGTGAGTAGTTTACCATAGACCTACGGGTCCATAGCTAGTAGCTAGATGGCTTCTTCTCTCTCTTTGATCTTCAATACAAAGTTCTCCATGATCTCCATGGAGTTCTATTCGACGTAATCTTCTTTTGCGGTGCATTTGTTGGGATTCGATGAATTGTGGGTTTATGATCAGATTATTCATTGAAAGTAATTGAGTCTTTTCTGAACTTTATTATTCATGATTATTATAGCTTTGTATTTCTCTCCAATCTATCTGTTTGGTTTGGCCAACTAGATTGATTTATCTTCAGTGGGAGAGGTGCTTTGTGATGGGTTCAATCTTGCGGTGTCCTCACCCAGTGACAGAAGGGGTAGCGAGGCACGTATTTGTATTGTTGCCATTAAGGGTAAAACGACGGGGTTCAATCATATTGTTTGGTTCTATTCTGTCTACATCATGTCATCATACTTCATGCATTACTCTGTTTGTTATGAACTTAATATGTAGAGAGGCAAGCATAGAAGCGCTCTCGAAGTGGAGTAATAGTAGTAGATGCAGAATCGTTTCGGTCTACTTGTCACGGACGTGATGCCTATATACATGATCATTGCCATGAATAACATCATAACTATGCGCTTTTCTATCAATTGCCCAACAGTAATTTATTTACCCACTGTATGCTATGTTTCGAGAGAGAAGCCTCTATTGAAAACTATGGCCCGCGGGTCTACTTTTATCATATTAGAAGACCCTAAATTACCTTGCTGCAATTATTTTACTTTTTATTTACTTTTCAATTTATATATCTATCACTATTAGATTTGATCCTTGCAAGTAACGAGTTCAAGGGGATTGACAACCCTCTTGCCTGCGTTGGGTGCAAGTATTTGCTCTTGTGTGTGCAGGTACTGTTTGACTAGGATTTGCTTGGTTCTCCTATTGGTTCAATAACCTTGGTTCTCTACTGATACGTCTCCAACGTATCTATAATTTATGAAGTATTCATGCCATGTTTACAACAATTTTATATGGTTTTGGTATGATTTGATTAGAACTAACCCGGACTGACGCTGTTTTCAGCAGAACTATCATGGTGTTGTTTTTTGTGTAGAAACCAAAGTTCTCGGAATTGGCTGAAACTTTTTGGTGATTTTTTTTAGAACATAAGAGACCCCCTAAGCTTCGTGGAAGGACCAGAAGAGTCACGAGGAAGTGACAAGCCCGCTAGGTGCGCCCTGGGGGTAGGCAGGGCCTAGCGAGCTTGTCGCTCCCTCGTGGGCCCCCTTGATGTGAAACCAATGCCAAAAATTCCTATAAATACCAAAAAACCCAGAAACAAACCTAGAACTTCCACACCGCTGCCGCAAGCCTCTGTTCCGAAGCGATCTCATCCGGAGCCCTATTCCGGCACTCTGCCAGAGGGGGAAATCATCACCGGAGGCCATCTTCATCATCCCGGCGGTCTCCATGACGAGGAGCGAGTAGTTCACCCTCGGGGCTGAGGGTATGTACCAGTAGCTATGTGTTTGATCTCTCTCTCTCTCTCATGTTCTTGATTTGGCACGATCTTGATGTACCGTGAGCTTTGTTAATATAGTTGGATCATATGGTGTTTCTTCCCTCTCTTTTATCTTGTGATGAATTGAGTCTTTCCCTTTGAGGTTTCGTTATTGTCGGATTGAATACTTTGGATTTGAGAACACTTGTTGTATGTCTTGCATGTGGATACCCGTGGTGACAATGGGGTATTCTATTGAGTCACTTGATGTATGTTTTGGTAATCAACTTGCGGATTCCCGTGACCTTGGGGTAATCTAGGCATATGGGTTGGTACACGTTTTCATCCTTCTTTCTCCGATAGAAACTTTGTGGTACTCTTTGAAGTTCTTTGTGTAGATTGAATATTATGAATCTGAAGTTGTTTGATGCATATCGAATAATCAACTCACGGATACTTGTGGTGACATTGGAGTATCTAGGTGACATTAGATTTGGTTGATGCGTATCATATGGTGTTATTTTAGTACGAACTCCAGGGCTGTTTGTGACAGTTATAGGGATGGCTCAATAGATTGATCGGAAAGGATAACTTTGAGGTGGTTTCATACCCTACAACAATTTCATCTTATGTTCTCCTTTAATAGGAACTTTGGAGTGATTCTTTGTCACATGTTGAGGAATTGTTATATGATTCAACTATGTTAGCACTGTTGAGAGATTTCACTAGTGAAAGTATGAACCCTAGGCCTTGTTTTCAAGCATTGCAATACCGTTTGTGCTCACTTTTGTTACTTTCTACCTTGCTTTTTTATTTATTTTCAGATTACAAAAACCTATATCTACTATCCATACTACACTTGTATCACCATCTCTTCGCCAAACTAGTGCACCTATACAATTTACCATTGTATTGGGTGTGTTGGGGACACAAGAGACTCTTTGTTATTTGGTTGCAGGGTTGTTTGAGAGAGACCATCTTCATCCTACGCCTCCCACGGATTGATAAACCTTAGGTCATCCACTTGAGGGAAATTTGCTACTGTCCTACAAAACTCTGCACTTGGAGGCCCAACAACGTCTACAAGAATAAAAGTTGCGTAGTAGACATCAAGCTCTTTTCTGGCGCCCTTGCCGGGGAGGTGAGTGCTTGAAGGTATATCTTTAGATGTTGCAATTGAATCTTTTAGTTTCTTGTTTTATCGCTAGTTTGGTTTATAAAAGAAAATTACAAAAAAATGGAATTGAGGTTGCCTCATATGCTTCATCTTTATAATGTCTTTCTTGAAAACGATGGATCGGAAAATTGTGCCAAAGAGTTAGAAGAAGAATTCAATAAAATGTTTGGCATAAAACCTTTGAATGATGAGCATGATTGCAATGTTGTTAGTATGAATTCTTTGAAGATCCATAATGCTAATGATGATTGCACTAGTCATGATAAAAAGGTTTCTTACAAGCATGTCAATTTTTGTGGAGTGCAAAAAATAGATTTTGTAAGAAGCATAAACATGATAAAACCAATTGGTGGCTTAAAGTGATAGATGAATATGCTACAAAATTATTCTCTCTTCATCCCATTACTTGTGAACTTCGCAATAAGATTGGTCATCTTAATTTCCAATGCATACTCTTTCATGATCGAATCATGTCCAAATATTTCAATAACTTGATCACCCTTGAACTTTATAATGAACTTTTTCTATTTTTGGGGTGTGAAGAATTGTCACATAAAAATAGTTGGTTTGAAGCATTCACATTCACGGACCATACTGAATGTAATCTAAGAGAAATCTATATGTTTTGTGTGGTAAATTGAATGAGAATGCTTATATTACCAACTACAGAAAGACAGGAAAACCAATAGAATATAAGAGGAATACTAATGAAAGGGTAAAGATTTCCACTTTCCCTCCTATTGTCTCTCGTGATGAAACAGGTGATGAGAAGGAGCTTCCTATTCAACCAATCTCTTCAATAAACAGCTCGGAAAAATTAAATATACCCACACATAATGTGGTGAAGAAGAAGAAAAGAAGGAAAAGTAGAGGTAAAGAGGTATCTCTCCCAAATAATGTTGCTTCTATTATTGTTGTGCCTCATGAGAATGAATCAAAAATAACTGTGGAAGATGATACACTTGATGATGATTTTGTTATGCCTATTGCTTGTTGTGATGATTATGATTGGGAAGATAATGGTACTTTTTATGATCTTGAAAACCTTTTTGGCATCAACTTGGGAAATTATGATGATAATAATTGTTATACTATTGGTGCTATTCATACTATTGATGAATATAGTGATTATGCTAATGATATGCAAATCCACAAGCTTGGGGATGGTATGTTTGATTGGAATGACATGTTTGAAAATTTATTTGCTGCAAATAATGTTTATCCTAAGCTTGGGGATGTTATGCTTAATGAAGATGATCTTTTTATTCCCCCTACTTTTGATGAGAAAATTTGTAATGATGATAGCATGCCTCCTATCTATGATGATTGCAATAATAATGAAAGTGGGTTTGTGTAACACCCCCAGTGTCATGCTACAGTGATCTCATGCTAATGCTGCCATGTCACCATGTTTGCTAAGCCAAATTGCCATTCGATAAAAATCAAAGTCAAATTCAAATTTGAAATGCAAGTCAAATATTTACATCTTCAAATAGGCAAACTAAATTGTTCATGTCATTGGAAATATTCCCTGGTTAATATTGTTAAGGAAAATAACATCACCAAAAATCATTATATGACCCTAGCATCAATAAAACAGGACCAGCAGTACTTGTATTAGCCCATTTAAATCCAAACATAATTCAAATGAATTCAAACTTGCCCCAAACTTTTTGTACCAAACCAGTGCAATGCATAGTATTTATGTGACTAATTTCATGCAAAGCAAAAATCATTTGATGGCCCAACTTAATGCAAAATAGTTACTGGAAATAATAACAAAAATATAAAAGGAAAAAGGTGAAAAGAGCTACTGTGCTACTGGGCCCAAGTAGCATAGTGTGAGACCTAGCCCACCACCACCATCTTCCCTAACCTTCTGTTCATCCCCGTCGCCGTGGAGGCAGCACGCCCGTCCGAACCGCCGATGCACACGCGTCGATCATCCGCGGCACTGAGGAGGGGATAAGTACACCCTCGACGCCCTCTAGCCCGGTAACAAACCCTAGCACGCTTGTTCCCCCTCGCTCGCCCTCTCCCTCTCTGTTTTGCTCGCCCGAGCATGCTCGCCGCCGCGCCATCGTCAACGTCGCAGCCAAGGCCGTCCCTGTGCCACGCGAAGTTGTCCAGGAGGAGCGCCATCATCATCTTCATCGTCTATGCCCTCGGGTCTGAGCTGGGGAGCCATCAATAGTCGCCATCGTCCTCTTCTTCCCATCTGCATCGCCACGGCCATCGCCTCGATCCGCACCATCCCGAGCTCCTTCGGCTTCACCGAGCCTGCCACGAGCTCCGATGTGAGCTCCTCTCTCGATCCCCCACTTTTCCCCTTGCTTCTGTTGCCGCACACCTACGCCCCACTGCCATGCCCGGGGCTCCGCGTCCGCGAGCTCCAGACCGTGCCCGTGCGCCCGCCATAGCTCCCGGCGCTGCCGCGCTCGCTTGCTACTGCCTCGCTGCTTCCTGCTGCATGTTGCTGCCCTGCACCACCCGCACGCACGCTCGCGCACCCCTCGCCCGCCCGCCTGCAGCGCCGCCGCTGACATCGTGCACTCGCTGTCGCCGCGCCCGGAGCTCCGCCCCGCGCCCCCGCAAGCCCCCTGCCGCGCCCGCTGCTTGGCCGCTGCCGGCCGCCCTGCGCCCGCCCGCGCGTGCCCGCAACCACCTCCGCCCGCTGCTGCCCTACACACGCCACGGCCATGGCCATGCGTCCCTGCCCCGCGCGCGCGTGCACAGCCACGCGTTGTGGCTGGCTTGTGCCACTGCCACATGGGGCCGGCCCTGTTAGATTAGGGCTTAGGGTTAATTAAGTAGTTTAGTTAGTCTAAGATGTGCAAATGACAAGTGGGGCCCACTGTTTAGTTAAAAGTTAAATCAAATTAAAACTGTCCGAGCCTATGACATGCGGGACCCACCCAACACCTGTTGACTGTTGACCAGTCAACTGTTGACTGCTGAGTCAGCAGTTGACCAGGCCCACTAGTCAGCCTCTCTGGCTGTGTACCCACTGGGTGCACCTAGCATTTTAACTATTAATTTCGAGTAATTAATAAGTCTAGAAAATCCTTTAAACTTTGGAAAATCATAGAAAAATAACCGTAGCTCAGATGAAAATAATTTATATATGAAAAATGATCAGAAAAATAAGACGAATCCGTTGGTGCCCTCCATGTAGCTGTCACATGCCTCTAGCACTGCAAACATGGAACCTTCCTCTCCGGATCGTCTGACCGAATAATACCTGGAGCTGGGAAAATATTCCCGGATATTTTCCCTCTTCATTTAAAATGCCTAGGGATGCATTAGAGCATATCATCATCACACTTTGCCATGACATGCATCTGTGTTGCATTTGTATGCCTGTTATTTATCTGTTTCCCCCCTCTCCTCTATTCTTTCGGTAGACTCCGAGACTGCCGCTGCCCCCGAGTACGACTACGTCGACGACGACCCGTCCTTCTCGGCAGAGCTTTCAGGCAAGCAAAACCCCCTTGATCATCCAGATATCACCCATTCTTTTTCTCTTATTCTTGCATTAGATTTTGCTACTGTTGTTGTTCCGGTATCTCCTATTCTGATGCATAGCCTGTTTTTGATAACTTGTTGTTGTTACTCTACCTGTTATCCTATATGCTTAGTATAGGTATGTTAGTGTCCCATCAGTGGCCCTACACCCTTGTCCGTGATGCCATGCTGTACTACCTGGGTTGACCGAGATGAAGGATCACTGAGTTGAGACCCGATCACCCCTAAAGGTCCTTACAATTGTGCGGCTTTGCAGAGCTGCACCAAGTGTGATCTACCAAGGGTGATTCCTTGTATTTCACTCTCGATGACGACTCTGTAGTGTAGCACATCTAGTGTGACCTACTGAGGGTGATTCCTCGTACTTCACTCTCGATGATGACTCTGTCGTGCAGTATATCAAGGTAAACCTATCGAGGGTGATTCCTCAGATTTCACCTTGATGGTATGGACCTGAACCCCGACTGTTACAATGCTAAAGGCGGGTCGGCCCCAAGGGTACCCGCGAGAGATAATGTGGCGGAACGACAGGGCAGGTGGAGACC
Organism: Elymus sibiricus; assembly: GCA_039707655.1. Classification (NCBI taxonomy): domain Eukaryota; kingdom Viridiplantae; phylum Streptophyta; class Magnoliopsida; order Poales; family Poaceae; genus Elymus; species Elymus sibiricus. Next base: position 280,786,488 of record CM077676.1, read on the forward strand.
ACCCAGGAGAGAGGTGGGCCTGGTCCCTGGTCGTGGTCCGCGAGTTACCTAGTCGGAGCGACGGCCCTGGTCGTCTCCGCGAGATGCTAATAATACACTAACGGATTTGGGTATTTGATCTGAGTTGGCCACTGGCCTATACGCACTAACCACCACGCGGGATAATGGTATATGGGACCCACGGCGTCGTACGATTTCTTCTGAAAGCTCTACAGATGTCACGGTTGAGCGGCACGCGCCCGGGTGGTCCGTGATGTCTACTACACAATTTATTCTTGTAGACTCGTGTTGGGCCTCCAAGCGCAGACTTTTGTAGGACAGTAGCAATTTTCCCTCAAGTGGATGACCTAAGGTTTATCAATCCGTGGGAGGCGTAGGATGAAGATGGTCTCTCTCAAACAACCATGCAATCAAATACAAGAAATCTCTTGTGTCCCCAACACACCCAATACAATGGTAAATTGTATAGGTGCACTAGTTCGGCGAAGAGATGGTGATACAAGTGTAGCATGGATAGTAGATATAGATTTTTGTAATCTGAAAATATAAAAACAGCAAGGTAGCCAGTAACAAAAGTGAGCACAAACGGTATTGCAATGCTTGAAAACAAGGCCTAGGGTTCATACTTTCACTAGTGCAATCTCCCAACAATGCTAACATAATTGGATCATATAACAATCCCTCAACATGCGATAAAGAATCACTCCAAAGTTCCTATTCGCGGAGAACATAAGATAGAAATTGTTGTAGGGTACGAAACCACCTCAAAGTTATCTTTTCCGATCAATCTACTGAGCTATTGCTATAAGTGTCACAAACAGCCCTAGAGTTCGTACTAGAATAACACCATATGATACACATCAACCAACTCCAATGTCACCTAGATACTCCAATGTCACCACAAGTATCTGTGAGTTGATTATTTGATATGCATCAAAACAACTTCAGATTCATAATATTCAATCCACACAAAGAACTTGAAAGAGTGCCCCAAAGTTTCTTATCGGAGAAAAGATGATGAAAACATGCAACCAACCCTTATGCCTAGATCACCCCAAGGTCACGGGAATCCGCGAGTTGATCTCCAAAACATACATCAAGTGAACCAATAGAATACCCCATTGTCACCACGGGTATCCACATGCAAGACATACATCAAGTGTTCTCAAATCCATAAAAGTATTCAATCTGATAATAGTGAAACCTCAAAGGTAAAAACTCAATTCATCACAACGAGATAGAGAGGGGGAAAACACCATATGATCCAACTATATTAACAAAGCTCGTGGTACATCAAGATCGTGCCAAATCAAGAACACGAGAGAGAGAGAGATAACACATAGCTACTGGTACAAACCCTCAGCCCCGAGGGTGAACTACTCCCTCCTCGTCATGGAGACCGCCAGGATGATGAAGATGGCCTCCGGTGATGATTCCCCCCTCCGGTAGGGTGCCGGAAAAGGGCTGTAGATGAGATCATGGAGGTACAGAGGCTTGCGGCGGCATAAAAAGTCATCTAGGTTAACTTTCGGGCGTTTCTGAATATATAGGATTTTTCAGCATTGGAATCACGCAAAGAGGTGCCACAGGGGGCCCACGAGGCACCAGGGCGCGCTTGGGGGGGGGGGGCAGGCGCGCCCAGGTGGCTCGTGGGGCCCCTGTGGCTCTTCTACTGCTTCCCCGAAGCTTCCTGGGTCTGTTTCCTTCCAGAAAAAATCGTTAAAAAGTTTCGCTGCATTTGGACTTCGTTTGATATGGATTTTCTGGAAAACCAAAAACAAGCAGAAAATAGCAACTGGCACTGGGCACTAGGTCAATATGTTAGTCCATGAAAATCATATAAAATCCATATAAAAGTGCACCAAAATCATACAAAACTATAAGAAACATGGCATGAATACTTAATAAATTATAGATACGTTGGAGACGTATCAGCATCCCCAAGCTTAATTCCTGCTCGTCCTCGAGTAGGTAAATGATAAAAGAAATAATTTATGAAGTGTGAATGCTAGCATAGTGCATTAGTTTGATCAACGATAATTCCAATCACTTTTTCTAGCATCATTATATATCATAAACAGTAGCTCATCTCATAAAACTTCTCATGATCAAGTAGCAAGCTATTCACATGTTAAAGTATAGACCATAAACTTTCTTGAAAACTAACAAACTATGTTTTCAGTCATCAAACAATTGCAATTCATCTTATTTTCAGGAAGGGTCTATGTAAGAGCTTTGATCTAGCAAATTCCACATACTCAACCATCATTTAGTCTTCCATGATTGCTGACACTCAAAGCATATGTTTAGAACAAACCGTTTCAGTCAAACACATAGGAAGATAGGGGCTTAATGTTTCGCCTCCCAACTTATTTATCTCAGTGATAATGTCAACAATAATAACTCATGATCACCTATATTCAACTGGATATATGTGCCTGGATCTTTCCCTACCACATAATGCTTGCCAACTAAAGAATAAATAAAGCGGAATAGGGATGAACATTAATGACTCTTGTATAAAGGTAAATACAGAAAAGTAAATACAGAAAAGTAAAAGATAGGCCCTTTGTAGAGGGAAGCAGAGGTTTTCATGCGCTTTTTATTTTTGGATGTGCAAGCCCTTAATGCAAAGGAACGTCACGTTATATTGCCCCTTGTGATAGCAACCTTTATTATGAAGTCCGTCGCTTTTATTTCTTCACCATCACAAGTTCGTACAACGCTTATTTTCCCTTGCAATAAAAGATCATACATATTTTGGGAGCAATTTTTATTGCTTTTTGCACCGATGACAACTTACTTGAAGGATCTTATTCAATCCATAGGTAGATATAGTGGACTCTCATGGCAAGAAACTGGGTTTAAGGGTTTTTGGATGCACAAGTAGTATCTCTACTTGGTACGAATTTTTGGCTAGCAAAAGATCCTAAGCAAGCACCACATGTTAGAGGATCCATGACAATATAACTTCTATGTGAACATAAACAAACATAACTCATTACGTTGTCGTCCTTGTCCAACGTCAACTACTTGATCAAGCTTGAAAATAATTAATGGGGGCTCACAATCATAGAAGATGTCCAAGATAGTATATTTATATGTGAAATTTCTCTTCCTTCAAAATTCTTTCATGAATTGTTCAAATGACCAATGCTATGTTTGTTAACTTTCAATAAATTTTACCACTTATACTTCTTGTATGTGAAGTTACTACTCCCCATGGGACAAGCATATGAAGCATATAAATTTCAACTTTATGATATTCAATTCATTTCAATAATTTACTCATAGGATATAAGTGAAGAACAAGAGTAAATGACAAACTACTCCAAAAAGATATAAGTGAAGATCAAATGAGTAGTTAAGTAAATAGGTAGCTATGTGAGGACTCTCTCTCATTTTAAAATTTTCAGATCTTAAGTATTTTATTCAAACAACAAAGAAAACAAAATAAAATGACATTCCAAGAATAGCACGTCTCATGTGAAGAAGCAAAAACTTAGGCTCAACCAAGACTAACCGATAATTGTTGATGAAGAAAGGTGGGATGCCAACCGGGGCATCCCCAAGCTTAGTTGCTTGAGACTTCTTAGAATAAATACTTGGGATGCCGAGCATCCCCAAGCTTGAGCTCTTGTGTCTCCTTAATTCCTTTCATATCACGGTTTCTCCTAAATCTTAAAAACTTCAGCCACACAAAACTCAACAAGAACTCGTGAGATAAGTTAGTATAAATCAACTCAAAACCTTAACATTCTCTACTGTAGAAAATCACTAAAATTATAATTTAACATTGCATACTAAATTCCTCTGCATATTTAATACTCCTATCCTCAAATAGAATCATTAAACAAGCAAACATATGCAAACAATGCAACTATAACAGCAATCTGCCAAAACAGAACAGTTTGTAAAGGGGGATTTAAAATTCATACTTCCCTAACTCCCAAAATTCTGAAAAATTACCACGTGACAGAGAACTCATGCATGATTACTGTGTAAAAATTTCAGATTTTTATCATGTACTTACTATTCAGGAATATTCTTGACATAACAGAAAACTTTCTGTTTTCAAACAGCAACACATGAACTTGCAAACTAAGCATGGTAAAGGCTATAATTAGCATTTTATTGAACTAAAAGATACAAAACATGATTATTGATAACAGCAAGAAAATGTCAACAAAATAAAATGACGCTCCAAGCAAAACACATATCATGTGACGAATAAAAATATAGCTCCAAGTAAGGTTACCGATAATGTTGAAGACGAAAGAGGGGCTGCCTTCCGGGGCATCCCCAAGCTTAGACGCTTGAGTCTTCCTTGAATATTACCTTGGGGTGCCTTGGGAATCCCCAAGCTTAGGGTCTTGCCGCTCTTTATTCTCCTCATATCGATATCTCACCCAAAACTTGAAAACTTCAATCACACAAAACTTAACGGAACTTGTGAGATAGGTTAGTATGATAAAAATAAATCATCCACTTAGGTACTGTAAAGAAAAGATTCATAATTGTTATCACATAATTCCTACTGTATTCCATAATTTCCACAATTTATATTACTCAATATAAGCTATGGAAACACTAAAACAAGCAAACTATGCACCGAAAATAGAATCTGTCAAAAACAGAACAGCATGTAGTGAGCGATTTAAAAACCATACTTCTGTACCTCCAAAAATTCTGAAAAATTAGGAAAATGTAAAAATTTGTAACCCAATACTGTGTAAAAATTTCAGAATTTTTTCATACTCCAGTACAGAAAAGAAATTCCAGCACTGGACGCAAAAGTTTCTGTTTTTGCACAGAATCAAATCAACAAGTATCCACACTATCCCAAAGCCTTTACTTGGCACATTATTGAAATAAAACATATAAAACATGATTACTACAGTAGCTTAATAATGTGGACACACAAAAACAGTAGGTATAAGTATTGGGTTGTCTCCCAACAAGCGCTTTTCTTTAATGCCTTCTTAGCTAGGCATGATAAATTCAATGATGCTCGCATAGAAGTAAAGAATTGAAACGCAAAGGGAGCATCATGAATCATATGACAAGCACATTTAAGCCTAACCCACTTCCTATGCATAGGGATTTTGTGAGCAAACAATTTATGGGAGCAAGAATCAACTAGCATAGGAAGGCAAAACAAGCATAACTTCAAAACTTTCAACACATAGAGAGGAAACTTGATATTATTGCAATACCTACAAGCATATGATCCTCTCTCATAATAATTTTCAGTAGCGTCATGAAGAAATTTAACAATATATCCATCACACAAAGCATTATTGTCATGATACATAAGCATAGAATTTTTATTACTCTCCACAGAAGCAATTTTATTCTCATTCATAATAGTGGGAGAAAACTCAACAAAATAACTATCACGAGATACTTGATTGGCATAATCCAATTGAAAATTAAAATCATGATGACAAGTTTCATGGTTATCATTATTCTTTATAGCATACATGTCATCACAATAATCATCATAGATAGCAACTTTGTTGTCATAATCAATTGAAACCTCTTCCAAAATAGTGGAATCATCATTAAATAAAGTTGTGACCTCTCCAAATCCACTTTTATCAATATAATCATCATAAATAGGAGGCATGCTTTCATCATAATAAATTTTCTCATCAAAACTTGGGGGACTAAAAATATCATCTTCATCAAACATAGCATCCCCAAGCTTGTGGCTTTGCATATCACTAGCATCATGGATATTCAAAGAATTCATACTAGCAACATTGAAATCATACTCATCATTCATGGATTTTATGCCAAACATTTTATTGAATTCTTCTTCTATCAATTGACTACAATTTTCTGATCCATCATTTTCAAGAAAGACATTATAAAGATGAATAATATGTGGCAACCTCAATTCCATTTTTTTGTAGTTTTCTGTTATAAACCAAACTAGTGATAAAACAAGAAACTAAAAGATTGAATTGCAAGATCTAAAGATATACCTTCAAACACTCACCTCCCCGGCAACGGCGCCAGAAAAGAGCTTGATGTCTACTACACAACTTATTCTTGTAGACTCGTGTTGGGCCTCCAAGCGCAGAGTTTTGTAGGACAGTAGCAATTTTCCCTCAAGTGGATAACCTAAGGTTTATCAATCCGTGGGAGGCGTAGGATGAAGATGGTCTCTCTCAAACAACCCTGCAATCAAATACAAGAAATCTCTTGTGTCTCCAACACACCCAATACAATGGTAAATTGTATAGGTGCACTAGTTCGGCGAAGAGATGGTGATACAAGTGTAGTATGGATAGTAGATATAGATTTTTGTAATCTGAAAATATAAAAACAGCAAGGTAGCAAGTAACAAAAGTGAGCACAACCGGTATTGCAATGCTTGAAAACAAGGCCTAGGGTTCATGCTTTCACTAGTGCAATCTCTCAACAATGCTAACATAATTGGATCATATAACCATCCCTCAACGTGCGATAAAGAATCACTCCAAAGTTCCTATTCGCGGATAACATAAGATAGAAATTGTTGTAGGGTATGAAACCACCTCAAAGTTATCTTTTCCGATCAATCTATTGATCTATTCCTATAAGTGTCACAAACAGCCCTAGAGTTCGTACTAGAATAACACCATATGATACACATCAACCAACTCTAATGTCACCTAGATACTCCAATGTCACCACAAGTATCCGTGAGTTGATTATTCGATATGCATCAAAACAACTTCAGATTCATAATATTCAATCCACACAAAGAACTTCAAAGAGTGCCCCAAAGTTTCTTATCAGAGAAAAGATAATGAAAACATGCAACCGACCCTTATGCCTAGATCACCCCAAGGTCACGGTAATCCGTGAGTTGATCACCAAAACATACATCAAGTGAACCAATAGAATACCCCATTGTCACCACGGGTATCCACATGCAAGACATACATCAAGTGTTCTCAAATCCATAAAAGTATTCAATCCAATAATAGTGAAACCTCAAAGGTAAAAACTCAATTCATCACAACGAGATAGAGAGGGGGAAAAAACCATATGATCCAACTATATTAACAAAGCTCGCGGTACATCAAGATCGTGCCAAATCAAGAACACGAGAGAGAGAGAGATAAAACACATAGCTACTGGTACAAACCCTCAGCCCCGAGGGTGAACTACTCCCTCCTCGTCATGAAGACCGCCGGGATGATGAAGATGGCCTTCGGTGATGATTCCCCCCTCCGGCAGGGTGCCAAAAAAGGGCTGTAGATGAGATCGTGGAGGTACAGAGGCTTGCGGCGGCATAAAAACTCATCTAGGTTAACTTTCGGGGGTTTCTGAATATATAGGATTTTCAGCGTTGGAATCACGCAAAGAAGTGCCACAGGGGGCCCACGAGGCACCAGGGCACGCCTGGGGGGGCAAGCGCGCCCAAGTGGCTCGTGGGGCCCCTGTGGCTCTTCTGTTGCTTCCCCAAAGCTTCCTGGGTCTGTTTCCTTCCAGAAAAAATTGTCAAAAAGTTTCGTTGCATTTGGACTTCGTTTGATATGGATTTTCTAGAAAACCAAAAACAAGCAGAAAACGGCAACTGGCACTGGGCACTAGGTCAATATGTTAGTCCATGAAAATCATATAAAATCCATATAAAAGTGCACCAAAATCATACAAAACTATAATAAACATGGCATGAATACTTCATAAATTATAGATACGTTGGAGACGTATCAGTCCGCGTAAGCACCTACTTTGTATAAAGAGGTTGCCAGGACTGGTCCCGGCCGTCCACGCAACGTGCAGGAGTGCTTAGGGCGATTGGCCCATGACCCCTTCGCGCTTAGGACGTAGACCGGCGTGCTAACCTCTCTAGAGAGCCTAGGCAGGACTACAACGTGTCGATAATCCGAGGCCAGGCATGACCCAGAAAAGTGTGTCCGGCCAGAGGTAATCGAGCGTGTTGGGTAATGTGGTCCACCTCTGCAGGGAAGTAACCTATTCGAATAGCCGTGTCCACGGTAACAGGACACTTGGAGTTGTATCCAGATCTACTACAACTAGAACTGGGTACTATTTTGATACTTAACTGTTTTACTACTTCGGGATCATTTTCTCGCTGGGTAGTCGAGGAAGGATCTCCGGGTGCTGCTGATGAATACATGATACTAAATATTATATGTAAACTCCTCTCTTCTACTGCTGCAAGATGATGGCTGTGAGAAGATGTAGTCTTCGATAGGATGAGCTTCATCTCCTTATTCTGGCATTTCTGCAGTCTAGTCCAAAGATATAGCCCCATTCCTTTGACACCGATGCATACTTAGCATAGTTCTGATGTAAGTCTTGCGAGTACTTTGGATGAGTACTCACGGTTGCTTTGCTACCTCTTTTCCCCCATACCAGTTTGCTGCGATTAGATGACTGAGCCCCGGAGCTAGCTGACCCCGTTGACGACTACTACTACCCCGACGGAGCCTAGTACTACGTGGAGACCGACAACCAGGAGTAGTTTCAGAGGCTCCCAGGCAGGAGGCCTGCGCCTTTTCGATCTAGTTGTCGTTGTTTTGCTCGGCCTTCTTAAGGAAAACTTGTTTAGTTATGTCTGTACTCAGATGATGTTGCTTCCGCTAACGCTTGTACCTGAGCTTATGTATTTGAGCCCTCGAGGCCCCTGGCTTGTAATATAAAGCTTGTGTTTTTTTATTTTGTGTCTAGAGTTGTGTTGTGATATCTTCCCGTGAGTCTCTGATCTTGATCATGTGCAATTGCGTGTATGATTAGTGCACGATCGAGGCGGGGGCGTCACAAGTTGGTATCAGAGCCGACTGCCTGTAGCAAGCCGCTTTTCCAACACCTTGGCCGAAGTTGAGTCTAGTCTTTGAAAACTGTTTACTAACATGGCTGTGTGGCTTACGGGCCCACGTCGTCAATGGATGGGATTAGGATCCTTTATTCCTCTCCTTTACTCTGGGATTCTGTTCTCTCTTCTATTCGGGTTAAAGATTTTACTAACTCTTACATTAGGTTCTCGTAACTACTTCCTCCCGGAGAACCCTTCATTCTAGATGACCGTTTGATTCATCAGAAGATTTTGAAGATACTCTTCGATGTTTTCCCGAGACCCTTGTGCCCACTGCCTTTGCAATTCCCTACCACCGATAAGTCCCTATGGATAACTACATACATTTGCCATTCATACAATCATTCCCCGTTGCTATTGTTATTACAAGATACCCTGAAACATTTTCCTATATTCCGAGGATCCATTGTGCCTACTACCTTGCAGCTCCTTTTCCGCATGAATACACCTACGAATAATTCCTCACACTTACCGGTTATTCGTTCATCCCCAGTTGTTCATGTGTTTCACAAAATACTTCATAATGCTATTTGATCTTTCAAAAATCCTCTGCAGCCTATTGCTCTCGAAATTCTTGCCTGCTTGCATTATGGTAAATCCCATATGTCTAGTAATCTTGTTGGCATCCTTTGTCGCTATCATTTTGAGTCCCTTGATTCAATATGTTGCGAATGCTCGCAATCATCAGTCGAATCCTAGAATTCGTCTTTCCGGCTCATACATCATTCGAACATGAGTTGGTTTTCAACCAATCAAACCTTGACTGATTGTGCCTCTACGTCTATTCAACTTACTCATCTTTGATCAGAGCATCTGATTCCGATCCACCGATTTGTAAATCATAAGTCCTTTGTATTTAAGCGTTAAATTATTCAGATGCTTATATAATCCGATGACTTTGCATTCTTTTAAGTACCAATACTCACATCAGATCCTTTGTGGACTGCCAAATCCTTTGTTGGATTATTATCCGACAGTGTCCTTCATATTCAATAACCTTGTGAGTTCTTCCCCTGATACATAATGCCTTTGGTAAATTGTATCCTCTGCTTTTGTCAACCATGCTCTGCTTTCGAGCTTGTGTTATTTACTCTTAAAGTTTGTGGTATATGTTCCTAAGATCCCCCGATGGGTTGAACCTATGCCTTCCCTAATCTATGTACACCCGGAAGTATGCGGGTTATACTCTACTGGCGTTCTGTCAGATAAAATTTCAACACTACAACTTCTTTGAAAACGAGAAGTGAATGAAAGGTTGTGCATTGAAGAAGTGGGAGTCAACCTTGAACTTTGTGTTCATGCCCATGGAAATGATGTAGACTGTCACAGAAGCTTCTTGTAAAATATTTAATCATTTGAATAATTCTTCCGATATCATTAAATTTGATCCCTTGCAGTTATGGTTCCGACCATGCTGTCCTTATTCAATATATCTTAAAGGAATCCATTCCCGTGCCTCGCCTATTTTTCGACAAGGTTAAAGCATCTGTTGTCCACAGATCAACGATCCAGTTCAGCTTCTATTCTGTTCTACCTTCGAGTATTACCCTCTGGTATCTCGAGGATATCGCGCCATTGCACTACCTCTTGTGAAATTTGGCTGGAATAATGCTTCACACCATTTTAGTCACTCCGCAGGTTTGAGTTGTTCATCACTCGAGAACTCCGCCAAGTGACTCGAACCCACACTGTGGTTCATTACTCCTAGTAATTTGTTGTTGGGAAGTTTGATACTCAATCATGTCATTCCTAGCCTGATCGACTACATCATTATCATGCTACTTTTAATTGTGCTACCTGGTCCTTCGTGGTGCACATTTCTGACAATGAGCTAAGCCTATGTCAAACTCTCATCATCATATCGTTTTGCTTACACAACATGACGGAATTCGAGCTGGCGTCATATCCGTGGTACCTTTGACCTTTAGCTTCACAATTCCATCTGCTTTGATCATCTTACTGATTGATTACATCTTCATGAAACCTCTCGACAAAATGTGTTGTGTTCATCGTCAACATTTTGACTTCTTCTGAGATGTCAATCGAATTCATGATGAAATATACCATCCTTGCCCCTCGATAATTTGTGTTGTCATCGACAACATCCTTACCTTCCTTCCAACACAGACTTGGTCATGTTTTGCTTATGCCTTGTTTTCCTTGCTATTCCTGAAATTGTTTCTTGTGTAATTCTTGTGATCTTCAGACCCAACCCTTAATTGAAACACCATATCATTGCTACCTTAAAGCATGACTGTGGTACTCAACATCAACAAGAACATTGGAAGCATAATGCTAAGTGTTTCTTGATCAATTATCCAAACACCATGGTATGGGTAACCTCATGAATTTCCTCGCCCCTTTACCTAAATGGTTATCTACTTGCTGTCCTATTATGTATATCATGCTTTGCTTGTTCTTGTGAAGGATTTACTCCTAATACTTGTGTATAAACACATTTTCCTTTCCATTGGTCTGTTTAATCTGATAATCACATTTTCCCTTCCATTCTTTTGTTTAACCTTTCTTGTAATCTAACTTATCTGAGCAGTGATAATTCCCTGCTTATGTCAACATCTCGGTTGTACAACTCTGTCAGCAAGAACCCGTTACTATTGTTGATGACATTCTGGTAACCACCGGTGGACGAGAACTTTGCCTATTGGTCCGCCTCGCCTTGCGAGCAGGAAAATGGTTCTCTTCGTCCCCGCCCTTGGTACTGACGTTGTTGCCAACATAACTGACAGGCTATCCTCTGACATGCCTTGTTATCATGACCGTACAAGATGTCACAGCCCTCCCTACTTTTAACCCTCACTAACCACAGTTTCCACATGATCAAAACCTAACTCTCCTGTACATCCCCGTTTCCAAAGTTATTCCTCGCGCTTGGCTTCATATGTAATTCAAGAGCCACCTTCCTAGAGATCTATTCTGGTATCAGATGCAATATTATTCCCATTGCTCTAAACCCCTTTCACACTCTGTTTAGGCATCGAACGATTGCCTACCCGCTTGAAACTTCTTATTATACCTTCTTACTTCTCTCTCAATGTTTTTCTTAAGTTCAAATCGAGAGATACTTTCTGCCACATTCCCTGAGCTATCTACCAGATAATCAACCTTGTAAGGTCCGTTCTTCCGAAGTTACCCCTTGTCCTTTCGTAAGTACGATGAAGACCCCGAAGAAAGAATAACAACTTCGTCACGATGCCCTGATGCAGAGAAATGAAGACATCAACGCAATGGACATACCACTTCTTGAAGAGCAACAAGGAACAAGAAGACTCGTTAGAATTTGAAAACCAAACCTTTTCCCCTTACTCTACCTCTTAAATCTCGGGACGAGATTTCTTGTAGTGGAGGAGATTTGTAACACCCCCAGTGTCATGCTACAGTGATCTCATGCTAATGATGCCATGTCACCATGTTTGCTAAGCCAAATTGCCATTCGATAAAAATCAAAGTCAAATTCAAATTTGAAATGCAAGTCAAATATTTACATCTTCAAACAGGCAAACTAAATTGTTCATGTCATTGGAAATATTCCCTGGTTAATATTGTTAAGGAAAACAACATCACCAAAAATCATTATATGACCCTAGCATCAATAAAACAGGACTAGCAGCACTTGTATTAGCCCATTTAAATCCAAACATAATTCAAATGAATTCAAACTTGCCCCAAACTTTTTGTACCAAACCAGTGCAATGCATAGTAATTATGTGACTAGTTTCATCCAAAGCAAAAATCATTTGATGGCCCAACTTAATGCAAAATAGTTACTGCAAATACTAACAAAAATATAAGAGGAAAAAGGTGAAAAGAGCTACTGTGCTATTGGGCCTAAGTAGCACAGTGTGTGACCCAGCCCACCACCACCTTCTTCCCTAACCTTCTGTTCATCCCCATCGCCGTGGAGGCAGCGCGCCCGTTTGAACCGCCGATGCACACGCGTCGATCATCCGCGGCACCGAGGAGGGGATAAGTACGCCCTTGACACCCTCTACCCCGGTGACAAACCCTAGCACGCTTGTTCCCCCTTGCTCGCCCTCTCCCTCTCTGTTTTGCTCGCCCGAGCGTGCTCGCTGCCGCACCATCATCGTCGTGGCAGCCAAGGCCGTCCCTGAGCCACGCAAAGTTGTCTAGGAGGAGCACCATCATAATCTTCGTCTTCTATGCCCTCGGGTCCGAGCTGGGGAGCCGTCAATCGTCGCCATCGTCCTCTTCTTCCCATCAGCACCGCCACGGCCATCGCCTCGATCCGCGCCATCCCGAGCTTCTTCAGCTTCACCGAGCCCGCCACGAGCTCCGATGTGAGCTCCTCTCTCGATCCCCCACTTTTTCCCCTTGCTTCTGTTGCCGTAGACCTCCGCCCCACTGCCATGCCCGGAGCTCCGCGTCCGCGAGCTCCTGGCCGCGCCCGCGCGCCCGCCATAGCTCCCGGCACTGCCGCGCTCGCCTGCTACTGCCTCGCCGCTTCCTACTGCTTATTGCTGCCCTGCGCTGCCCGCACGCGCACTCGCGCACCCCTGGCCCGCCCGCCTGCAGCGCCGCCGCTGCCATCGTGCACTCGCTGTCTCCGCGCCCGGAGCTCCACCCCGCGCGCCCGTGAGCCCCCTGCCTCGCCCGTGGCTTGGCCGCTGCCGGCCGCCCCTGCGCCAGCCCGCGCGTGCCCGCAACCACCTCCGCCCGCTGCCGCCCTACACTCGCCACGGCCATGGCCGTGCGTCCCTGCCCCGCGCGCGTGCACAGCCACGCGCTGTGGCTGGCTTGTACCGCTACCACATGGGGCCGGCCCTGTTAGATTAGGGCTTAGGGTTAATTAATTTGTTTAGTTAGTCTAAGATGTGCAAATGACAAGGGGGGCCCGCTGTTTAGTTAAAAGTTAAATCAAATTAAAACTGTCTGCGGGACCCACCCAACACCTGTTGACTGTTGACCAGTCAACTGTTGACTGCTGAGTCAGCAGCTAACCAAGCCCACTAGTCAGCCTCTCTGGCTGTGTACCCACTGGGTGCACCTAGCATTTTAGCTATTAATTTCGAGTAATTAATAAGTCCAAAAAATCTTTTAAACTTTGGAAAATCATAGAAAAATAACCGTAGCTCAGATGAAAATAATTGATATATTAAAAATGATCAACAAAATAAGACGAATCCGTTGGTGCCCTCCATGTAGCTGTCACATGCCTCTAGCACTGCAAACATGGAACCTTCCCCTCCGGATCGTCTGACCGAATAATACCTGGAGCTGGGAAAATATTCCCGGATATTTTCCCTCTTCATTTAAAATGCCTAGGGATGCATTAGAGCATATCATCATCACACTTTGCCATGACATGCATCTGTGTTGCATTTGTATGCCTGTTATTTATCTGTTTCCCCCCTCTCCTCTATTCTTTCAGTAGACTCCTAGACTGCCGCTGCCCCCGAGTATGACTACGTCGACGATGACCCGTCCTTCTCGGCAGAGCTTCCAGGCAAGCAAAACCCCCTTGATCATCCAGATATCGCCCATTCTTTCTCTCTTATTCTTGCATTAGATTTTGCTACTGTTGTTGTTCTGGTATCTCCTATTCTGATGCATAGCCTATTTTTGATAACCTGTTGTTGTTACTCTACTTGTTATCCTATATGCTTAGTATAGGTATGTTAGTGTCCCATCAGTGGCCCTACACCCTTGTCCGTGATGCCATGCTATACTACCTGGGTTGACCGAGATGAAGGATCACCGAGTCGAGACCCGATCACCCCTAAAGGCCCTTACAATTGTGTGGCTCTGCAGAGCCGCACCAAGTGTGATCTACCAAGGGTGATTCCTTGTATTTCCCTCTCGATGACGACTCTATAGTGTAGAACATCTAATGTGACCTACTGAGGGTGATTCCTCATATTTCACTCTCGATGATGACTCTGCCGTGCAGTATATCAAGGTAAACCTATCGAGGGTGATTCCTTAGATTTCACCTTGATGGTATGGACCTGAACCCCGACTGTTACAATGCTAAGGGCTGGTCGGCCCCAAGGGTACCCGCGAGAGATAATGGGGCGGAACGACAGGGCAGGTGGAGACCACCCGGGAGAGAGGTGGGCCTGGTCCCTGGTCGTGGTCCGCGAGTTACCTAGTTGGAGCGACGGCCCTGGTCGTCTCCGCGAGATGCTAATAATATACTAAGGGATTTGGGTATTTGATCTGAGTTGGCCGCTGGCCTACACGCACTAACCACCACGCGGGATAATGGTATATGGGACCCTCGGCGTCGTACGATTTCTTCCGAAAGGTCTACAGATGTCACAGTTGAGCGACACGTGCCCGGGTGGTCCGCGTAAGCACCTACTTTGTATAAAGAGGTTGCCATGACTGGTCCCGGCCGTCCACGCAACGTGCAGGAGTGCTTAGGGCGATTGGCCCATGACCCCTTCGCGCTTAGGATGTAGACCGGCGTGCTGACCTCTCTGGAGAGCCTAGGTAGGACTACGGCGTGTCGATAATCCGAGGCCCGGCATTACCCAGAAAAGTGTGTCCGGCCAGAGGTAATTGAGCGTGTTGGGTAATGTGGTGCACCCCTGCAAGGAAGTAACCTATTCGAATAGCCATGTCCACGGTAACAGGACACTTGGAGTTGTATCCAGATCTACTACAACTAGAACTGGATACTATTGTGATACTTAACTATTTTACTACTCCGGGATCATTTTCTCGCTGGGTAGTCGAGGAAGGATCTCCGGGTGTTGTTGATGAATACATGATACTAAATATTATATGTAAACTCCTCTCTTCTACTGCTGCAAGATGATGGCTGCGAGAAGATGTAGTCTTCGATAGGATGAGCTTCATCCCCTTATTCTGGCATTTCAGCAGTCTAGTCCAAAGATATAGCCCCATTCCTTTTACACCGATGCATACTTAGCATAGTTCTGATGTAAGTCTTGTGAGTACTTTGGATGAGTACTCACGGTTGCTTTGCTACCTCTTTTCCCCCATACCCGTTTGCTGCGATCAGATGACGGAGCCCCGGAGCCAGCTGACCTCGTCGACGACTACTACTACCCCAACGGAGCCTACTACTACGTGGAGACCGATGACCAGGAGTAGTTTCAGAGGCTCCCAGGCAGGAGGCCTGCGCCTTTTCGATCTAGTTGTCGTTGTTTTGCTCAGCCTTCTTAAGGCAAACTTGTTTAGTTATGTTTGTACTCAGATGATGTTGCTTCCGCTAACGCTTGTACCTGAGCTTATGTATTCGAGCCCTCGAGGCCCCTGGCTTGTAATATAAAGTGTGTATTATTTTATTTTGTGTCTAGAGTTGTGTTGTGATATCTTCCTGTGAGTCTCTGATCTTGATCGTGTGCAATTGCGTGTATGATTAGTGCACGATCGAGGGGGGGGGGGGCGTCACAGTTTGTAAGAGTGTCAACTTTAGGTAATAATTATTCCAGTATTTTGGAGGGTGTTCAATCTTATAAAAATGATAAAAGTGGATTTGGAGAGGTCATGACTTTATTTAGTGTTGAATCCACTACTTTGGAAGAGGTTTCAATTGATTATGATGAGAAAAAAGTTGCTACTTATGATGTTTATTGTGATGATACTTATGTTATAAAAAGTAGTGATGATTATTATTATAAAACTTGTCATAATTATGAATACCCTTTTTCTGAACATTATTCTTTTAATGTGGAAACAATTTATAGTATTGAAGTTTCATATGATACTCCCACTATTATGAATGAGAATAAATTTGCTTATGTGAAGAGTAATAAAAATCCTATGCTTGTAGGTCATGAAAAGAATGCTTTATGTGATAGCTATATTGTTGAATTCATTCATGATGCTACTGAAAATTATTATGAGAGAGGATCATATGCTTGTAGGTGCTGCAATAATATCAAGTTTCCTCTCTATGTGTTGAAAGTTTTGAAGTCATGCTTGTTTTGCCTTCCTATGCTAGTTGATTCTTGCTCCCATCAATTATTTGCTCACAAAATACCTATGCATAGGAAGTCGGTTAGGCTTAAATGTTCTATTCGTATGCTTCATGATGCTCTCTTTGTGTTTCAATTCGTTACTTTTATGCGAGCATCATTGAAATCATCATGCCTAGCTAAAAGGCACTAAAGAAAAGTGCTTGTTGGGAGACAACCCAATATTTACCCCTACTGTTTTTGTGTGTTCACATGATTAATATAATTTATTAATCATGTTTTATATGTTTTCTTTCAATAATGTACCAAGAAAAGCCTTTAGGATAGTGTGGATGCTTGTTGATTTGATTCTGTGCAAAAACAAAAACTTTTACGTCCAGTTCTGGAATTTCTATTCTGTACTGGGGAGTGAGAAAATTCTGAAATTTTTACAGAGTATTGGTTTCAAAATAATTTACGTTGTCCAAATTTTTCAGAATTTTTTGAGGTACAGAAGTATTGTTTTTAAATCGCTCACTACATGCTGTTCTGTTTTTGACAGATTCTGTTTTCGGTGCATAGTTTGCTTGTTTTAGTGTTTCCATAACTTATATTGAGTAATATAAATTGTGGAAATGATAGAATACAGTAGGAGTTATGTGATAACAATTTTGAATCATGTCTTGACAGTACCTAAGTGGATGATTTATTTTTATCATACTAACCTATCTCACGAAGTTCCGTTAAGTTTTGTGTGATTGAAGTTTTCAAGTTTTGGGTGAGATATCGATATGAGGAGAATAAGGAGCGGCAAGACCCTAAGATTGGGGATTCCCAAGGCACCCCAGGGTAATGTTCAAGGAATACCCAAGAAACTAAGCTTGGGGATGCCCCGGAAGGCATCCCGTCTTTCGTCTCCAACACTATCGGTAACCTCACTCGGAGCTATATTTTTATTCGTCATATAATATGAGTTTTGCCTGGAGAATCATTTTCTTTTGTTGAGATTTGATTTCTGTTATTTAGAATCATGTTTTGTATCTTTTAGTTCAATAAAATTGCCAATTATAGCCTTTACCATGCTCAGTTTGCAAGTTCATGTGTTGCTGTTTGAAAACAGAAAGTTTTCTGTTATGTCCAGAATATTCCTGAGTAGTCAGAACACGATAAAAATCTGAAATTTTTACACAGTAAGAATGAATGAGTTCTATGTCACGTGGAAATTTTTCAGAATTTTTGGAGTTAGGGAAGTATGAATTCTTATTCACCGTTTACAGACTGTTCTGTTGAGACAGATTTCGGTTATAGATGCATTGTTTGCATATGTTGCTTGTTTAATGTTTCTATTTGTGGATCGGAGTATTAAATATGCAGAAGCATTTAGTATGCAATGTTTAATTATAATTTTAGTGATTTGTTACAGTAGATAATATTAAGGTTTTGTGTTGATTTATACTAACTTATCTCACGAGTTCTTGTTGAGTTTTGTGTGGATAAAGTTTTTAAGATTTAGGAGAAGCCATGGTATGAGAGGAATTAAGGAGACACAAGAGCTCAAGCTTGGGGATTCCCAAGGCACCCCAAGATAACATTCCAAGAAGTCTCAAGCAACTAAGCTTGGGGTGCCCTGTTAGGCATCACACCTTTCTTCATCAACACCTATCGGTTAGCCTAAGTTTTTACTTGTTCACATGATATGTGCTATTCTTGGAGTGTCCTTTTATTTTAGTTTTGTTTGCTGTTTGAATAAAATTATCAAGATCTGAAATCTTGAATGAGAGAGAGAGTACTCACATAGCTACTTAATTGTTTGACTACTCATTGATCTTCACTTATATCTTTTGGAGTAGTTTGTCATTTGCTCTTGTGCTTCATTTATATCCCAAGAGTAAATTGTTGAATGAATTGAATGTCATAACGATGAAATTATATGTGCTTCATATGCTTGTCCCATGGGGAGTAGTGATTTCACATAAAATAAGTATAAGTGGTAAAATTTATTGAAAGTTAGCAAACACAACATTGGTCACTTGAACAATTCATGAAATAATATTGAAGGAAGAGAGATTTCACATATAAATATACTATCTTGGACATCTTCTATGATTGTGAGCCCCCATTAATTATTTTCAAGCTTGATCAAGTAGTTGACGTTGGACAAGGAAGACAACGTAATGGGTTATGTTTGTTTATATTCACATAGAAGTTATATGTTCTTGGATCCTCTAACATGTGGTGCTTGCTCATAATCTTTTGCTAGCCAAAATTTCGTACTAAGTAGAAATACTACTTGTACATCCAAAAACCCTTAAACCCAGTTTCTTGCCATGAGAGTCCACTATATCTACCTATGGATTGAATAAGATCCTTCAAGTAAGTTGTCATCGGTGCAAAAAAAATAAAAATTGCTCCTATATATGTATGATCTTTTATTGTAAGGGAAAATAAGCTTTGTACGAACTTGCGATGGTGAAGAAATAAAAGCGACGGACTGCATTAAGAGCTTGCACATCCAAAAATAAAAAACGCATGAAAACCTCTGCTTCCCTCTGCGAAGGGAATATCTTTTACTTTATGTATTTACTTTTATGCAAGAGTCAATAGTGTTCTTCTCTATTCCATTTTTATTTTGTCTCTTGGCAAGCATCATGTGGTGGGGAAAGATCCAAGCACATATATCTAGTTGAATATAGGTGATCATGAGTTATTATTGTTGACATTATCCCTGAGATAAATAAGTTGGGAGGCGAAACATTAAGCCCCTATCTTCCTATGTGTTTGACTGAAACAGTTTGTTCTAAAAATATGCTTTGAGTGTCAGCAATCATGGAAGACTAAATGATAGTTGAGTATGTGGAATTTTCTAAAACAAAGCTCTTACATAGACCCTTCCTAAAAATAAGATGAATTGCAATTGTTTGATGACTAAAAACATAGTTTGTTAGTTTTCAAGAAAGTTTATGGTCTATACTTTAACATGTGAATAGCTAGCTACTTGATCATGAGAAGTTTTATGAGATGAGCTACTGTTTATGATATATAATGATGCTAGAAAAGTGATTGAAATTATCATTGATCAAACTAATGCACTATGCTAGCATTCACACTTCATAAATTATTTCTTTTATCATTTACCTACTCAAGGACGAGCAGGAATTAAGCTTGGGGATGCTGATACGTCTCCAACGTATCTATAATTTATGAAGTATTCATGCCATGTTTACAACAATTTTATATGGTTTTGGTATGATTTGATTAGAACTAACCCGGAGTGACGCTGTTTTCAGCAGAACTACCGTGGTGTTGTTTTTTGTGCAGATATAAAAGTTCTCGGAATTGGTTGAAACATTTTGGTGATATTTTTTGGAACATAAGAGACCCCTGAAGCTTCGTGGAAGGACCAGAAGAGTCACGAGGAAGCGACAAGCCTGCTAGGCGCGCCCTGGGGGGTAGGGAGGGCCTAGTGAGCTTGTCGCTCCCTCGTGGGCCCCCTTGACGTGAAACCAATGCCAAAAATTCCTATAAATACCAAAAACCCGAGAAAGAAACCTAGAACTTCCACGTCACCGCTGCAAGCCTCTGTTCCAAAGCGATCTCATCCGGAGCCCTATTCCGGCACTCTGCCAGAGGGGGAAATCATCACTGGAGGCCATCTTCATCATCCCAGCGGTCTCCATGACGAGGAGGGAGTTGTTGACCCTCGGGGCTGAGGGTATGTACCAGTAGCTATGTGTTTGATCTCTCTCTCTCTCTCTCTCTCTCTCTCTCGTGTTCTTGATTTGGCACGATCTTGATGTACCGCGAGCTTTGTTAATATAGTTGGATCATATGGTGTTTCTTCCCTCTCTTTCTTCTTGTGATGAATTGAGTCTTCCCCTTTGAGGTTTCATTACTCTCGGATTGAATACTTTGGATTTGAGAACACTTGATGTATGTCTTGCATGTGGATACCCGTGATGACAATGGGGTATTCTATTGAGTCACTTGATGTATGTTTTGGTAATCAACTTGCGGATTCCCGTGACCTTGGGGTAATCTAGGCATATGGGTTGGTACACGTTTTCATCCTTCTTCCTCCGATAGAAACTTTGGGGTACTCTTTGAAGTTCTTTATGTGGATTGAATATTATGAATCTGAAGTTGTTTGATGCATATCGAATAATCAACTCACGGATACTTGTGGTGACATTAGAGTATCTAGGTGACATTAGAGTTGGTTGATGCGTATCATATGGTGTTATTTTAGTACGAACTCTAGGGCTGTTTGTGACACTTATAGGGATGGCTCAATAGATTGATCGGAAAGGATAACTTTGAGGTGGTTTCATACCCTACAACAATTTCATCTTATGTTCTCCGCTAATAGGAACTTTGGAGAGATTCTTTGTCGCACGTTGAGGGATTGTTATATGATTCAACTATGTTAGCACTATTGAGAGATTGCACTAGTGAAAGTATGAACCCTAGTCCTTGTTTTCAAGCATTGCAATACCGTTTGTGCTCACTTTTGTTACTTGCTACCTTGCTGTTTTTTTTTATTTTCAGATTACAAAAACCTATATCTACTATCCATACTACACTTGTATCACCATCTCTTCGCCTAACTAGTGCACCTATACAATTTACCATTGTATTGGGTGTGTTGGGGACACAAGAGATTTCTTGTATTGGATTGCAGGGTTGTTTGAGAGAGACCATCTTCATCCTACGCCTCCCATGGGTTGATAAACCTTAGGTCATCCACTTGTGGGAAATTTGCTACTGTCCTGCAAAACTCTACACTTGGAGGCCCAACAATGTCTACAAGAATAAAAGTTGCATAGTAGAAATCATCTACTGTGGGAAATACTATCCGCTACTATATTGCTTCACCCTTCCTCTTCGGGGAAAATCCCAACGCAGCTCACAAGTAGCAGAAAGAATTTCAAGCGCCGTTGCCGGGGAGACATCATCAAATACCTAAAGGTCCCTACATTCACATTATCATTTACTTGTTCTACTTTTTATTTTCTTTTACTTGCTTTATTAGTCTCATTAAAAAAATCAAAAATATTTTATTTTGTTTGCTTGCAATAATCATGTGACTCAAGGAAAATAAAAATAAAAACATATGGATCCTCATCCACTTGCTAATCTTTTCAAACTTGCTGCTTACTGTAAACCAATAGCTAATAATGAAGAAGTGATAAAAGAAAATGCTATTGGGATGCATTTATTGAATGAAAAGCATGATTGCAATGTTGTTAGTATAAATTCTATGAACATCAATTGTGCTAATGATCATGATTGGGGTGATAATGCTTCTTATGATCTTGAAAATTTATTTAAGCCTGAGGATAAATATGTTATTGATAATGTTTGCAATAATATTGAAAGTGGGTTTGGAAGAGTGTCAACGTTAGGTAAAAAGAATCCCACATATTCGGAGAGTGATCAATCCTATGAATTTTTTGATAAATGTGGGTTTGGAGAGGTCGTGACTTTAGTTGATGTTAATCCCACTATCTTGGAAGATTATAAGATTTTCTTGCATGTGGATCATGGAGAGAATATTCTATATGATAGCTATATTGTTGAGTTTGATTATGATCCTGCATGTAATTATTATGAGAGAGGAAAATAAGGTTGTAGAAATTTTCATGTTACTCAATTACCTCTCTTGAAGTTCAAATTGTCAATGTTTTATTCTTCTTCCTTGCATATGATAAATAGTTCTTGGCTTGATAATTTGTTTGCTTATAAAATTCCTATGCATAGGAAGTATGTTAGACTTAAATGTGTTTGTCACATGTTTTATGATGCTCTCTTTGCGCTTCAATTCTTGTCTTTTATGTGAGGATCATTAATATCCCAAGCCTATCTTAATGGCTATAAAGAAAGAGCTTGTTGGGAGACAACCCAATATTTTCTGTTTTTGTGTGATCACATGATTATTGCAACTGTAATGATTGTGTTTTTATCTTTTAATTAGTGTTTGTGCCAAGTAATGCCTTTGGGATGATTTAGATGATAGTATAATTGATGTTGTTTGAAAACAGAAAGTTTTGCGCCCAGTTCTGGAATTTATATTCTGTGTGGAACGCGATAAAACTCTAAGTTTTTTACACAACATTGGAATACAAATTTTTACGTTTTCCTAATTTTTTAGAATTGTTGGAGTTACAGAAGTATGATTTTAATTCAGATCTTTACAGACTGTTCTGTTTTAAACAGATTCTGTTTTTTATTGCATAGTGTGCTTGTTTTAATGATGCTATGGATTATATCAGGGGGTATAAGTCATGGAGAAGTTAGAATATAGTAGGTATTATGCAAGAAAAAGTATGAATGAGTTTTTAACAGTACCTAAAGTTTATGATTTGTTTATTATACTAACGGATCTCACGAGGTTTCTGTTGAGTTTTGTGTGCTGAAGTTTTCATGTTTTGGGTGAGATCACGATGGATGAAGGAATAAGGAGAGGCAAGACCCTAAGCTTGGGGATGCCCAAGGAACCCCAAGGTAATATTCAAGGAAGACCCAAGCGTCTAAGCTTGGGGATGCCCCGGATGGCATCCCCTCTTTCGTCTACAATCTATCAGTATGTTACTTGGAGCTATATTTTCATTCATCACATGATATGAGTTTTACTTGGAGTGTCTTGTGCCATAATTTTGTTAGCTTTTTAGTTTGCCACAATCATTGTTTTTTGAACACACCTTTTGAGAGAGACACACATTTATCGTGAGTTGCTAGAATACTCTATATGCTTCACTTATATCTTTTGAGCTAGGCAGTTGCTCTTGTGCTTCACTTATACTTGTTAGAGCATGGCGGTGGTTATATTTTATAGAAATGATTGCACTCCCATGCTTCACTTAAATCTTTTTGAGAGTCTGAAATAGGAAGTGTTAATGTGCACGAGTTATGAGATTAGACCAAAAAGGATAGGTATTCAAGAGTGGTATAATAAAAACTTTCATGTAGATCACTAAATATGAAACATATTTTTTAATTATATTGATGTCATAATATGAAAGGGTATTGATTCATGATCATTGGTTAGTAGAAATATCGATATTAAAGCTTGTTATTAACTACTCATTTAATTGTCCGACATGGCATGGTGGGGAGGTTTGAGCATTTTTATGTCTGATTGAAATCCTTGAGTGATGTCATAATCGGGGGGGGGGGGGTGCGCGATGGTTAACTCCTACCAACCTCCTCCCTAGGGGCATGCGTGTAATGCTTTGCTTCAAGAGCTAATAAAACTTTCACAATAAGTATATGAGTTCTTTATGACTAATGTGAGTTCATGGACAATTACGCACTCTTACCTTTCCACAATTTTCTAGCCTCTTCGGTACCATGCATTGCCCTTTCTCACCTCGAGAGTCGGTGTAAACTTCGCCAGTGCATCCAAACCCCGTGATATGATACGCTCTATCACACATAAGCCTCCTTATATCTTCCTCAAAACAACCACCATACCTACCTATCATGGCATTTCCATAGCCATTCCGAGATATATTGCCATGCAACTTCCACCGTTCCGTCCTATGACATGTGTGTTCATCATCATATTGCTTTGCATGATCACATAGAGCTGACATGATATTTGTGGCAAAGCCACCATTCATCATTGTTATACATGTTACGCTAGATCATTGCACATCCTGGTACACTGCCAGAGGCATTCATATAGAGTTATTTTGTATCAGTTTATCGAGTTGTAATATCGAGTTGTAAGTAAATAAAAGTTTGATGATCATCATTATTAGAGCATTGTCCCAGTGAGGAAAAGAATGATGGAGACTGACGAGTCCTCCAAAATGTGGGGATGAGGTCCATGAGATTGTTCTAAAAAAATGATAGAAAAAGAGAGACGGGACAATGTTATCGTCCTTTTACCACACTTGTGCTTCAGAGTAGCACCATATTCTTCATATAGAGAGTCTCCTGAGTTATCACTTTCATATACTAGTGGGAATTTTTCATTATAGAACTTTTCTTGTATATTCCGATCACGGGCTTCCTCAAATGCCCGAGGTCTTCATGAGCAAGCAAGTTGGATGCACACCCACTTAGTTTCCGTTGAGCTTTCATACACTTATCGCTCTTAGTGCATTCGTTGCATGGCAATCCCTACTCCTCGCATTGATATCGATTGATGGGCCTCTCCATTGCCTATTGATCTGCCGAGTTGATGCGAGCCTTTCTTCCTTTTTGGATTCTCCTATATATCTCTACCACCGCATTCTATTCCACCTATAGTGCTAATGTCCATGTCTCACGCTCATGTATTGAGTGGAGTTGAAAATGCCGAAGCGCGTTAAAAAGTATGATCCAATTGCCTGGTTTGACACCGGGGTGCTCATGATTTATATTTATGCGGTGAAGGCAGAGTCATGCCATGCTTACATAATTTAATGAGTAGGGATAACATTCATTGAGCATCGTATATTTGAAAACATAATGATTATGTTCTTGTATTCATGGATATTGTTATGTTGATATCAATTACTTCATCGTTTCTCAATATTTACACCGTAAGAGAGATTACATGATAAACATGCTAGGTAGCATTCAACATCAAATATTCTGTTTTTATCATTCACTCACTCGAGCACGAGCAAGAATTAAGCTTGGGGGTGCTGATACGTCTCCAATGTATCTATAATTTTTGATTGTTTCATGCTATTATATTATCAATCTTGGATACTTTATATGCCTTATATGCAACTTTATATCATTTTTGGGAACTGACCTATTAACTCAGTGCCCAGTGTCAGTTGCTGTTTTTTGCTTGTTTTTGGCTTTTTAGAAAATCAGTACCAAACGAAGTCCAAACGCGATAAAACTTTATGATGATTTTTGTCTGGGCCAGAAGGGACCCTAGAATGTTCGGGAGGAGGCCAGAAGCCCTACAGGAGAGCCACGAGCCACGATCATATAGAGCTGACATGATATTTGCATGTTACGCTAGATCATTGCACATCCTGGTACACTGCCAGAGGCATTCATATAGAGTCATTTTGTACCAGTTTATCGAGTTGTAAGTGAATATAAGTGTGATGATCAACATTATTAGAGCATTGTCCCAGTGAGGTAAATAATGATGGAGACTGATGAGTCCTCCAAAAAATGGGGATGAGGTTCAAGAGATTGTTCTAAAAAAATGAGAGAAAAAGAGAGAAGGGGCATTGCTACTATCCTTTTACCACACTTGTGCTTCAAAGTAGCACCATGTCCTTCATATAGAGAGTCGAGTTGTCACTTTCATATACTAGTGGGAATTTTTCATTATAGAACTCGGCTTGTATATTCCGATGACGGGCTTCCTCAAATGCCCGAGGTCTTCATGAGAAAGTAAGTTGGATGCACACCCACTTAGTTTCAGTATTGAGCTTTCATACACTTATAGCTCTAGTGCATCCGTTGCATGGCAATCCCTACTTCCCGCATTGATAACGATTGATAGGCCTCCCCATTGCCTATTGATTCGCCGAGTTGATGCGAGACGTTCTTCCTTTTTGACTTCCCTTATGAATCTCTACCACCGCATTCTATTCCACCCATAGTGCTATGTCCAGGGCTCACGCTCATGTATTGAGTGGAGTTGAAAATACTGAAGCGCGGGAAAAAGTATGATCCAATTGCTTGGTTTGACACTAGGGTGCTCATGATTTATATTTATGCGGTGAAGGCGGAGTCATGCCATGCTTACATAATTCAATGAGTAGGGATAACATTTGTTGATCATCGTATATTTTGAAAAAGTAATGATTATGTTCTTGTATTCATGGATATTTACTACATAAAAAACACTTCCGTGATGATATGTCTTTGTCACAGTAGGACACGTTTTCTGTCATGCATGTACATCCATGACGATTTTATGACAGAATCAAGATAGTCATACCTGTGCTGTCGTAGAAGTGTTCCATGACAATACTCAAATTATCATCACGGAAGTGTCCACTTCGGTGATGATAAATGACGCGTCCTGGAAGTGTTTTCGTCAAGGGTAATCGACACGTGGCATCCACCGTAATGGGTCACCGTTAAGCTATCGGGTTCCGGTTTGGATCCGATAACCCGTTAACAGTCCTGACCAATGGCGATTTTCCACATGTAACCAATGGAGATTTTCCACATGTAAAATTCTCATTCACCAACAGAACCACGTGTCAGCTCGTCGTCGCGACATATGTCGTCCATCCACTGGACGAGATGCGCTAATGGAATAGTGACACGTGGCACGGCCCAAAATAGGCCCATTTAGCTGAAAAGGCTGGCCCAGTCAAAATAAGCGGGCCGGCCCATTTACGGCCTACTTTCCTCTGGCCCATTTACAAAAACGGCCCATACGAGTTCTGCCAATTCGGCCCGTCAAAGGCCCGTTAACGATTTGACACCATTGCGGCCCATCATCAATTCTAGCCCATTAACAGCCCGCTATGTCTTTGGGCTCATTTGCCGCCCGAGGTTCTTTCAGCCTGTTAGAGGCCCATTATAGAGATGGGTCAATTTCTAGGCTGTACGTCTTTCGGCCTGTTAGGGGCCCATTATAGGGATGGGCCAATTTCCAGGCGGTACGTATTTCGGCCTTAGAGGCCCATTCCGGATTTGGGCCAACTTCCAGCCCGGTGTATCTTTCGGCCTGTTAACGGCCCACACCGTAGTTGGGCCATTTACAATCCGACCTGACTTTCGGTCTCTTTGCGGCCCATGTTCTCCATGGCACAATTCCAGCCCAACATGACTTTTAGCCTGTTAAAGGCCCGTTTCGTATATGTGCCACTTATGGCCCGATTGGCTCTCGGCCTGTTAACGGCCCGACATGGAAATGGGCCAAACATTAATTTTGATCTATTTAGGCCTGCTAAGGGCCCGTTGGTCCATTTCCACTATTGGAGCCCAATCAAGGTTTCGGCCTGTTAATGGCCCATCAACTAATTGGGCCTACCTTACTTTGGGCCTGCTAAATTTCTTGCATGGCTCTAGGCCCATTGAAGGACAGGGCCAAATACAGTCCATCAAAGGCCCACGTCGATTTAGGCCCAACCATTACTTTGAGCCCATTACAAGGAATAATTATGGACTGTGGCAGAGCCCATCTAGTAACTGCAGGCCCATTATGGGGCCATTACAGGCAGTGGGCCATTCCCTTAGAAGAAGGGCCCATGTCGCTTTGTTCCAGTTATTAATTTCACTGCATATTTTGGCTTGTTTGCCGCCAGTTGAGGTTTCGGCCCAGAAAGCTGGGGTGCGACCCCGCGCTAAGCAAATATACGCATAAAAGGAAAAACGTAGCACATCGAAGCATATATTATAGGAAATTACATCCACTGGGCAATCAACGATTGACACCAGTGCAAATAAACAAACAGAGCTTAACGATCTACAACCTCACAATCTGCAACCTCAGCGCGGATGACGCCCATAAGCATGTGAGCAAGTTCTTTCTTATTTTCTATACTGTCACTGAAATCATCGATCAGTTGTTCTTGTGCAAGAATGTGCACCTATGATTCCTCCACGATTTCCATCATTGCTTCAGCCAGTAATTGGTTCACAAACATACATCTTTTCCATTGGATTCGAGACAGAGGAAATTGAACAGATTCAGATGGCGATTTTGGCAGGCTTGTATCAATGATAGTGGAAAGTGTCTCGACCACTGCATCATAACTTAATTAGAGGGGAAAATGAACAGATTAATCAAGAGTTATTGCCATATTACCTTCACTAGATTTATTGCAGAGAAACAATGGGGTTGCCTTTCTATCTTGAGACTTTGTCATATTATCTTCAGCAGCCTGCACCAAATCATCGGCCAGGTCAGTTAATAGGAAAGCAACATTGACACAATGAACGTTTGGGCAACCAGACCACACCAGCCTACACCAAATTAACACAATATGGCACTACTATCATCAGCCAGGTAAGTTAATAGGAAAGCAACATTGACACAATGAACGATTGGGCAACCAGACCACACCACTAGATTTTAGTAATGTGCAATATATGAGATAGTACAATCATGCAGCTCAGTATGCAAAACTACCAGGCAGTTTCCCTTACAAAAATCTACATTAGCGCCTTAATTATACATTTTGCTAAAATCAAATTTATATCAGATAATTGGTGTAGGGTATTGAAGGTTGGATTCACGCCGATGCTACTTAATAAACTACATACTGATGTAAAAATATAGTGATACACAACAGGTACTTACATCAGCATTGGAGCGTAGAATATTGTTGCAAGATACTTTCCTCGAAGACAATCCCAGTTTAGAACGTTTGTTATCCTTTAGGCATATTTTCTACAACAAAGATGCATAAGACAGATGTAGAAAATATAAGATCAAATGAGATCTGAATGCTATAAAATTTCATGATGCGAGGATACGCACACGCTTCCTAGCAAGGAGTTGACATATTTTTGTTGGACTGGAACGAACTGGTTCTTTGGCCCCTGGAATCTAGTTATTATCTGGAGGACTTGGGTTTCTCTATGCTGGAGCAGTTCCTATGAACACTGGAGTTGGGTTACTATCTCCTGGAGTATTGATCTTCTGCAAAGAACTTGTTTGTACCACTTCAGATTCTAACATAGCCCTCTTCCGCTTACATGCCTTGTACAGAAAAATGGTGCTTCAGTTATAAAACATGCTATGGCAGAGAGATGGAATAGGTACTGAAGAATAGAAAGGCATGACATATTGACATGTACTCCCTCCATATGGAAATAAATGGATGTGTCTAGATGTATTTTAGTTCTAGATACATCCATTTTTATCCATTTCTGCCACAAGTAATACAGACGGAGGGAGTATGATGTACTCCCTCTTTAAAGAAATATAAGAGTGTTACACTCTTATATTTCTTTACAGAGGGAGTACAAGCTAAGGATACGATAAGACACCAAAGTAAAAGAAACACTAGTTGAATGTAAAACTGTATGATAGCTGGAATAGGTACAGAAAAATAGCACGGCAGCATATCCACATGTCTGATGGGCAAACTAAGATCGCATTGCAACAAAATAGTAGAACAACACTTCAATGTAAAAAACTATGGTATGGTAGACGGATGGAGTACATACTAATGAACAACAATGCATGAGATATTCAGAAGGAGGATGTCCAAACTAAGCAGATGGCATTGCAACAAAGTAGAATGCCAGTACTTGAATTTGAAAAGATGTTATCATGAATGGAATAGGTACAGACAAACTGGAAGGCATGACATATTCACATGTATGATCAGCGGGATAAGCACATGACATTGCAACAGAGTAGATGCATTGCAAGACATTATATGCATGACGCTACCCATATCACAGTTCAAGTTAGAGCAAAGACCTTGTGGGGTGAATAGGTATCATTATCTCTCTGCAACTCTTTTGAAGAACTACATTTAACTGTTACATCAAATTGAATATCATTGACATCGAGTTTGTTGGCTGTTGCATTGCTCCGCGAGTTTCTTTTAGTGGATTTTTTCTAATATCCAATATCATTGTGTGCAATAATATCTGACATGCATGTAAGACAACTAGTAGTGAGATTATGTAATGAGTGCCTGTAGGAGACAACTTAAATAGTAGGAGTCGACTGAAATAGTAGCAACAGGTTGATACCTCAAAGACTAAAGAGAGAGCACACATGATAGCTACAATATATATACTGTTTGTACTCAAGATTAACTAAATGACACACAAAAGTACTACAGAACAACAACATAGGTAATACTAGAAGGGGTATAATAACAAGCCTGTGGGATAGCTTTGGCTGAGGGACGATAACTATGGAACAATGTTAACTCCTGCACAAGTCTCTTATCTGAAGTAGGAATCTAAGAGATCAACATGAATGTACAGTGACAAGTGATAATCTATTTTCCATGCTTAGATGAAGAACGAAGCCATAAATGCTGCACACAAGTAAGATGAGGGTACAACCTATCTTGCTGCCCTCCGTAGGAGTGAGCATCATCTGCTGACTTGTTGATGGCGTTGCGGTTGTTGTGGCTGTCCATGTCTGGCCGGCACATTCGAGGCAGGGAACACTTGAGTGGGGAGTATAACTCCCTTCTGGTGCATGCTTCCCTTGTTGGAGCAGCTCCGGTGAGAAGGAAGACGGTGTGGCTGAAGATGCAGAAAACACACAATGTTAAGAATGACACAATCTCTGATCTGAAGAAATCTGATCAATACTAAGGTACGAGACTAATCACACGTCAGTCCACTAAAAACTAAATTGGGGTCACACGCTTTTTTTTGCACTGTCCGATCTATGCCGGATGGCTGGATGGCCGTCTTGTGCCTCCCGGCTGTCACTGTTCAGGATCTTCCTCGAACAGCCAGCGACCACCGACAGAGCAGCCTACCTTCGCCATCCCTGGTCGCGACAACTCCGACCTCGACCCCGCCCCCCGCCACACCGCACTGCCGTGGTTGCGCCGCCACCGGCCATACCTCAAAGACTCGCCGTCATCCAGATCTGGCGCTAGCAGTACCTTGATCCCATGCA
The DNA here is from genome assembly GCA_039707655.1 of Elymus sibiricus. Classification (NCBI taxonomy): domain Eukaryota; kingdom Viridiplantae; phylum Streptophyta; class Magnoliopsida; order Poales; family Poaceae; genus Elymus; species Elymus sibiricus. The sequence goes on from CM077676.1 coordinate 280,817,752, forward strand.
ACCCTAAGATAAGCACCAAAGCGCTGGTTCTGCGGCAAACCTGCGCCTCCTGCCCGCACCCCTATGATAGACACCGAGGCACTGCTTTCCCGGCCAACCGACAACCTAGGAGCTCTGCCGCCTCGAGGGGTGCTGCTTCTTTCCATTTGGAATCGACTGACCCAGAATAAAAATTCAGGCTGACGCCTAGGTAAAGTGAATAAGATGAGTGTACAACCTATCTTGCGGCCCGGTGAAGTAGGTAGCTCCATCCGCCGTGTGGGTGAGGCCGGCGCTGTTGCAGTGGCTCCGGGCGGAGGGAAAGCAGATATGTAGCGGCGGTCGACGGCTATGGAGGACCAGCGCCAGGGCGCTGGACGCGTCCGAAGTAGGAGCTGCTCCGGCGCCGTGCACGACGACATGGTTGAATCAGCTCCGGTACGGTTCACGCGGTCGTCATCAAGGCAGCTCTGGCAGCACGGAGTAAGAGGCACATGGCCCAGTGCACGATGGCAAACGGACAGCAGCTCCGCCATTGGGGAGGAGGGCGGCGGTGAATCTGGTGTGGTGGGGGGACATGGAGGAGGGGTTGAGGTTTCGCGGCTGGGGAGAAGGTGATTTGGCGCCCACGGTGTATGAATGGGGATTTGGGAGGGGAGGCCATGTCTTATGGATGCATTTGTCTAAAATCTAGGGGAAGTTACAATTCTACCTCTGTCTTTTGACTTGTGGGCTGGGGTCTGAGTCTTGAGGGTCGGGGATAGTAGGGTAACTTTGCTTCTCCCAAAATAATGGGCGCCAGCGATTTCGGGCGAGGAGGGCGTGCTTTGAAATAGTGGGCGCGAGATATTTTGGCCGAGGAGAAAATGTTTTGCTACCAATGGTTTATGAATTATTGGGCGCCTGTGATTTTGGACGAAGAGAGGGTGCGCTTGGATGAAGTTACGAACCTACCCTCGATATACAACGAGCCAATTAATGCGGGTCCCAGATAGGCCGGTAATTTCGTGTCTCCTGTTTATTTGCTTGAGCGGTTCATTCAAATTTTGGGAGAATAAGCATCCACGTCTACCATACCAAGCCATTCGAATCAAATTTTGAAATATTAGTTCTATAGTGTCGCATCTTGCCACTTCTTTTTTAGATGGTGAGATGATGCACAGGACTAATGTGTTTTTACATACTTGTTACTACCGATTATTTTGACAAATAGTTGACCCACTAAAAAACGTGAATCAAAACGAAAAATGAAATACCTTAATTTAATGAAATAGCTTGTTGACCCGGCTAACACTGTGGACTAAATCCATTCTATTGAACACCTCAATAGAATAGCATGCTCAAAGTCAAATTAATAAACCTGTTTGATACACCTATCTCCGTTCATGTGTGAATTGCAAACACCATGTTCTCCAACTCAAATATTTGAATGCAATTTATAATGATTCACGGTTTGTATTAGTCTTCTATGCATACACGCGACCTCTCCCTTCTCCCGCACTCCCATTCTCTCTCTAGCCAACACTCTCTCTTTCTCTCGCGCGCATACGAACACAATCGTCGTTGTCGGTCCCCTTTCTCTCTAGGCCTCTCTAGCTAGCTCATACGCACACTCTATGTATAAGTCTCTCTCGCATACAATGTATGACTCTCCTTTCTAAGCTAGCTAGCTAGGGTGCACTGGTCGGACACACGGAAATTCTCTCGCTCGTTGTTCATAACTCTCTCACGCACACTCCACCATCTCGGGGCTCTTCTCTCTCTCTCTCTCCAACTTTCTTTCTCCCCCTAGGTCACACATACACATATCTCACTCGCACTAGCTAGATAGACGCATCTAACACTCTCTCTCCCTCGTTCTCTCTCTATCTAACATGCGCACACACACACACATACACACACAATCTCCCCCTAGCTAAGTACGACTATCTCTCACCCCATCATAGGCACACACACTCCCCCTAGGTATCACTATCTCTCACTCCCCATCAAAAACACACGAATTGTCTCTTTCCCTCCGTAGGTCTATCTCGATCTCTCTTGAGGTATCTTTCTATCGCACACACACCTGCTAATTGTCTCTCAATCTCCTACCAATATAGTCCACTCACGATCTCGAGGGGATCTCTCTATCACAAACACACCCTCTCTCCGTGCCCATGCCTCCAATTTCTCCATACGTCTCTCTCGACCTCTCTCCCTTGTTTGCCAGACCTCTCATGGACACATGCTAGGGGTCTCTCTCTCCATTGCAAACAACCACACACTATTTCCGTGTATCTCCTCACCTCTCTTTCTCTTTTGGAGATGCATGCGTGATATGTTTGCATAAGACACGCACACTTTCTCTCTACTTTATCGTGTGTTGTCCCTTTCTCTTACACACACACACACACACGCACGCACACACACACTTTTTGCACACTCACTCTTTCTCCTTCACACACACTTGATCTATCTCTAGTTAGGTACTCTCTCCGGTCCATAGCATATAGATTTTTTGAAAAGTCAAACCTCACAAAGTTTGACAAACTATGTGGAGAAAAACATTTACATCTGGAACGGCAAACATATATCATTAGATTCATCACAAGATGTAGTATCATATTATATATCTTTGGTATTGTAGATATAAATAATTTTCTCTGTAGACTTGGTCAGAGTTTCCAAAGTTTGACTTTTCAAAAAATTATAGGCACTACATTATCGAACTGAGGGAGTATCACTTTCTCTCTCTCAACTCTCTCACGCACCACTCCACCGTCTTGGGGCTCTTCTCTCTCTCTCAAACTTTCTATCTCCCTAGGTCACACATACACACCATCTAACACTCTCTCTCCTTCGTTCTCTCTCTATCTCACACGTATGTACACACACCCCTAAGTACGACTATCTCTCACTCCAGCACACACACACGCATTCCCCCCTAGGTATGACTATCTCTCACTCTCCATCACAAACACACGCATTGTCTCTTTCCCTCCCTAGGTCTATCTCGACTCTCTCGGGGTATATTTCTATCGCACACACACCTTGTCTCTCGATCTCCCACCCATATAGTCCCCTCACGATATTGAGGGGGCCTCTCTATCACAAACACACCCTCTCTCCCTCACCATGCCTCCATTTTCTCCATACGTCTCTCTCGACCTCTCTCTCTTGTTTGCCAGACCTCTCTTGGCCACGTGCTAGGGGTCTCTCTCTCTCTGTTGCAAACAACCACACACTATCTCCGTGTATCTCCTCACCTCGCTTTCTCTCTCGGAGATGCATGCGTGATATGTTTGCATAAGACACACAGACTTTCTCTGTACTTTATTGTGTGTTGTCCCTTTCTCTTTCTCACACATACACCCTCTCCTTTTGCACACTCACTCTTTCTCCACACACACACTTGATCTCTCTCTAGTTAGGTACTCTCTCCGGTCCATAGCATATAGATTTTTTGAAAAGTCAAACCTCACAAAGTTTGACCAGGCATGTGGACAAAAACATTTACATCTAGAACGACAAACATATATCATTAGATTCATCACAAGATGTAGTTTCAAATTATATATCTTTGGTATTGTAGATATAAATAATTTTCTCTATAAACTTGGTCAAAGTTTCAAAAGTTTGACTTTAAAAAAATTATAGGCACTACATGATATCTCCTTTTTATTGATCTGGTATTGGAACAAGAAAGGGTATCCCACACCTATTTCCCAAGAGGTGACCCTGGGTATCGAACCCACGAGAGGAAGACTCCCTTGAAGCAATGATCTCTAGGAAGCTTTTGCCAAAGTGTCAAATCCAGCTTTTGACCGGATCAGCAAGCAAATTGTGATTCAAACACTTATAATAAAAAGAAGGTACGGGGATGAGGTCTTAATGCTTACAACCATGTATTGGTGTTGGGATAAAAAATGATATTAGTTTGTGCTCGGGAAGTCACCCATCAAGAGGTGCTTGCTTCGTATCGGAGTGGGGGATGTGTCCAAATAACATCTTGACCGGCACGAGTCCTGCATCAAGAATCAGTTGTCCTACCGAAGGCCCAATCCATCTCGCGGGGTTGCCTCGATAATTAAGATGATAATATCAGACAAAAGCATTGGGCGTTTAATGACTACACCTCATGAATCCCCAAGGTTATGATCCATGTTACCCTACTAAACCTTACTGTCACCGGTGTTCGGTATAACACTTCACGGTCCCCTTGCTCCTAGCCTCACAAGTTCTCAACCTCCATGATCCTGGGTACCTGCAGGGATGAAGATCGCAGACAAGACAAGAGACACTTCACGAAACAATTTTATTTCACACATACGAGACGTTATGTCAAAGGCTTCCATTGATCCCTTCACCAAATACCTGGGGTTGCAAGGTTCATGCCTCACCCCATACCTTACCAAACTACTCACACATGGAGATCAGATCGCGAGAAGAAAACATTGAAGAACACATCTTGGGATTGATTGATTGCAATATGTCTTACAATGGATGCCTTGTGCGATGCACGATTACAAGTATGGACTAGATGAGAGAGCACTATGGTGGTGGAGATGGCTATGGAGATGAAAATGGCGGTGGCTAGGGTTTGTGAATGAAGATGATGATGAAGAGGTTTTGGCTGTGCTCGACTCTCCCTCGACGCTGTTCTGTTGACATTTCGACGGGGTCCCCTTTATAAAAGTTGTTCAGGTGGACGACCTGCCTCGGTTTCCACGCCAAATGACCGCTCATGCAAGCACGTGCGGTCGCATGGAACGCTGTCTTTGACATTGGTTGCCTTCTAGCGCCTCCTGGTGACTCATTTCTTCTCCATTTTCCTTCCTTTCCTTTCTCCCACGTGATTTCTTCCCTTTTTAACCCATTTCCTGTGGAAAAATATCAAAGAGAGGATTTGTGGAATCCTATGCATTCATTAGTCGTAAGTGGCACTATCGGAGTGAATATCTCTCTTTTAATGAAATATCTTGGTTTAAACAAGGTTGAAATGAGTGTAAAAATATCACTCATCACAACATTATTGAACTGAGGGAGTATCTCTTTCTCTCTATCTATCTCTCATAGGCCTCCCCTCTCACTCGATCTCTCTTTACCGAGGGATTATACGGTCACTGGCTCAGCGTATAGCTCCGTATATTGTTTAGTTGACCGGTCAACTAGTCTATATGGTGCCTTGTCAGCACGTGCTCTCTATCTGAGTGTGTGGGCCCATGTCGCAGTGGGTGAAAATAAATAAACTAGAGGCATCTGCCACGGGGTGAAATAAACAAACTAGAAACCACTTGCGGTAGCACCCCGCACGCTACTAAATTGAGTGCACACTTCTTTCGCGTTAAAATATTAGTACTACTAGATTCCTTCTTAGACGCCACCACGGCCACACACTACGACAATGCACATACACCACTACGCAGCATGCACGCAAGGATGCACTCGCGCACACCTAGCACATACTGTATTACACACCAGCACACGTGTACACTGGCGTCGCCGCCGGCTGAGATGGAACACGGCAAGGTGTAAAACAAGCTCTACAGCCTTGATGAAAGTGACTGCACAGGGTGAGGCTAACTTTGGTAACCCAAACACGCTGCCTACACTCTGGTGTCATCTCCGGCGTAGGGCCTTGTCACTTCACTGTGAGGAGCAGCACGTACAGTAATAATTTGACCAACGGGTAGTAGTACATTGGTAGTACTACTAGTTGTACTACTACCACCGTCTGGATTTAGTAGTACTACCACCTCCGTCTGGATTTAGTATTTTACTAGCAATATGTAGTAATGCATGTCACAAAAAATATACTACTCCCTCCATAATTAAATACATGGAGTATTGTGTTATTCGTATTTGAATGTAGTTTCCAATGATATTATACACTCTCCCTTCCGGTTGAGGGCTCAAATCTGAAATCTCATCAACCACACTACTACTAGTAGTAAGGACCGAGGAGTAGATGGCCAACGCACACATGAATGCAATGCAGTCTGCACTTCTCCCCACCAGTCCAATCCATCTACGAAATCCTACGCACCTACGCACCCTAACCAAGGGCAAGAGTGATCACTCCTATCGCAAGATCAATTGACCAGAAGCTAGACCCATGGAGGCGATGAGCGCGAGCATGAGCCGGCTGTGCCAGATGGTCCACGACGCCGGCATGCGGCCCGGCACCGAGGAACGTCTCCAGGTGGTGCTTGCTTGAGGCTGCCAGGGCGAGAGGCCTCTTGGACGAGAGCTTTGTCCCCTTGTTCGAGGAGGCCCTCGTCGGCTTCCTCGACAAGTTCACCGTCGTCAAGAAGCTCGTGGTCAACATTGACGTACGCCTCCAGCCCACGCGCCCAGGCTCTGCGCTGCCCACCGTCGCGCCGGAGAATGTTCACCTCGAGGTCACACTCGCCACGCAGCGCCTCACCCAGCAAGACACCATCGACATAATCACCCACGTCTATGAGCAAATTGTCCACAAGGACCAATACATGCCAGAGGAGGATGATAGGACGGTGGCCTTCTTGGACCGCAGGGCAACCATGGACGGCATTGTCCGGGAAAACGTTGACCTCGCCGGTAACGCCACTGCTCCTCACCCTTTGGTTGGTGGCCCCGTGCACTAGGGTGAGAGGATCCATATGCATCTTTATTTTTGCATCAATTCCATGTAGTATACTGTAATTTTGTTACCTTTTGCATCAACTTCATAATTTTCGTATGTACCATGTATGAAAGAGCACAACCAAATGTTACAACTTACAACTTCAAAAGGAAAAGCCTGCTACGTTCGTGTCGCACCACCACACGGTTGGTCTGGCACGTCGCTCCAGGGGAACGCATGTTGTCTTGCATTTTCACTAACAAGTGGGACCGCAGTTGAGCAAACCTCTTACAAGTGGGATCGCAGTTGAGCAAATCTCTTACAAGTGGGACCGCAGTTGAGCAAACCGACTATCGACAAACCCCCACCCCGCCCGCCGTGTGTTGGCTGAGTTCGAGACACGAGGAGGGAGAAGAGCTAGCTGTAGCATGGACTCCAAGAATTTTGGCGTCAGATGGGACTCGTGGTGGTGGCGTGTGCTGTACTCATAGACGTGAATGCTTGTTCTGGCCGATGCCACCCCACTATATCGAGGTGCTGGTTATGTAGTACTATCTCTCCAGGAGTACGGTACCACTAGTACTAGTACTACCTCCATCCTGGTTAACTAGTCCCCTTCGTATTTTGCGTCAAATTTTGACCATAGATTTAACTAACAAAATGTTAATGCTTGTCACTAAAAATTATATCGTTGGATTCGTATTTGAACATAATTTCGAATGGTATAATTTTTGGTGACATGCATTGACATTTTGTTAGTTAAATCTATGATCAAAAGTTTACAGTACATACGAAGGGGCCCTCCTCTCTCTCTTCTCAGCCAGCCAGCCAGCAGACGTGCGGAGTGTGCCCATCGTCGGTTTGCTGACATTCGGTCGCACATGTCAGTGAAAATGCAAGACGACCGTCATAATGCACGGACAATTATGTATGGCGCCACTCTGAGAAGTGACTCAAAAAGCATTCATAAATTAAGTAAGTTTATAACATGCATATGCAAATATACCATTTATTACATACAACAAGTCAGCAACGCACAACGACAACGAGGATACATTCTAAAAACTAAAGTTTTTATCACACAACAAATAACAAGCAATGAAATGAACTTCAGGTCAACCAATCCTCGGTGTTGGAAACGCTTGCTTTGAACTAGAAGTGAGCCTCTGGGCAGGGCCAGCTATTGTAAATATCGAGACCAACGCAAGACTCACCATCCAGACTGAAGCGGCCTATATCAGGAGTACGCAAATTGTGATAGCCAGCATAGGGAACCATACCAATGTGCGAGGTATAGATACACTTGGTTCTCATAAATGGTAACGTTGTGCGAACAACAGCTGGATCACCTTTCACCATAATTGGATAGTTTAGTCCAAGGAAAAGCGAGTATTCTCCAAGACTATCAATATTGAACCAGGGAGAAGGTTTTGGCGCTAGCACACTAGTATCCATTCCAAATACCCTGCAATGGATGTTGTAGTAGGTCCGGAGACTGCGACCATGGGAGACAACACCTGCTTCGTCTGTAACATCAGCAGTGCCCTGTATACAGACAAGAAGAGGTGATCCATCGGAATAAGTTGCTAGGCGCCACTGAGTAGGTAGGTCGTGCTCGTCTTCATGCTCGTGATCATCACCATCGTCATCTCCCCCTTGGTTATAATTTTTCCATGTATCGGTGGGAGAATGTTGACAGGACCTTGGAAACACAAGAAGGTTAATTAGTACAGTGATAACTCGCATGCGTGGTGAATGAAACAATTCTAATTGCGGCGGAAGACAAACGTACCGAAACAATAAGGATCCCATGCAAAACAGTGCCAGAACTGGTTGCAGCAGACACAAGATGGTCATATTGAATTGCATCACAGTACACATCCATGTGCAGAAACTGGTTTTTAAGCAATATCCATCGAGGCGCAGAAGTAAGGACAGCAACAAGCTTGTCAAAGATAGCAACAACATAATAGTTCGTATAATTCCAAGAGCGGTTGGGAACTCAACAAATTGCTATCTTCTATAGACGACAGTCACCATGGTCGTATTTGAACGTACGTATAGTATCGGTCTGCTCAACCTCAGGGCAGTCTGAGATTTTTGGAAGTGGAATCCGTTGATGAGTGTACATACTCACAAGCTCCCACTCGCAGTTGTACCCAATATGAACAACCGAATCTCCATTTGCACCTTCCCAGGCCTTACGCTGAAGCAATAGTATCTTAACATCACACTGATCATTATCAAGCGGCATCAACTTGCACAAGGCAAGTTCTCCGTCGTCCCCGCGCCAGCTAGCAGGGTTATAGCGAAGAACATAGGGGAGATCAAACCGGTCTTGAACCCTTGGGTGTTTGTAATGGTCTTATTTGTTGAGTCGAGAATGACTTTGAACGAACCTGCCATGCTAGTCGCGGTGATGATGTTGCACCAATCAATGACTTCCTCCACCACATCATCTTTCAGATCGGGGCAAGAATAACGGGGTCGGGTCCTGCGTCTTCCCTCCATCGAGAAGATGAACAATGGCAGAAGGAAGAGTCAAGGCAAATGGAGGGAGAAAGGGCGTGCGACATCAGTTCCAACTTCCAAATCGAGAGGGAAAGGCGAAGAGACGGTGAATGGTTGCCATGGTAAGAGGCGAGTGGGGAGCGATGGTTGCCACGGTATATGAAGAGGCGACCCGGCCTACCTAGACGTCCGTTCGGAAATTATACAGAAGGACTCACCGTCTTCTCACTGACATGTTGGAACGGGACCACATGTCAACGAAACGTGGTGTGACATTTCTCGTGCAAAAGGTGATCGGGCCGCATTGGCCCGAGGTGCCACATTATTTCTTGACTTTATTTGCTTTAATGGCATGTGATAACCCACAAGTATAGGGGACCGCCACAGTCTTTGAGGGTAGTATTTCACCCAAATTTGTTGATTCAACACTAGGGGAGCCAAAGAATATTTATGATCCTTAGCAGTTGAGTTGTCAATTCAACCACACCTGCGATATAATATCTCTGCAACAAAGTGTTTAGTAGCACAGTAGCAATAGGAACATGAACAGTAACAAAAGCAGTTTGTGATGATTGTAATAGCAGCAGCAGTAGTAACTTAGCTAAGATCAATATGAGAAAAGCGTAGGCATTGGATCAGTGATGGATATTTGTGTTGGATGACATTCATCATATAACAGTCACAACCTAGAGCGATACACAATAGCTCCAATTCATCAATGTAATGTAGGCATGTATTCCGTATATAGTCATACGTGCTTATAGTAAGAACTTGCATGACATCTTTTGTCCAACCCTCCCGTGGCAGCGGGGTCCATATGGAAACTAAGGGATATTAAGGCCTCCTTTTAATAGAGAACCGGAACAAAGCATTAACACATAGTGAATACATGAACTCCTCGAATTACAGTCATCCCCGGAGAGTATCCCAAACAATTGTCACTATGGGGTCTACGAATCAGAACAATAACAAGTGCATATAACTAGAATATTGGATCAAGAACTCAAATATATTCATGAAAACATAGAAGGTTCAGATATGAAATCATGGCACTCGGGCCCTAGTGACAAGCATTAAGCATAGCAAAGTCATAGCAACATCAATCCCAGAACATAGTGGATACTGATATGTCCTATTTGCATCATGTTTTCCTATTGATATTTATAATATAATTGGTCATTATTTCACTTTATGATGCAATTCTTATGCTTTTTCTCTCTTAATTTGCAAGATTTATATGAAGAGGGAGATTACCGGCAGCTAGAATTCTGTACCTGAAATAGCTACAGCAGAGATACCTATTCTACAGAGCTCCAAATGACCTGAAACTTCACGGAGATTTTTATTGAATATATAAAAAATATTGGAAGAAAGAAATACTAGAGGGGGCCCACCAGTTGCCCACAAGGCAACAAGGCGCGGCCACCCCCCCGGGCGCGCCTTGATGCCTTGTGGGGCCCACAGCAGGCCTCTGGCCCCTCCTTCTGCTATATAAGGTCATTTGCCCTAAAAAAATAAGGAGAAGACTTTCAGGACGAAGCACCACCGTCTCGAGGCGGAACTAGGGTAGGATCACTTTTGCCCTCCGGTGAAGCGATTCCGCCGGAGATACTTCCCTCCGGGAGGGGGAAATCGAAGCCATCGACATCACCAACAATCCTCTCATCGTGGGAGGACCAATCTTCATCAACATCTTCACCAGCACCATCTCATCTCAAGCCCTAGTTCATCTCTTGTATTCAATATTTGTCTCAAAACCTCAGATTGGTACCTGTGGGTTGCTAGTAGTGTTGATTACATCTTGTAGTTGATGCTAGTTGGTTTATTTGGTGGAAGATTATATGTTCAGATCCTTAATGATATTCAATACTCCTCTGATCTTGAACATGAATATGATTTGTGAGTAGTTACATTTGTTCTTGAGGACATGGGAGAAGTCTTGTTATAAGTAATCATGTGAATTTGGTATTCGTTCGATATTTTGATGATATGTATGTTGTTGCTTCCTTTAGTGGTGTCATGTGAATGTTGACTACATGACACTTCACCATACTTGGGCCTAAGGGAAGGCATTGTGGAGTAATAAGTAGATGATGGGTTGCTAGAGTGACAGAAGCTTAAACCCTAGTTTATGCGTTATTCCGTATGGGGCTGATTTGGATCCATATGTTTCATGCTATGGTTAGATTTATCTTAATTCTTCTTTCATAGTTGCGGATGCTTGCGAGAGGGGGTAATCATAAGAGGGTTTCTTGTTCAAGTAATAACAACACCCTAGCACCGGTCCACCCACATATCAAATTATCAAAGTAGCGAACGCGAATCAAATAAACATGATGAAAGTGACTAGATGATAATTCCCATGTGTCCTCGAGAACGCTTTGCTTTATATAAGAGACTGTTTCGGCTTGTCCTTTGCTATAGAAAGGATTGGGCCACCTTGCTGCAATTTTGTTGCACTTGTTGCTTGTTACGAATTATCTTGCTACAAAACTATCAGTTACCGCTACTTTCAGTGCTTCCAGAAAACACCTTGCTGAAAACCGTTTATCATTTCCTTCTGCTCCTCGTTTGGTTCGACACTCTTACTTATCAAAAAGACAACGATTGATCCCCTATACTTGTGGGTCATCAAGACTCTTTTCTGGTGCCATTGCCGGGGAGTGAATCGCCTTTGGTAAGTGGAAATTGGTAAGGAAACATTTTTATTACGTGCTGAAATTTACTGTCACTTGTCACTATGGAAAGTAATCCTTTGAGGGGTTTGTTCGGGGTATCTTCACCTCGACCGGAAGCAATAAGAGTTGCCCATCAACCTATTGAACCTACTGAAAATATTTATTATGAGATTCCTTCGGGTATGTTAGAGAAACTGCTAGCTAATCCTTATGCAGGAGATGGAACAGTACATCCTGATATGCACTTGATCTATGTGGATGAAATTTGTGGATTGTTTAAACTTGCAGGTTTATCCGAGGATGGAGTTAAGAAGAAGGTATTCCCTTTATCTTTGGAGGGAAAGGCATTGAGATGGGATAGGCTATTGGATGATACCGGAACACGGGATTGGAACCGGTTGGAGCTGGAATTTCACCAGAAATTTTATCCTATGCATTTGGTTCATCGTGATCGGAATTATATCTATAATTTTTGGTTTCATGAAGGAGAAAGTATCGCTCAAGCCGGGGGGAGGCTTAAGTATATGATGCACACATGCCCCAATCATGAACTCTCAAGAGAAATAATTATACAAAAGTTTTATGCTCGGCTTTCTCAATCCATGCTCGATACTTCCTCTACTGGTTCCTTTATAAAGAGAACTATTGAATTCAAATGGGATCTTCTGGAAAGAATTAAATGCAACTCCAAAGATTGGGAAATCAACAAAGGTAAAGAGTCAAGTATAAATCTTGAGTTTGATTGTGTTAAATCTTTTATGGAAACTGATGCCTTTCATAAGTTTAGTACTAAATATGGACTTGACCCTGAGATAGTAGCTACTTTTGTGAATCATTTGCTGCTCATGTTGATCTCCCTAAGGATAAATGGTTTAAGTTTCATCCACCTATTGAAGTAAAGGAAGAACCCATTATAGCTAAAGAGGAAACAATTATTTATAATGTTGATCCAGTTGTGCCTACTGCTTATATTGAGAGACCTCCTTTCCCTGTTAGGATTAAGGAACATGCTAAAGCTTCAACTATGGTTAATAAAAGTAATATTAAACCAATTAAACCCTCTGAGCAAATTAAAGTAGAACCTAATATTGCAATGGTTAAAGATCTTTTGGTTGATAATATTGATGGACATGTCATATATTTTTGTGATGAAGCAACTAGAATTGCGAAGCCAGAAACCGAAGATAAGAATAAACCTGTAATTGGCATGCCTGTTATTTCTGTTAAAATTGGAGATCATTGCTATCATGGTTTATGTGATATTGGTGCTAGTGTAAGTGCTATTCCATTTCCTCTTTATCAAAAAGTCATGAATGATATTGCACCTGTTGAGATTGAAGATATTGATGTTACTATTAAGCTTGCATACAGAGATACTATTACACTACTTGGGATTGTTAGAGATGTTGAAGTCTTGTGTGGTAAGATCAAATACCCTACTCATTTTCTAGTTCTTGGATCATCGCAAGATGATTTTTGTCCCATTATATTTGGTAGACCTTTCTTGAATACGGTTAATGCTAAGATAGATTGCAATAAAGAAATGGTTAGCGTTAATTTTGGTAATGTATCTCATGAGTTTAATTTCTCTAAGTTTCGTAGACAACCTCATGATAAAGAATTGCCTAACAAAGATGAAATTATTGGTCTTTCTTCTATTGTTGTGCCCCCTACCGATCCTCTAGAACAGTATTTGTTAGACCATGAAAATGATATGCATATGAATGAAAGGAATGAAATAGATGAAATATTCTTTAAACAAGCACCTATTCTTAAACATAATTTGCCTGTTGAAACTTTGGGAGATCCTCTCCCACCTAAGAGTGATCCTATGTTTGAATTAAAGAAATTACCTGATACACTTAAATATGCTTATCTTGATGAAAAGAAAACATATCCTGTTATTATCAGTGCTAACCTTTCAGAACATGAAGAGAAGAGATTACTTACAACTCTGAGGAAGCACCGTGCAGCTATTGGATATACTCTTGATGATCTTAAGGGCATTAGTCCCACTCTATGCAGCATAAGATTCATATGGAGCAAGATGCTAAACCAGTTGTTGATCATCAACGACGTCTGAATCGTAAAAGGAAGGATGTGGTAAGAACTGAAATATTAAAGCTTCTGGAGGCAGGTATAATTTATCCTATAGCTGATAGTAGATGGGTAAGTCCAGTTTATTGTGTCCCTAAGAAAGGAGGCATTACTGTTGTTCCTAATGATAAAAATGAATTTATCCCACAAAGAATTGTAACTGGTTATAGCATGGTAATTGATTTCAGGAAATTAAATAAAGCTACTAGGAAAGATCATTACCCCTTGACTTTTATTGATCAAATGTTAGAAAGATTATCTAAACACACACACTTTTGCTTCCCAGATGGATATTCTGGTTTTTCTCAAATACCTGTATCAAAAGAAGATCAAGAGAAAACCACTTTTACTTGTCCTTTTGGAACTTATGCTTATAGATGTATGCCTTTTGGCTTATGCAATGCACCTGCTACCTTTCAATGATGTATGACTGCTATATTCTCTGAATTTTGTGAAAAGATTGTTGAGGTATTCATGGATGATTTTTCCGTTTACGGAACTTCTTTTGATGATTGCTTAAGCAACCTTGATCGAGTTTTGCAGAGATGTGAAGAAAACTAATCTTGTCTTGAATTGGGAGAAGTGCCACTTTATGGTGAACGAAGGTATAGTCCATGGGCATAAAATTTATGAAAGAGGTATTGAACTAGACAAAGCTAAATTTGATGCAATTGAGAAAATGCCATGCCCTAAAGATATCAAAGGTATAAGAATTTTCCTAGGTCATGCTGGCTTCTATAGAAGGTTCATAAAATACTTCTCTAAAATTTCTAGGCCTCTTACTAATCTCTTGCAAAAAGATGTTCCATTTGTTTTTGATGATGATTGTGTAGAAGCCTTTGAAATACTTAAGAAAGCCTTAATATCTGCACCTATTATTCAACCACCTGATTGGAACTTACCCTTTGAAATTATGTGTGATGCTAGTGATTATGCTATTGGTGTTGTTCTAGGTCAAAGAGTTGATAAGAAATTGAATGTTATTCATTATGCTAGTAAGACTCTAGACAGTGCTCAAAGAAATTATGCTACTATTGAGAAATATTTTTTAGCAGTTGTGTTTGCATGTGATAATAGTTCAGATGTTATATCGTTGATTCTAAAGTAACTATTCACACCAATCATGCTGCTATTAAATACCTTATAAAAAAGAAAGATGCTAAACCTGGACTAATTAGGTGGGTACTTTTGCTTCAAGAATTTGATTTGCATATTGTTGATGGAAAGGGAGCTGAAAATCCAGTAGCGGATAATTTGTCTAGGATGGAAAATGTTCTTGACGACCCACTTCCTATTAATGATAATTTTCCTGATGAGCAATTAGCGGTGATAAATGCTTCCCGCAACAGTCCTTGGTATGCAGATTATGCTAATTGTATTGTTGCTAAATATACCCCACCTAGTTTCACATACCAACAAAAGAAAAAGTTCTTCTTTGATTTAAGACATTACTTTTGGGATGACCCACATTTATATAAAGAAGGGGTAGATGGTGTTATTAGACGTTGTGTACCTGAGCATGAACAACCACAAATCCTACGGAAGTGTCACTCCGAGGCATACGGAGGACACCATGCGGGAGACAGATCTGCACATAAGGTATTACAGTTTGGTTTTTACTGGCCTACTCTTTTCAAAGATGCATGTAACTTTGTCCTTACTTGTGTTGAATGTCAAAGAATTGGTAATGTTGGTAGACGTAAGGAAATGCTTATGAATTATTCACTTGTTATTGAACCATTTGATGTTTGGGGCTTAATTATATGGGACCTTTTCCTAAATCCAATGGGTATACACATATTCTAGTTGTTGTTGATTATGTCACTAAGTGGGTAGAAGTTATTCCAACTAGTAGTGTTGATCACAACACCTGTATTAAATTGCTTAAAGAAGATATATTCCCAAGGTTTGGAGTTCCTAGATATTTGATGACTGATGGTGGTTCACATTTTATTCATGGTGCTTTCCACAAATTTCTTGCTAAATATGATGTTAACCATAGAATTGCATCGCCTTATCATCCTCAGTCTAGTGGTCAAGTTCAATTAAGCAATAGGGAAATAAATTTAATTTTGCAAACGACCGTTAATACATCTAGAAAAAACTGGTCTAAGAAACTTGATGATGCTTTGTGGGCTTATAGAACTGCTTATAAAAATCATATGGGTATGTCTCCGTATAAAATTGTTTATGGAAAAGCATGTCATTTACCTCTTGAATTATAACATAAAGCTTATTGGGCAATTAAGGAACTTAACTATGATTTGAAACTTGCTGGTGAGAAGAGGTTATTTGACATTAGCTCCCTAGATGAATGGAGAACCCAAGCCTATGAAAATGCCAAGTTGTTTAAAGAAAAAGTCAAAGGATGGCATGTCAAAAGAATTCAAAAGCAGGAATTCAAAGTTGGTGAGCATGTTCTATTGTACAATTCTTGTTTCAGATTTTTTGCAAGAAAACTTCTCTCTAAATGGGAAGGACCATATGTCATCGAAGAAGTTTATCACTCCGGAGCTATCAAAATCAACAACTCCGAAGGCACTAATCCAAGAGTGGTTAATGGCAAAGAATTAAACATTATATCTACAGTACACCCATTAATGTTGAAACTAATATTATTCAAACTATGACACCGGAGGAACACATAAAAGAGACCTTCCGGAACACTCCAGAACCCTGAAAAGGAGTAGGTATGTGATACGGTAAGTAAACTGACTCCAAAAATTCCATAAAAATTATTTATGACTGTTTTGGAATATTAGAAAAAAATACAAAAATAAGAAACAGTTGAGGGGACTCACGAGGAGGTCACAAGGCAACAGGGCGTGCCTTACCCCCCTGGGCGCACCGGGTTGCCTTGTGGGCCCCTCGTGTGCCTTCCCGACTCCGTTTTCCTCTCGTATACTTGTTTTGCATGATAAAAAATTCTTCATATATACTCCCTTATGTTTGACCACTGCATCGCAAGTTTTTCCTCTGTTCTTGTTTCGGGCTGTTTTCTGACAGATTTAGATCGCCATGGCGCTCCCAAGTTCGTCCAAGGACAAGTTCTACGAGAAGGTCATCAACCCTTACCTACCAGAGGTGATGAAGCACCCTCAAGCCATTGAGATGTGTGAGGGGGTGCTCCACATCCGGGATGTTCAAGGACCTAAGAAGACCAGGAGCGAGAAGGCCAGGCTTGAAGCAGTGGAGCAGGAGATCTTCAAGTGGCAGGGGATGGTGGAGCGTGGACTCAACGCCAACCACTCCATGATCACAGAATTCATCCGTGAACATAACATGGACAACAAGGATATTGGGGACATCATCTTCAAGCTCAATGACTGTTCAAGCCCAGATCTATGACCTACAAAATCAAAACTATGAGTATGAATCCTGATTTAAGAGGATGAGCCTAGCTACAGATTTCAGGATTCCGGAGACTCGTTCTTCCTTCTATGATGGAGAACCCATGCCTTGGAAGACGGAGGACAAGCCCACCACTTCATCACCACCATCACCGAAGAAAGACACTTGAGTACACGGTTATGGGCAGCACCCTTTGCTTGTTCCAAGCTTGGGGGAGGTGCCTCGGTATCGTATCACCATCACTTTTTATTATCATTATCTATCATAGTTCGATCCTTAGTTATTTCGTGATTTAGAAGAATAAAGTTTTAGTATGATCTAGTTTTGAGTGCTTGTTTCGTGATCTATCTATCTATGCAATCGTGTGTGAGAGTTATATAATAAAGAGTAGTTTGAGTTTTGCTTCTTTACTTTTATGTATTAATCTTAGCAATAAATAAATGATGAAAATATCATATGCTAATCCCTTGGGGAAGTAATGACTTTACATAAGAAAAGTATAGTTGATAAAATTCATTGGAAGTTAACAAACATAGCATTGGTCATTGATGCAATTCATGAAAAAAATTAATAAAGGAAGAGAGGATTCACATATAAATATACTATCTTGGACATCTTTTATGATTGTGAGCCCCCATTAAATATTCTATGTCAAAGATTTGACGTTGGACAAGGAAGACAACGTAATGAGTTACGTTTGCTTATGTTCACATAGAAGTTATATTGTCATGGATCCTCTAACATGTGGTGCTTGCTCACTATCTTTTGCTAGCCAAAAATCTGCACTAAGTAGAGATACTACTTGTGCATCCAAAACCCTTGAACCCAGTTTCATGTCATGAGAGTCCACTATATCTACCTATGGATTGAATAAGATCCTTCAAGTAAGTTGTCATCGGTGCATAAAGCAATAAAAATTGCCTCTAAATATGTATGAACTTTTATTGTAAGGGAAAATAAGCTTTGTACGAACTTGTGATGGTGAAGAAATAAAAGCAATAGACTGCATAATAAAGGTTGCTATCACAAGGGGCAATATAAAGTGACATTCCTTTGCATTAAGAGTTTGCACATCCAAAAATAAAAAGTGCATGACAACCTCTACTTCCCTTTGCGAAGGGCCTATATTTTACTTTTCTATATTTACTTTTATGCAAGAGTTAATAGTGTCCCTCCCTATTCCGTTTTTGTTTTTCTCTTTGCAAGCATCATGTGGTGGGGAAAGATTTAGGCACATATATCCAGTTGGGTGTACGTAATCATGAGTTATTATTGTTGACTTTACCCTTGAGGTGAATTGGTTGGGAGGTGAAACTATAAACCCCCATCTTCCTATGTGTCTGACTAAAGCTTTCGCCCCATAGATATGCCATGAGTGTCAGCAATCATAGAAGAATAAATGGTGGTTGAGTATGTGGACTTGCTAAACAAAAAGCACTTACATAGACTCTTCCTGAAAATATGATGAATTGTGATTGTTTCATTGACTAAGAACATAGTTTGTTTGTTTTCAAGAAAGTTTATGCTTTATACTTCGATGTTGTAATGAATTATTACTTGTTCATGAGAAGTTTTATGATAATATATCGCTGCTATAGTATTGATCATGATGCTTTCTTGTCCGTATTTTGTTTTATCGACACCTCTCTCTCTAAACATGTGGTCATGATTATCAATTTTGGCTTTCGCTTGAGGACAAGCGAGGTCTAAGCATGGGGGAGTTGATACGTCCAATTTACATCATGTTTTCTATTGATATTTATAATATAATTGGTCATTATTTCACTTTATGATGCAATTCTTATGCCTTCTCTCTCTTAATTTGCAAGATTTATATGAAGAGGGAGATTACTGGTAGCTGGAATTCTGGACCTAAAATAGCTACAACAGAGATACCTATTCTACAGAGCTCCAAATGACCTGAAACATAACGAAGATTTCTTATTGAATACAAAATATTGGAAGAAATAAATACCTGAGGGGGCCCACTAGTTGCCCACAAGGCAACAGGGCGCGCCCTGATGCCTTGTGGGGTCCACAGCAGGCCTCTGGCCCCCTCCTTCTGCTATATTAGGTCATTTTCCCTAAAAAATAGGGAGAGGACTTTCAGGATGGAGCGCCACCGTCTCGAGCCGGAACTAGGGCAGGAGCACTTTTGCCCTCCGGCGGAGCGATTTCGCCGGGGATACTTCCCCCCGGGAGGGGGAAATCGAAGCCATCGACATCACCAACGATCCTCTCATCGTGGGAGGACCAATCTTCATCAACATCTTCACCAGCCCCATCTCATCTCAAACCCTAGTTCATATCTTGTATTCAATCTTTGTCTCAAAACCTCAGACTAGTACCTGCGGGTTGCTAGTAGTGTTGATTACATCTTGTAGTTGATGCTAATTGGTTTATTTGGTGGAAGATTATATTTTCAGATCCTTAATGATATTCAATACTCCTCTGATCTTGAACATGAATATGATTTGTGAGTAGTTACGTTTGTTCTTGAGGACATGGAAGAAGTCTTGTTATAAGTAATCATGTGAATTTGGTATTCGTTTGATATTTTGATGATATTTATGTTGTTGCTTCCTTTAGTGGTGTCATGTGAACGTCGACTACATGACACATCACCATACTTGGGCCTAAGGGAAGACATTGTGGAGTAATAAGTAGATGATGGGTTGCTAGAGTGATAGAAGCTAAAACCCTAGTTTATGCGTTATTCCGTATGGGGCTGATTTGGATCCATATGTTTCATGCTATGGTTAGATTTATCTTAATTCTTCTTTCGTAGTTGCGGATGCTTGCGAGAGGGGGTAATCATAAGATGGTTGCTTGTTCAAGTAAGAACAACATCCTAGCACCGGTCCATCCACATATCAAATTATCAAATTAGCGAACGCGAATCAAATAAACATGATGAAAGTGACTAGATGATAATTCCCATGTGTCCTCGAGAATGGTTTGCTTTATATAAGAGACCGTTTCGGCTTGTCCTTTGCTATAGAAAGGATTAGGCCACCTTGCTGCACTTTTGTTACACTTGTTACTTGTTGCTTGTTACGAATTATCTTGCTACAAACCTATCAGTTACCGCTACTTTCAGTGCTTAAAGAAAACACCTTGCTGAAAACCGCTTATCATTTCCTTCCGCTGCTTGTTGGATTCGACACTCTTACTTGTCAAAAAGACTACGATTGATCCCCTATACTTGTGGGTCATCAGATACTAGGGATCAAACCCTAACAAGTTGACTCGATTACATGAAAAATCTCATCCAACTCCATCATCGTCCAGCAAGCCTACGGAGGAATTACTCACACCCGGTGGTGAGCATCATAAAATTGTTGATGGAGAAGGGTTGATGATGACGACGGCGATGAATCCCCCTCTCCGGAGCCCCGAATGGACTCCAGATCAGCCCTCCCAATGGAGAACAGGAGATGGCGGTAGCTTCGTATCATAAAACGCGATGAAACTTTCTCTTTGATTTTTTTCTCCGCAAGACGGTACTTATAGATTTGGAATTAGGGCAAACGGAGGCCTGTGGGGCCCACAAGCTCACAGGGCGCGCCCCCTGATCTTGTGGCTCCTGGGTGGCCCCCTCTAGTAGTTCTCTTCACGAATATTTTTTATATATTCTAGAAATATTCTCCGTAAATTTTCAGCTCAATCTGAGAACTTTTATTTCTGCACAAAAACAACACTGTCGGGCCCGTGGAACCCAGGGTATCTCGGCCCGTCTGCCTGCGGCCAAGAATGCAACGCCTGGCGGTGACCCAGTGGGTGGCCCACCAGCGGGCACCTCGAGCAAGACCCCTCATGAGGCCCTGGCCTCCTGAGGACCCCTCCTCCGGTAGCGGGCAAGCAAGACTCAGCCACAACTTCACCGAGAGCCTCGCGAGGCCCTCTCGCGAGGCGGCCTCCTAAGGTTACCTCCCGAGGCACCCTCCCAAAGGAGTGCGAGACAAGTGCTGTTCCGCTCGGTCGCACGGTCTCGTGCCCACCACGTGGGTGACGCGCGCGGCGACGAATGGCGACAGAGGCCGTGCCAGTAGGCGCGGATGGTGAGGATTTCCCTTTTGTGCTAAGGGAGCAAGGCCAGCAGTCCGTTTCCCAAAGCAACCCCCAAAGGTTACCCAATCGGTGAAAGAAGACTAAGACAGTGGACGCGCAGGGTGGAGGTCATCCCCGAGCCCACCAGCGCATCATGGATAATCGCTTTGCAGATAAAGACCACCTTTTGTCAGGATAGACTGCGCCCCTACCCCCCTTCAAACTTGCCGTTGTGTGGCAACCCTTCCCGCCAATGTTTTCGGGGAAATAGGACCAAGGTAGGTATAAAAGGAGGGCAGGGTGCTGCTGTAGAGAGGATCGATTCTTCCACCCCAAACCTTGTACCCTCACGCCAGAGAAATCTCAACCAAGCAGGAGTAGGGTTTTACACCGTAAGGTGGCACGAACCTGGGTAAACCGCTGTGTCTCCAGCCTTCCCCCACTCACGCGCTCTCGCCGTAGCATCGCCGTAGTTGAGCTGTGGTAGGGGAGGAGGCGGTAGGAACGAGCTCACCCCAGTGTTCGAACCTTTGGGTCCCCGGAGCCCGACTTCCGACATTTGGCACGCTAGGTAGGGGTGCGCTACTGTTCTTCTTCTCCGTCCTCCACTCCACCAGCTTCATGGCCGACACTCGCCGCGAGCGCGCTGAGCGCAGGGCGGGTCGCGTGGCCCAGACAGAGCCGGTGGGCCGCAGCAACCGCCGCCACCATGTCGAGGCCGCTGCCGCCACAGACCCTGCCACCCGGGAGCAGCAGGACTCCTCCCTGCACCCTTCCGTGCAGGCAGACGGCCGCACCGCCATGACTTCCTCCTCCCTCGCCTGCCGTGGGCCGCCGAACACGCAGGCCGCGCTGCTCATGGCGCGTGAGCTGCTCCGCTATCGTCCAGCTGACACCGGCTACGACGCCTGGTTTGGTCGCATCACCGAGCTCGTCAACGCCGCCGGGGATGCTCCGGCACCTTTCCACTCGCTCCGCCCTCTGCTGTCTCATGCTGGGGACGTAGCGCATGGCGCTCCTCCGCCATCTCCTCTACGCGACGAGCTCGCCGGGCACCAGCGCAACGTGAGGGTGCGTGAGCCATCCCGCGGCCCGTCCTCGCCGGTCCGAGATGAGGCCAGCTGCCAGATCATCCGCCGTGCACCGCCTGATGCACGTGTGCTCCTCGGGCAGCAGCGCCGGCGCCAGGACCGGGCCGTCCAGGAGGTCGCGGTGGCTGGGCGCCAGAACCGCGCCGCCCTCGCTGGCGGTGTTCCCTCGAGCGGCATGGGTTGCTGCGCCTTCACTCGTGAGCTGCCTCAGGTGGTGTGGCCTGCCAAGTTCAAGCCAGACCTGCCTCCACGCTACGACGGCACCCCCAACCCCACAGAGTTCCTTCAGCTCTATGCGCTGAGCGTCGAGGCGGCGAACGGCGACGACAAGGTCATGGCGAACTAGTTCCCCATGGCCCTCAAGGACGGCCCGCGCTCTTGGCTCATGAATCTCCTTGAGGCGTCGATCTCATCGTGGGGCGAGCTCTGCAACCAGTTCGTCACCAACTTCAAGGGCACGCACGACCGCTCCCTCACGATCAACGACCCACAGCATGTGTGGCAGCGCTCGGATGAGACCCTCCGCAAGTACATCCAGCGCTTCAGCCAGGTGCGCAACAAGATCCCGCATGCCACCGACACGGCCGTCATCTCTGCGTTCTCCACCGGCATCGCAGACGTCAAGATGCGCGAGAAGCTCGCCATCAACGACGAGCTAGACTCGGTGCTTGAGCTGTTCGACCTCGCCGACAAGTGCGCCAAGGCTGAGGAAGGTCGCCTCTTCATCCACAACGACCCCGATGCGGCGCCGGACGCCGCCAAGGCAAAGAGCAAGCACGTCAAGCGCAAGGGCCTTGCCGTGCTTGCGGCGGAGCCCGAGAAGAAGCGCGGCCGTGACCGCGATGAGGCCAGGAAGGATGGTCGGCCGCTCTGTGTATACCACAACGTGCACTCCCTCAGCACTGAAGACTGCCAGGAGCTCAAGCTATTCCGCGATGAGCACCTGGGCCGCCGAGGCAACCGCAATGACCGCGGCGCCGGCCGCGGAGGTGGCCGCAGCGGCAACTGCTGGGACAGCCGCAACGACAACGGCAATTTCCACCAAGGCTGGCGCGACCAGCCTCGTGAGGCCGCCTGGCGCGATCAGCGTCGTGAGGCAAACCCTCAGGCCAACGCCGCTCTTCCACCACTAGCACCCCGGAGGAACGATGTCAACTAGCCTGACAAGGGTGCAGGGTCTACCAGGAGCCTCGCGCAGTTGCCTGCATCCTCGGCGGGGCTCAGGCTCCCCGTCCAATCGCCACTTCAAGCAGTTCTCTCGCGTGGTGAACGCCACTCTCCTGAAGCCTGAGGACGCTCAGCCCCTCAAGTGGCCTCAGTACGCCATCACCTTCGACTCCAAGGACCACCCCAAGTCCACGGCCACCGTGGGCGTGCTCCCCATGCTGTGCACTGCCACCATCAGCAACGTCGCAGTCACCAAGACCCTCATCGACGAGGGCGCGGGCCTTAACGTGCTCTCCATCGAGACCTTCGAGCAGCTCTAGGTGCCTTATGAGCAGCTCATGCTGACGAGGCCCTTCTCGGGCGTGACCGACGGCTCCACGCTGCCTCTGGGCAGGTGCGCCTCCCTGTCACCTTTGGCACCCAGAAGAACTACCACACGGAGCTCATCGACTTCGACGTCGCCCACCTCGGCCTGCCCTACAATGCCATCTTGGGCTACACCGTGCTCGCCAAGTTCATGGCGGTGTCTCATCACGCCTACAACGTCCTCAAGATGCCTGGCTGCAGCGGCATCATCACTGTATCTTGCGACGAGAAGGACGCGATCTGCTCCCTTAAGCATGCCTACAAGGCTGCCGCTACTGGCCATCCAGCTGACGAGGACGTGACCGAACCTCGTGAGGCCGTGCCCGCGAAGAAGAAGCAGCTGTTCTCTCAGGACCGCGCCGAGACAAGTAAGATGGCAGCGGCTCAGGCCCTGCCTTCACCATCGGCACCTGCCTTTCTCCTACATAGGAAGGCGCTTGTCGCCTTCCTTTGGGCAAACTCGGATGTTTTCGCCTGGAAGGCATCTGATTTGTCCTGTGTACCAATGGAGGTGATCGAGCACCACTTAGCGGTGTGCCCCAATGCACGCCCCGTCAAGCAAAAAGCACGGCGCCAGGCGCCCGAGAAGCGAGAGTTCATTGTTCAAGAAGTGCACAAGCTGCAAGAAGCTAGAGTCATTCGTGAGGTACGCCATCCCGAATGGCTCGCCCACCTAGTCGTCGTCCCCAAGAAGGGCGGCAAGGAACGTATGTTCATCGACTTCATGAGCCTCAACAAGGCCTGCCCTCAGGACCCTTTTCTGCTGCTGCACGTCGGCCAGGGCGCGAACTCCGCCACCGGCTACGCCCGCATGCCCTTCGGCCCTAGGAATGCTAGCTCCACCTTTCAGAGACTAATGCGCCTCGCGTCGGGGCCTCGGACGAAGAGGGACTCCACAAGCTCTCACCCATGTGGGAAGGCCCTTTCAGGGTTGCTCATGTCTCCAGGCTCGGCGCCGCCCAGCTGGAGACGGAGGACGGAGTTCCTATGCCTAACGCCTGGAACATCCAACACCTCCGCAAGTTCTACCCGTGACACTCAAGCGTACGAATGAAATGGGGCTGTACACGCCCCGGAGACTCTCAATGCGTTCGCCTGATGGGCACGCGAGAGCTCCCGCCCACGCCCAAGTGGAAGCCCCATGCTCCGCGCTGGCGGAACGAGCGAGCCGCGATCATGCCCACACCCCGGTGGAAGCCCCATGCTCCGCACTGGCAGAACAATCAACTGAGGGTGCCCCACAGGCTGCACCAACCTCAAGCTGACCCATGCCGGACATGGCAGCCCGTCTTTTTCTCTTTTGGGTGTGTAACTGAGGGCGCCCCATGGGCTGCACCAACCTCAAGCTGACCCGTGCCGGACATGGCAGCCGCATCCCTATTTTTGATTGTGTAATGGAATCCATTATCTTGCATCAGTAAAGCTTCAGTTTCCATACATGGTGTATTTCGTCATATCTTTGCCTCACGAGCCGTGCGCGCTCGCGACCTCCCTCATGAGCCTCACACGAGTGGGGGCTGGACATGGTGTCTGTGCTTGGGTGAGTCCCAGCAGTGCTGAAAAACCCAAGCAACCGGGCTCTAGCTCGCGGGCCTGCTCCCGTGCACGCCACCCCACCAAGGTCCTTGGTGTCTTGTCTCCTCGTGTAACGCCCATGAGCGAGTTGGCGAGCGTGCGCTGCTCCCCTATCATGGGACTTTCTGCATGCAGTTATCTCAGGAACAGTTCACCTGGAAGGCCTCGTGAGTGATGCCTCATGAGGTGGCCCCATGGCAAGACGCCCCTTGAGTCTCAGGAAGCTTCGCAGGCCCTGCCCTGGGAGCCAACCTATGATGGCCATCTCAGCAGGGGATCTCGCGAGCGGAAACCTTGCAAGGCACACCCTACAAGTGGCGGCTCACCGGACGCTATCCTCCACAAAAGCTAAGTCTACTACCTCGCGAGCCACCCTCGCCACCTCCCAAGCTCCCCCTTCTAGCAACCTCACCGAGAGCTGGCGTTTCTCCTTCCGCGAGCCGCTTGCACGTCAAAGGGGGGCTCCCTGAGCATCGTGCCTCGAGAGCTCTTACCGCCCTCGGTGCCCTACACCTCCTGGCCTTGCTTAGGCATGAGTCCTAGCATACCAGCTATGGCTGTAGCCCGCTCGGGGGCTGGGCCATGACGACGTAGAGCACACAAGGCAAGTAAAAAGAGAAAATAGGCCTCGAGAGAAAGCCTCACCAGGGCACAAACATACATCACAGCAAATCATAAAGTACTTAAACAGAAAGGCATTATCTTCACGCCCACACAGGGCCACATTGGTCTAGTGCAGGATAACGAAGGAAGGAGGATCCTAAGAAGTTGCGCCGTCGCTATCGTCGCTGCCATCGTGTTCGTCCCCACCTCCGTCAGAGCTCTTACTGCTGTCATGAGAGAACTTCCCAAGTAGCACGTCCACATGGCCTTCCACCGCCTTCGTGAGGCCATCGCGGAGCTCCTCGGGGACGGGGGCTATTACCTTATCAAGATCAAAGTTGGGGTCGGCGTGAAGGAGGTGGCTGAAGACGCGAGTCGCCGCCTGGGAGAAGAGGTCGCGGCACTCTTCCTTGAAGATGCCGTCCGCCTTCCTGGCTCCGTCCTCGAGCCGCTCCACGAGCTTGGCGAAGAAACCAATGGAGTCAGCGTCATGGGGCTCATGGGGGGCTTCGAACCTCTCCTTACAGATGGAGCTCAGGGCGCTGCGGGCTCGGAGCTCGAGGAGGTGGAACGTCTTGGCGCGTTTGAGCTGCCGCTCCCGCTCCTGATCTTCCTCGCCTCCAGCCTGTTCGGCGGCGCTGGTGGTGCCCCTCGCCTGGGGATGAAGCGAGGCCAGCTCGGCTTCGGCGATGGCTTGGGCCTTCAGTGCGGTCTCCCGGTGGGCCTCAGATTTAGTCAGCGCCACCTTAAGGCTGGCAATTTCCTGCCGGAGTCCCTCGCGCTCTGTCTCGAAGTGGCCCTCCTACCGCTTCAGCTCCTTGCCGTGCTCCTCGGTGAGTGCTTGGCGCTCCGCCGCTATCCGCACGTCGGCATCTTCCTGGGCCTTTTTCTCCTTGGCCTCCAGCTGGGCGTTGGCCTCGTCCACGCGCTTCGCGTGGGCATCCTGAGCGTCGGCCACCTGGTGCCCCAGCGTCTCCAGGTGCCCGCGCTCCATGGCCTGCTCAGTCGACACCTTTGCGAGGTCTAGCTCGCGAGTCGCAAGGTCCGCATCACGGGCCACAAGCTCCCCCTCACGGGTAACGATGGCGCTTTCCCACGTGTGGAACAACTGCGCCTGCGCGGCATGTTGCTCCTGGAGTTCCTTCAAGCGGACCTCCGCCTTCTCGCGATGCTTGACGACCGCTTTTGCCTCCCGGAGAGCATTCTCACAGCCCCCCTTCGCCTCGGCGGCATCCTTCTTGCCCTTCGCACCAGCGGCTGCGTTCTGGCGTTGGCCCATCTTGACGGCGACGCTAAGCTAGCGCCACCCTTCAGCGAGCCTCAGGCGCTCCTCGATGAGGCGTGCCTCTGCGTACTGGAAATCTGCCCCGAGCCGATCGAGCGTGGCCTTGGCGTCGCGCAATGCCCCGCGCCTGAGCAAGGTGTGGTTGCTCATGAGCACCAGGGCCCAGTCCGGGCCCGGCCCCTCACTGCCCTCCGTTGTCGCGGTCGGGGAGGCCCCAGCGTCGTTCATCAGGAGCGGGGGGCTTGCCGAGGATTCCCCCTCATTCGGTTGCGGTGACATAGCGCAGGGACTCGCCATGCCCGCCACGGGAGCCTCACGTGCGGATGCAGCTTGAGAGCTCGCCGCGACATGCCTGGCGTCGTCCCCCTCCATGTTAAGGGAGGCATCTGGCGAGGGAGTGAGCGTCTCGACCTCCCCCATCGCTGCATCTTCTCTAGCGGCGGGGTCCACGAGGGACGTGCCCCCACCTCCGGAGGTGGCCGCCCGAGGCTCATCCGTCTCGGCCTCAGGAGCCACGCCCACGCGCGGCTCTGGAAGGATAGCCTGCTCCTCCCCCTCCATGGGCCCCGTCTTGGCTTCGAGGCGGCGGGCGGCTTCTCCATGCCCACCGACATTCGCGGCAGGCATCGGTGCCCCCTTCGGGCTTGGGGTCATCTTCATCTTCACCGTCCTCTTCTTCTTCTTCTTCTGGTCGCTGGTGGACCCCCTTTACAAAATGGAGGCTCAGCCTTCGAGCTAGGACATGCAATATGAACATAAAATGCTAGGATAGACACGGGGCTTACTCATTGCTGGCGGTCCACTTCCCCGTCTTCTCCACGAGAGGCGGGTCGATGCCGCCACCCTCAAGCATCGCCCCGACTCCACCTTCCGGGCCCTTGGAGCGGGCCGCGGTAATCCCGACCGCGTCGTCGCCCTTCTCGAGGGCCAGGGAAGTCTCGGCTCCCAGGCGGGCCTCTGCCGCTGGGGGCTCGACCACCTCCCAGCTGAGGACCGCCTCCGCCACGCGCGACTCGTCTGCCGCGGCGCCGGAATTTCCCTCTTCCCCCATGCCAGCTGGTCGGGAGGGCGCCACCACGGGCTGCGCGATGTCGGCGTCATCATCCTCGAGGTCGTAGAGGAGCTGACGGCGGGTGCGCGGTGGCACCCGGTTGGCGTCCTCCTCCGTGGCCTCCCCGAGTCTTCGTCGCCGCCGCTGTCTCCGGAGTCCAGCGCCACCACGAGAGGGTTCTCGCGGGGCCCGACGTGGCCCTCTGGCATGAGGCCCCACCGGTAAAAGCGGGGCATCTCCGCGACTAGCTCCACCATGTCTTGGTAGCGGAACAGCGGGAGCGCATCCTCAGGTGGGTCCGCAGCGGGGATGCTAAGCAGAGTCGCTAGGGTTCTGTCCAGCACGTCTTGCTTCAGGCTGCCGAAGTTCAGCCTCATGGAGTCCCTCGCGCCGGTGAACTCCCACACAAGGCGCGAGCGCTGTTGGATCGGCGCAATACGCCACCACAAGTACTCCTTAATGACCGTCGCCCCCGACAGGCGCGCAGTCCGGTGCACGGCCATCCACTCCAGGACAGGCTCCATCCTTGGGTCGGTGAGGTTCTTGTGCCCCCACCCGAAGTTCTTCTCAGCCGGGTCCGTCAGGATCATCAGGAGCGGGCTGATCCGGCACGCGTCCATATAGACCCAACGCTGCAGGTAGCCCTCCACCATCTTTGCGACCTTTAGGTTGATGATGCTGCGCTCCATCCCCTTGACGGCGAGGAACGAGGTGCATCCGGAGCGCTGGTCTGCCGCAGTCAGCCGCAGGCTGAAGAAGTGGCGGGAGAGCGCCACCGAAGGCATCACGCCCACAAAAGCCTCGCAGTAAAAGGTGAACATGGCCAGGAGGAGGATGGAGTTGGGTTGAAGATGGAGGGCGTGAATCCGATAATGGGAAAGGATGGCGTAGAAGAAGTCTGAGAATGGCGGCACCAACCCGGCAAAAAACACTGTGGAGGAAGAAGGGGTAAGCCGTCGCCCCAGGTCAAGCCGCGCGCGTGAGCCCAGCCAGATCTTGGTCGCCTGTCCCTCATTCTGGTCGCTGGCCACCAGCGGGAGCACCTTGTCCAGGCCCTCCCCGTCGATGATGGTGGAGTGCTACACCGCCGCCCCGATGGCGGGCGCGCTTGGGGCCGGGGCCGCCGCTTTTCCCTTCTTGCCAACGGGCGCCATCGAAGCACGACGGAGTCGCGAGTGGAAGCGGGGGAAGAGGCAGAGCTCGGAGATGGGGTCGTGAGGAGCTGTGCACAAGAAGGAAGACGCGAGGAGACGGGATGCACGAAGGAAGGCAATGATGGTCTCGCGCCGTGCACGGGCAGACTTTATGTCAGCGCAAGCGGTTACCTAGGCGTCGTGGGAGAAGTGGGGGCGTCCCCCATCACATCGTGCGCCACACGTCGCGCCTGGCCCACAGGCGGTTAGGGCCCGCGTTGTTTCGCTGCCGAATAGGTGGGAACGTGCACGCCGTGGGCCCGTGGAACCCAGGGTATCTCGGCCCGTCTGCCTGCGGCCCAGAATGCAAAGCCTGGCGGTGACCTAGTAGGTGGCCCACCAGTGGGCACCTCGAGCAAGACCCCTCATGAGGCCCTGGCCTCTTGAGGACCCCTCCTCTGGGAGCGGGCAAGCAAGACTCAGCCGCGACTTCACCGAGAGGCTCACGAGGCCCTCTCGTGAGGCGGCCTCCTGAGGGTGCCTCTCGAGGCACCCTCCCGAAGGAGTGCGAGACAAGTGCTGTTCGGCTCAGTCGCGCAGTCTCGTGCCCACCACGTGGGTGACGCGCGTGGTGATGAATGGCGACAGAGGCCACGCCAGCAGGCGTGGATGGTGAGGATTTCCCCTTTTGTGCTAAGGTAGCAAGGCCAGCAGTCCATTTCCCAAAGCAACCCCCAAAGGTTGCCCGATCGGTGAAAGAAGACCAAGATGGTGGACGCACAGGGCGGAGGTCATCCCCGAGCCCACCGGCGCATCATGGATAATCGCTTTGCAGACGAAGATCACCTTTTGTCTGGATAGACTGCGCCCCTGTCCCCCTTCAAACTTGCCATTGTGTGGCAACCCTTCCCGCCAATGTTTTCGGGGAAAGAGGACCAAGGCAGGTATAAAAGGAGGGCAGGGTGCTGCTGTAGAGAGGATCGATTCTTCCACCCCAACCCTTGTACCCTCGCGCCAGAGCAATCTCAACCAAGCAGGAGTAGGGTTTTACACTGCAAGGGGGCCCGAACCTAGGTAAACCGCTGTGTCTCCGGCTTGCCCCTGCTCGCGCGCTCTCGCCGTAGCTTTGCCGTAGTTGAGCTGTGGTAGGGGACGAGGTGGTCGGAACGAGCTCCCCCTAGTGTTCGAACCTTTGGGTCCCCGGAGCCCAACTTCCGACAAACACCATGGTAGTTCTACTGAAAATAGCATCAGTCCGGGTTAGTTTCATTCAAATCATGCAAATTAGAGTCCAAAACAAGAGCAAAAGTATTTGGAAAAGTAGATACATTTGGGACGTATCAGCGTGCCGTTCAATTTTGAAGCACTACTAATTGGTACTGTATGCAGAGAAAATATACTAAACTCGAAGCTGTTATGGTTTGAATGAGGGTAAAAAGGCAAGGAGAAGTGGTTCCTGATACGTAGAATGGCCAATGATGCATCCTCCTTCGCATGCTGAGGTGAGGAAAATAATAATGGTAGAACCTGCATGCAGCCAGCCTAGTACACTAGTACTACTGTACTACTAGTACGGACCAAGGAGTACTAGATGGCCAATGCACAAGTGAATGCAACGTAGTCTGCATTTCTCATATAAAGGCTCCCCACCGTAGTCCAATCCATCTACGAAATCATACGCACCTATGGACCTACACCAAGGGCAAGAGTGATCACTCCAATCGCAAGATCAATTAACCAGAAGGTAGACCCATGGAGGTGATGAGCACGAGCATGAGTCGGCTGTGCCAGATGGTCCACGACGCTGGCCTGCGGCCCGACACCGAGGAACGTCTCCAGGTGGTTCTTGAGGCCTCCCGGGCGAGAGGACTCTTGGACGAGAGCTTCATCCCCCTTGTTCGACGAGCCCCTCATCGGCTTTCTCGACAAGTTCACCATTGTCAAGAAGCTCGTGGTCGACCTTGACGTACGCCTCTAGCCCATGTGCCTAGGCCCTGCGATGCCCGCCACCCTCACCGGCCTCTATGGTGACAACCTCTTTGACGCACTGGTGGCGACTGCCTGCCGTCGCGCCGGAGAATGTCCACCTCGTGGTCGCGCTCGCCGCGCAGTGATGCACCCAGCAAGACACCATCGACATAATCAGCGACGTCTACGAGCAAATCATCCACAAGGACCACTACACCAGAGGAGGATGATAGGATGGTGGCCTTCTTGGACCACAGGGCAACCTTGGACGGCATTGTTCGGAAGCACGTTGACCTCGCCGGCAATGCCGCTGCTCCTCACCCATCGGTTGGTGGCCCGACGCACTAGGGTGAGAGGATCCATATGCATCTTTATTTTTGCATCAATTCCATGTAGTATACTATAATTTTAGTACCTTTTGCATCAACTTCATAATTTTCATATGTACCATGCATGAAAGAGCACAACCAAATGTTACAACTTACAAGTTCAAAAGGAAAAGCCTGCCACGTTTGCGTCTCACCCCCACACGGTTGGTCTGGCATGCCGCTCAAGGGGAATGCATGCTATCTTGCATTTTCACTAACTAGTGGGACCGCGATTGAGCAAACCTCTTACAAGTGGGACCGCAGTTGAGCAAACCTCTTGCAAGTGGGACCACAGTTGAGCAAATCAACTATCGGTAAACCTCCACCCCGCCCACCGCGCGTTGGCTGAGTTTGAGAAACGAGGAGGGAGAAGAGCTAGCTATAGCATGGACTCCAAGAATTTTGGCGTCAGATGGGACTCGTGGTGGTGGCATGTGCCATACTCATAGACGTGAATGCTTGTTCTGGCCCATGCCACCCCACTATATCGAGGTGCTGGTTACGTAGTACTACCTCTCTAGGAGTACGGTACCGATAAACAAATAACTTTGATAGGCACAAATGCTAACTAATTTCTGTAACACGCCTAGCGACAAGGTGTCTCTATACTTTTTTTAGTTGCCCACCGTGTACTTAAATGTGTCAGCAACTACCCTAGGCGTGTTGACCACAGCTCCCCAACTCCCAAGTCACCATGAAATCACACTTAAAAGACTCCACCACTATCATTTCCCAAGGCTCCATGGAAACGCGTAATAGTCTGGCATCCTCTCGTTGGCATACACGTCGAATCAAAATACACGGCTCGAGTACGCCAATCGCCAATCCGTTTATCAAAAGGTACCTACCCGAGAATTACTTGACATTCCTCCTCCTCACCATCCATAGTTGTCAGCAAAAGAACAATCCTTTCTTCTTCCTCATTCCTTGCATCTACCATGGCCCGTGGGGGGAGCTCTGGGTGGAGAAATAACCAGGGACAATTGACCAAGGCCGCGTAAGCTGCAGAGAAGTCCCGATGCCTCGCGGCGGCCAAACAGGCAAGCGAGGGCTCTAAGAAGCACATTCACCCCGGAGGAGAATAGGCAGGCGGGGGCTCTCACAAGCGCATTCACCGCGGAGGCGAAAAGTCCTTCGCCCACGACGACATGTGTGCTGAGGAGATCGCTGGCTAGGCAAAGGAGAGCAATGCCTCGCTGGAGAAGGCGATCGCTCTCATCGTGAAACTTATGGATGACAAGGAGAAAGCAGCTGCTCTCATCGTGAAACTTATGGATGACAAGGAGAAGCTCTACATCGAGCGAGACCTGCTGAAGGAGGAGATCGCCGGTTGGGCAAAGCTACATGAGGAGAGAAAGGCCTCACTATAGGAGGCGGCCGCCATCATCGTTTAACTTATGGATGACAAAGAGAAGCTCGGCATCGAGCGCGACCTGCTGAAGGATGAATCCATGGCTGCTCTCAGGCAATATCGTGAGGACATGAAAGATATCATGCAAGCTCGCATCGAGACCACCAAGGCCATGGACACAATGATGAAGATGGAGGAGGAGAGGCAAGAGGAGATGACATTCATGGAGGCGATGAAGAAGGAGATAGAGGAAGTACTCGCCGAGCAACTCATCGTGAAGGTCGCTGGAAACTAAGTATAGAGCCTTATCGTTGTCTGCATTTACTGAATTTATCCTAATGTTAAAAGTTAACTAAAATTTTCAGTTAACTGAAATTGTCTCAGTGTTAGATTTAACTGAATCATTCCAGTGTACTGAATTTTTCCTAGTGTTAAAAGTTAACTAAATTTGTCATGGTGTTAAAATTTAACTGAATTTTTGAGTGGATGTTCCTCCATCATGTGTTGTTCATTCTTACGGTTCCATCTGTTCGTGAAACCATTTATGTTTGCAAGAGGAAATGTAGACTTTACAAACAAATTTGTCTCTTACTGTGTACTAAATGTTGGCCCAAAGAAGCATCCATGTTAGTAGCAAGCACATATGTTTTCTCTTGATTTATGCTCTATGAACTAAATATTGTGTATGATCTGTTAATCATTGAGATGCATAAACATGTTGATCTTATGTATGGGAATCGTACTTGTTGGTTGTGAATTTTGGCTATTAATGTGAACATATTACAAAGCCAGGCCTGTGAGTTTCGTGTGAACATTTAGAACGGATCAGCTCTTACTACTATGCACAACAGTTCCTTTTTTCTCTTCGCCCAGTGTTTACAAGTTACTAGTAGTTCCTTATTTCTCTTCACTCAATGTTTACCTGTTACTGATCGACCACTAGCTAGCCTACTGATACACTCCTGGCAGTTTTAGTTGTGACACAAGTGTCAGGACCCCGATCCTAAGTCACACTGATCTAGCATGTAACAAATCATATCACTTTGCGGCCTCACGCACGGTAATCCTCGGCTGTAGCCTTTACCTTGGCCGGGACCGTTTGCGGCTTTTGGCTCACGTATATGATTATGTCGCTAGCATCCATATGACAGAGAACCAGGGCCGACATGACTAGTCGTAGACCAAAGTGGCACAAACTTACAGGGACAGGCATACATGACCCAGCAATGCACGTGTCGGTCATCAGCGTGTGCAACCGAGTCGTAGCAAGCTACAAGGACTCCAGCAAACACCGCGTGACATTTCCCCGAAGGGACAGACACAAGAGCAAAGAAGGACACATGTCGGTCAATCCACGTGTTTCGGAGCAATAGCAAGCTACCATGGTTCAGTGGAAGCACTAGGAGGCATTTCCCCGTAGGAAAGGCTACCAAGAATAAACAACTAGGTGTCGAATCCCACACATACCAGTGCATTTCAAAACATACACACAATATGCACGATATGTGTAAATACAACATGGCACCACAACATAACTCTATGACTCGAAGTATTTATTCAAAGGCTCCGAAGAGCCATACATAACATATCCATATAGGTAGGGGTCACATGACCCAACACTCAAGTCATGCAAACATACAAGCACATGCGAAAACTTAACTTGTCTGGGTACAGACAACTAGAAAGGAAAAAGGCTGTAGTAGCCTGCCTATCTACAAAGACCCTTCACAGGCACGGGATTGCCACCTGAGTAGCAAGTCACTCGTCAACGTCGAGGTCTATATAGAATCCGTTAGTATTCTCGGGGTTCTCCTCCGCAGCAATTTATTAAGCAAATGTGAGTACAAAGGTACTCAGCAAGTCTTACATCAGATCTAACTACTCATGCAACAGTATCAACAAAGGGGGTAGTGGTGTTTATTGCAGCAAGCCAGCTTTGACTATTGGCTATCCTGTACTACGACTACCAGTAGTTTGAGTAATATGAGATAGCGCACACGAGTCCACTAATCACCACGACAATACACTACCGCGGATCCTCTCCCTTCTTCCTACAAGAGGGCCATCCATGGCACTCACACTTGTCTTGATACTTTTATGAGTAACCATTTAAGTTGTCTATGAACAGCATAAGTTTACTAGTAGTCCATATCCGAGGATACGGCTATCTGAATAGTTTGATAACCCTGCAGGGGTGTACTTCTTCACACACGCTTCAACCACTTATCACCGTTTACACGACATGTACTTGACAACCTTCAAGCGGAAGCCCAGCGAGGGTGTCGGCCACGGCCTGACTAACCACACAAGTCTCTACTCCAGGTTTATCGCCTATTTGAGTTCCATCCGCAAGGAAGTCCGGCCGAGGTTTCCACTACAGCCCCAAACGATGTGTGCAAGGTTCCCAAGCCCACCAAACAGGTGCCTTGGTACACCGTGCCACTTGCCTACCACATCATAGCCCACCCCTAAGGTCAGCGCTACGCACGGCCTCCAGTATACTACAAACACCAGAAACTACTTCCAACTCCTGGACAGAGATCAAGGTGATCAATAAGCCGAGAGAGCTTGGAGCGCCCGGAGCCAAATGTGTGGTAGTAGCTAGTCTTGGATCACATACACGGAACTCAGTTCTTAAGGACGATTCCAATGAAACAACCCACCATGTACTCCTACATGGCCTCTCATCGATACCTTTACCAAAACAGGTTCAACACTTCACTCTCATTACCGAGCACAACCATTTCACTCCAATCCATCACCCAGATGAACCAGACCTAACACAACTCTAAGCATAGCAGGCATAGCATGGTAGGAACACAACATGGGCTCAAACAACTCCTACACATGCTAGTGGGTTTCAACTATTTACTGTGGCAATGACAGGTCATGCAGAGGAAGAGGGGTTCAGCTACCGCAGCAAATAGCAGTTGAAACGATGTTGTCTTAGTGCAGTATAAGAGAGCAGGAGCGAGAGTTTGGGTTTGTATCAGAATGTTTAATGGGGCTTGCTTGCCTGGCAGATTGGTAGAAGGGAACTGCCGTTCAGCTGGATACTCGTGAATATCCTCGAGAGCAGAACCTACCGCGGAGAACATACCAAAGATACAATCAATACATGGCTATATGCAACATTATGATGCATGATCATGACATGGCAAAATGTGTATGTTTGAGCTAATGCATCTACCAACAGAATGGTTTGAGTTGGTTTGAACCAAGGGTTCAAAATCAACCACCTTATATGGTATTTCCAATACCATTTTGTTGTTTTAACCTAAACAGTAGGTTTAAGTTGCTTTAACATGCATGAAAGTGATACCAATGGATAGATTGGATTTTTCTAATCATTTTTCATATATAAATCTTTTCCATCTGAGTTACGGTTGATTTACTATGAATTTTTGAAGTTTAAATCATTTTCTGGATTTTCCTGGTTATTTAAATTAAACTAAATCCAGAAAATGAGTTATTATGTCAGCACTACGTCACTGTGACATCAGCGGTCAGCTGACCGTGCCAGGTCAAAGCTGACGTGTGGATCCCGCTTGTCAGTGTCACAGAGGCTAATTAAGGTTAATAAGCACTAATGTCAGTTTTAATCTAGGTTAATTAGGGCACTGGGCCCACATGTCAGCAACCCAGGGGAGTCAAACCACTGGTCAGCTGGTCAACCCGCCGGTCAAACGGTCAAACTCGCCGGCGGCTCGACGCCGGCGACGACAGACACGGCGGAGCGTTGTGGGATTCGGCTACGGTGCCCCGTTCGATGCGTGGCTAGGCTCGTTGGAGAGCTCTTGCCGGCGCGCGTCGAATGGGGGTGGTGGCCGGGCCAGTGGTGGCCAGAGCTGACGGCGGCGAGCTCGACAGTGGCGGCCGGCGTTCGGGTGTGCACGGGAACGCGGCTGCGCTGTGCAAACGGGCGAGGCGAAGCGCTGGAGAAGCTCTACGTGGTGCGGCGAGCTCGGTGGACACGCGCCCTGGACCATATGGTCACCGGAGCATCATCAGTGATGAGCTTGGGTGGTGGCATGCTCGGTCACGAGCGAAGCGACGGCTATGGCGAGCCTACGAGGAAAAGGAGAGGGGGATTCGGGGGAGAGGCTCACAACGGTCACGACGAGCAGGTCGGCAAGCTCGGGGGGGCGTTGGAGCGAGCGGAACGGCGGAGGCGATCTCGGGGCAGAGACGGCGGCATCAAGCTTGATGGCGACGTTTCTCGGTGTCCGACGATGCGTGGCTCTACGAGGAGGTGTAGGCGACGGAGGCGGAGTGCGTAGACAAGATGGGGAGGCGAGGGGAGCATGATGGGCGCGTTGGTTCACCGCGGCGGGCGACCTGCGGCTTCGGCCATGGCGATACAGAGGCGAGGGAGAGGCAGGGGGGCGAGTGAGGGGGTCGACCCGATCCAAACGGCAGTGGGGAGGTCGACCGCGGTGTCGCGTTGGCCGGGGACGCAGGTAGGCAGCCTGGTGGCGTGGCGCGCTGTGCGTGCGCGCGCGTCGGCCACGCGCTCGGCCGACTGGCGCCAGGAGGACGACGACTGGCGTAGCCAGTGGGCTGGGCCGGCATAGGTAAGTGGCCCGGTCAGGTGCTCTCTCTCTCTCTCTCTCTCTTTTCTAATTTGTTCTGTTTTCTAATTTTCTTTTCTGTTTTCGATTTAGTAAAAATACTAAACGATTTTATAAAATCCTGAAAATAATTTTGGGCACTTTTAGAATTATTTCCAACAGCCCTCAATTAGTTTCAGAATTATTTGAGCATTTTAAATATTTGTAGCAATTAAATGCCCAAATCCAAATACTTTAAGATTTAATTCAAAAATCCAAGATGACCTAGAAAAATGTGAACTATTTTTGGTAGGGGTTTTCACCCAATTAAAAAATGATGAACTTTTCTGAAGGGCATTTTGGGTTCATTGAAAATATTTTCAGTTGATCCTGGTTTTTCAGAGGGGTGCTAGGGTTTGTTAATTCCCCATTTCAAATTTAATTGAAATTTAGACATGATGCAGCAAGCAAGACTAACTCAAGTGCATTACTAAACTAGGGTTGTGACAACTCACCCTCACTAAAAAGAATCTCGTCCCGAGATTCAGGGTTCGTCGGGAAGAGTGTGGGGTACTCAAGTCGAAGACGATCCTCCCTTTCCCAGGTAGCTTCTTTTTCAGAGTGATGAGACCACTGAACCTTGAGAAACTTGATGTTCTGGTGTCGAGTGGTGCGCTCGGCTAGATCAAGAATACGAACAGGGTATTCTCAATAGGTAAGGTTATCCTGGAGATCAAGCGTTTCGTGGTCCACTCCGCAGATAAGATCCGAGAAGCAACGCCTGAGTTGAGAAACGTGGAAGACATCATGGAATCTGGAAAGATGCGGGGGTAGTTCCAATTGGTAGGCAACCTCTCCTCGTTTGGCAAGACTGCGGAAAGGACCAATGTAGCGAGGAGCCAATTTGCCTTTGATACCGAAACAATGGGTACCCTTCAAAGGAGTAACCCGAAGGTAAGCCTTCTCGTCGACCTCGTAAGTTACAGCCTTATGATGGCGATCATATTGGCTCTTTTGACAAGATTGGGCTGTTTTCAACTTTTCACGAACAATACGAACTTGCTCTTCTGCTTCTTGAATCATATCCGGGCCAAAGAATTGCCTTTCCCCGGTTTCTGACCAGTTAAGAGGCGTTCGACATCTTCATCCATAGAGAACTTCAAAAGGAGCTTTGCCCAAGCTAGATTGATAACTATTGTTATAGGCAAATTCGGCGAATGGAAGGCATTTCTCCCAATCCATCCCGAATGAGATAACAGAAGCTCTGAGTATATCTTCCAGAATTTGATTGACTCGTTCTACTTGACCACTGGATTGAGGGTGGAAAGCGGTGCTGAAGGAGAGACGAGTTCCCATAGCATTTTGGAAACTTTCCCAAAATCGAGAGGTGAAAAGACTTCCACGGTCCGAGTTAATCTCCAAAGGAACACCATGAAGAGACACTATTCAAGAAATATATAGGTCTGCTAACTGACTAGCAGTTATACTCTCTCGAACAGGAAGGAAATGAGCTACTTTGGAAAGACGATCGATGACCACAAAGATAGCATTATTCCCTCTCTTGGTCCTGGGAAACCCAGTAATGAAATCCATACCGATTTTATCCCATTTCCATTCAGGAATAGCTAAAGGTTGAAGAGTGCCATCAGGCCGTTGATGCTCTGCTTTAACACGATGGCAGACGTCGCAGTTAGCAATGAACTGAGCAATTTCTCCCTTCATCCTAGTCCACCAGAACCTCTGGCGTAGGTCCCAATACATTTTAGTACTACCGGGATGAATCATGAGGGGAGATTCATGGGCCTCCTTAAGGATCAACTGACATAGATGTTGGTTCTTGGGAACCAGCAAGCGGTTCTCAAAGAAAACAACACCGCAATCATCTACCGAGAAGCAACCAACCTTTCCCTTCCCAAGGTTCTTCTTGATCCGGGAAATTCCCGTATCCTGCTTTTGGGCAGCTATGATTTGATCTGTAAGAGTCAGTTTCGCCACCAAGGTAGAAAGGAATCCTCAAGGAACAATGTGAAGGTTGAGCTTACGAAATTCCTCGCGGAGAAGTGGTTAACCTTGTTGTAACAGGAGGTTGTTACAATAAGACTTACGACTTAGTTCATTAGCCATGACATTGGCTTTGCCCGGGGTGTAAGTTATTCCTAAGTCGTAATCCGTGATCAACTCAACCCAACGTCTTTACCTGGGATTCAAATCCGGTTGGGTGAAGATGTATTTCAGACTTTGGTGATCGGTGAAAATCTCGTAACGATTACCAAGAAGGTAATGTCTCCATGTTTTAAGTGCATGGACCACAGCTGCAAGCTCTAGATCATGTGTGGGATAATTATCCTCATGTGGACGCAACTGTCGAGATGTGTCGGAGTTTCGGATCTGCGTCCAAGATACTTCTCCAAGAACTTAGGATTCGAACTCTGGGGGACTTTGCTTGGCCGCCTACGACATGATGGCAACTACGGCGGGGACGCGACGGACTCGCCGGCTCTCACCGGACACGGAGGGGACGCGCGAGCTACCCAGGTTCGGGCCACCGTGCGGTGTAATACCCTACTCCTGCTTGTGTTGGATTGCTCTGAGGAGGAGAGCTTGTGCTCGAGGTACAAGAGGCGTGGGGGAGAATGGGTCGATCCCCTTACATGGAAGCAGCTCTGCCCCTTTTGTAGTGCCTTGGTCATCTTCCCCGAAAATATGAGCGGGAAGGGTAGCCACAGGGCGGCAAGTCAAAGGTGGACAGGGGCGCAGGCTTATCCTGACTAAAGGCGGTCTCTACCTGCTAAAGGAGCTCCTTGTGACGCGCTGGTGGGCTTGGCGATGACCTCTGTCCTGGCGCGCTGGTCCGTCCTGATCTTCTATCACGAAAGAGGAAAACCTTTGGGACTCGCTTTGGGGGAGGCAGGTGCCACTGCTCCCTTATCACTAAAATGGAAGCCTGTCTGAGCTACACCCTGCTTTCCTCGTCCTGTCATCGGGGCGTCACCCACGTGACGGGCCGGTCGCCCTGAGGCCGGCACCGTGCGCCACGCCCCGCAAAGCGGCCTCCCGAGGGACTGCCTCACGAGGCGATCCGGGGCTTGCCGGCCTCGCCAGGGCTTGCGCCTGGCGATGAGGGGCCTCGCGAGGCGACCCCTCCCGGGTGACGATGCCAGGGCCATCTCACCTGGGCCGGCCCAAGCGCCGCCTCCTAGGCCAGAGGCAGACGGGCCGTGGTACCCTGGGTCCCACTGACCCGACAGTAGCCCCCGGGCCCGCGGCGCGCGTGTCCCGCCCGTTGGGGATGAAGCGCCACGGGGCCCATCGAGCCGCCGGGCCCAGGGGCGACACGTGGCGGCCTTTGCGGGCGCGGTGCCTCTGCTCCTTGCGATGCCTCGATAACCACTGCCTTGGCGATAAAACCTGCCCACGCGGGGCGTGGGCATTCCATTGCCCCTTCACTCCGTCCCAGCCTGTCTAGCGACCAACTCCTCGGCTCCCCATTTCTCTCCAACTTCCAACCTCTCCGCCAATCTCTCCGCCCCTCACCGCTGCAGCCATGGCTCCCCCTAGGAAGCTCTCTGCGGCTGAGAAAGGGAAGAGCACGGTAGAGGAGGTGGAGCTGCCGAAGCCGACGGCGGTGAGGGGTAGAGGCCGGGCCCATGGTTCGTCCACAGCGACGAGTGTTCCTTCTCGGGGTCGGGCGCGCTCCACGGCCGCCGGCACGGAAGCCGGCCCCAGCACCCGCGGAACGGGCGCACTTCGTGGTCGTGGAAGATTCGCTGCTCGCGGGCGCAGAGGCCTCGGCCGTCGCGGCGGTTCCGCCGCTCTTCCTCCCCAGGCGGGGAGGCACTCGGCGGAGGCAACCCACGAGTTCATCGTGGACATGCACCGCTCGCCCTGCACCTGGCTTCGGCTCCCGAACTCCTTCGCGAGGGAGATGGAGGAGCACGCGCCCCTAGGCCTGTGGCTGCAACGGCCCCTCCTGTGTGGCAGCGGAGTTCACCCCCTCCGGCTTCATGTTCTTGAAGCAGGGCTGGAAGTCCTTTGCCCTCGCCCGGGGCCTGAATTGGGGGCACCTTCTCCACTTCAAGTATGACGGAGCCGCCACCCTCTTCGTGAAGATCTTCGAGGTTTCCGGCAGCCGCCTGGAGTGCTGCGTGGAGAGCGAGGACGACAGCTATAGCGGCTCCTCCAGCGAGGATGGCAACGACGACGGTGCCGCCTTCCCCGATGGCAGCGGGAGCAACGACAGTTTCCCCCGTGTCAAGGACAAGGATGAAGACTCCGATTAGGCGCGGACGGAGCTCGATGCGGACTCTTGGGGATGATGGTGCTGCGGCTGGCCCTCTTTCTTCTTTTTTTCTGTATTGGATCGATGTAGCCCCCTGGGGGTGTGAGACATTTGCGCAACACTTTTATTGCTAAGTACTCGATGCTTAATGTGTTTTCGTTTTCATCCCGAGGCCCTTATCCCCCTTTACATTGCCCTCGTGCCCTATGTCGCTGGGACCCAGCCCCTGAGGCGGGCTACACCGTCGCTGGTATGCCCAAAGCATGCGCTTGGCAAGGCCAGAGGGTGTAGGGCTCTTGGGGCCGGTAGGAGTCCCTGAGACGCGATGTTCAGGGTCCCCCCCTTGATGCACAGGCGGCTTGTGCCAAGGAAATCAGGACGCCACGAGAGAGAAATGAGGAGAAAAGGACCCGAGGGGCGCTTAGACTTAGCTCCTTTGTCGACGCTCGGCTTGGGGCGAGCCCTTCGTGAGGCGCTGCACGCGAGGCGCGGTTCCTCACGAAGCCTTCCGTCCACAGGGCGCAGATCGCGACGCCTCCCGTGGGAGGGGCTCATGAGGCTCTTGAGGCTCTTGAGGCCCTGCACCAAGTCTTTGCAAGTAATGTGGCGGGGCACGCTCCCGAGGCCGCCTGTGGGTGTTACGTGAGGAGGCAAGAGCACCAAGGACCTGGTGAGGTGACGTGCACGGGAGCCATCCCGCGAGCCAGAGCTCAGTCACGTGGGTTTTGCAGCGCTGCTGGGACTGACCCGAGCACAGGTACCGTGCCCAGCCCCCGCTCGCGTGAGACACACGGGGGGAGATCGCGAGCGCGCCTCCTGAGGCGAACCCAGCTACAAGAACACCGGTTGCTATTAGGAAGTAGGCTTTACTGATGCATGAAATAGATTCATTATACAACAGAAAAGATACGCGCTGCCGTGTTCGACATGGGTCAGCTTTTGAGGATGTGATGGTGGTGGGCCCCTCAAGTAAGTAGGCCGCCAGCGCGGAGCATGGGGCGTCCACCAGCGTGGAGCATGGGGCTTTCCACCAGCGTAGAGTATGGGGTGTCCGCCAGCGTGGAGCATGGGGCTTCCACGAGAGTGGGAGGGAGCTCCCGCGTGCCAACGGCAGCGCCGGTAGAGGGAGCTCCGGAGCGTGTACAGCTCCATTTCGTTCGTATCCGTGGGGTCACGGATAGAACTTGCGGAGATGTTGGATGTTCCATGTGTTTTGTACTAGAACACCCTCCTCCATTTCGAGCCGTGCCGCGCCGGGCCGGGAGATGTGCGTGACCCTGAAAGGGCCCTCCCACATGGGTGAGAGTTTGTGGAGTCCCTCTCTGGAGAGGATCCGGCGCGGGATGAGGTCGCCCGCCTCGAGGGTGCTGGGGCGT
The DNA here is from genome assembly GCA_039707655.1 of Elymus sibiricus. Taxonomy (NCBI): domain Eukaryota; kingdom Viridiplantae; phylum Streptophyta; class Magnoliopsida; order Poales; family Poaceae; genus Elymus; species Elymus sibiricus. The sequence continues at coordinate 280,861,167 of CM077676.1, forward strand.
ATGTTGCGGCTGTGATAGCGACGGAACGCCTGCTGGTACCTTGCCGCGCAAAGGGCGGCCTGGCGGCGCGCCCCTTCGAGGAAAAGCAGGTCATCCGCCCGCAGGCCGTCTTGACGAGACTCGTCGAAAGCCAAGACCTGCGGGGACCGGTGTTTGACCTCGGCTGGGAGAACCGCTTCTGCCCCGTAGACGAGGAAGAAAGGCGTTTCGCCAGTGGGCTTGGTCGCCGTGGTGTGGATGGACCACACTGAAGGGAGCTCCTCCAGCCAGCCCTTGCCACATCCCGCGACCTGCTTCTTGAAGCTCCTAGTCTTGAGGCCCTTGAGGACCTCAATGTTGGCGCGCTCGGCCTCGCCGTTGCTTCAAGGGTGTGCCATAGAGGCAAAGCAGATCTGCGTGCCGATGCTGGCGCAGTAGGCCTTGAACTGGCCGCTGGTGAACTACGTGCCGTTGTCCGTGATGATGCGGTTGGGGACGCCAAAGCAGCACACCAGGCCCTTGATGAACTTGACCGCTGATCCAGCCGGGATGGTCCGGACAGGCTCCACCTCCGCCCACTTGGTGAACTTGTCGATGGCGACGCAGAGGTAGCGGTAGCCGCCAGCCGTGCGAGGGAAGGGCCCGAGTATATCCAGCCCCCAGACCGCGAAGGGCCACGAGAGGGGGATGGTCTGGAGCCCTTGTGCCGGCTGGTGGATCTGCTTGGCGTGGAACTGGCAGGCCTCGCATGCCTGGACTAGCTCCGCGGTATCTTCGAGTGCTGTGGGCCAGTAGAAACCGCTGCGGAATGCCTTACCTGCGAGGGTGCGTGAGGACGAATGGTGACCGCAGTCGCCTCCGTGGATGTCGGCAAGCAGCTCGCGCCCTTGCTCCTTGGAGATGCACCGCAGCATGACTCCGTTCGGGCGATGGCGGTACAGGTCACCCTCCCTCAAGTGGTAGAGCGCGGCTTGGCGAACCACACGCTCCGCTTCCGCGTCGATCTCCGGGAGGTCGCCGCCCTCCAGATAGGCCTTGATCTCTGCGGTCCAGCTTTCAGGCTGCGGCTCGAGCGCCAGCAGCAGGCGAGCGCCCGAAGCTGGTCCGCAGTCTGGTGCACCCATGGGTGGTGCGGGAGGGAGCTCTTCGTGAGGCGCTGTGATGTTGGTGATCGGGGGCGCCGCTGAAGGCTTCAAGAGTCGCTCCTCGAAGACACCGGGGCTTTGGGGCTCGCGGCGAGAAGCGCGCTTGGCGATTTCGTCCGCCTCGCTGTTGTCGCTGCGAGGGACGTGCTGTAGCTCCATGCCCATGAAGCGCTTCTCGAGCTTGCGCACCTCCTCCAGGTAGGCCGCCATGTGCTCATCCTTCGGTTTGTACTTCTTGTTGGAGAAGTTGACGAAGAGCTGCGAGTCGCCCTTGATGATGATGCGCCTAACTCCAAGCGCGATGGTGGCCTTGAGCCCGGCGATGAGTCCCTCATACTCGGCGGTGTTGTTGGAGACCTTGTCGGTTCGCCCAAAGCAGAGCTACACTGCTTAGTTGAGCTTGTCGCCTGTGGGTGTAGTGAGCACGACCCCAGCCCCCGCGCCCTGGCGTGCGAAGGCCCCGTCGAAGTGCATGCTCCAGCCTCTGGAGGTAGCCTCCTCGGGCAGGGACTCCTCCTCCTGCGGCTCGCCCTGACGCGTGTCCGTCCACTCCACCGCAAAGTCAGCTAAGGCCGCGCCCTTGATGGTCCTGGTGGTGAGGAACTCCAGCTCGAAGGGTTGTAGCTCGATGTTCCACTCGGCGACGCGGCCGGTGGCGTTTGGGCTCCGCAGGACTTGCTCCAGCGGGTAGGAGGAGATCACTCTGACTGCGTGACCCTGGAAGTAGTGGCGCAGCTTCCTGGAGGCCATGAGGAGCGCCAGGAGGAGTTTCTGTTGCATGGGGTACCATTCACGCGCGTCTCGCAGCACCGTGCTGATGAAGTAGATGGGGTGCTCGACGAGGCATGTGGCCGTGGTATCCAAGTCATGCTCACCGAGGGGCTCAGGCTGCTGCGTCGCGGGGGCCTCCGGAGGCTGAGCTCCAGAGGCCTCTTGAGGGGGCGCGGGGGCCTCCGGAGGGGGGCCCTCGGCAGGCGCCGGCAGGGCCTTGAGGGGCTCCAGCGATGTCTCCGCGGCACCCGCAGACACAGGCTCGGTAGGCTTCTTCTTGACGCAAACTCGCTCCTCCTGCTCCGCCACAAGGGCCGCGCTGGCCGTCTGGGGAGTGGCCACCAAGTACAACAGCAGGCGCTCGTGTGGGCGCGGGGCGACCATGATGGGAGGGCTCGTGAGGTACCTTTTGAGGTCCTCGAAGGCAGCGTCGGCCTCAGGGGTCCACTTGAAGGGGCCTGACCTCTTCATGAGCTTGAAGAAAGGAAGGGCCCGTTCCCCGAACTTGGATATGAAGCGGCCGAGCGAGGCCATGCATCCTGCCAGGCGCTGCATTTCCTTGAGGTTGCGGGGCGGCCGCATCTCCTCGATGGCCTTAATATTTTTAGGGTTGGCCTCGATGCCGCGATGGGAGATCAGGAAACCCAGGAGCTTGCTGGAAGGGGCACTAAAGACACACTTGGCGGGGTTGATCTTGAGGTTGACCCTGCGCAGGTTGGCGAAGGTTTCCTTCAAGTCCTCAATGAGGGTGCGCGCCTCGCGCGTTTTGATGACGATGTCAATGACGTATGCCTCCTTGTTTCTCCCCATCTGGCACCCCAGGCAGATGCGCATCAGCCTCTGGAAGGTAGCCCCCACGCTCTTCAGGCCAAAGGGCATGCACACGTAGCAGAACATTCCGCAGGGGGTGATGAAGGCGGTTTTCTCCTCATCCTCCTTTGCCATCTTGATCTGATGATAGCCCGAGAAGGCATTCAAGAAGCAGAGCAGATCGCACCTGGCCATGGAGTCTACTATTTCGTCAATCCTGGGCAGCGGGAAGTGGTCCTTAGGGTAGGCCTTGTCGAGGTTGGTGAAGTCGACGCACATGTGCTTGCCGCCATGCGGCTTCGCGACCACAACGGGGTTGGCGACTGACGGTGTCCTGGACTAGGGGGTACTCACCACGTCGTCTCCCGACCAGTGGGTCGGGCCGAGGACCCCCATGGCGGTTCACTATTTGGCCACTTCGGGCAGCCCATGACATATACGAGGAAGGTTCCACAAGACTTGGTGATCAAGACAAGGACTCCTCTCCACCGACATAGCCGACTAGGACTCTTGTTATCCTAGGCCTTCGGTACATTATATAAGCCGAGGCTAGGCTAGTCGATAGATCATTATGATATTCATCATCACCCCTAGGGTTTAGACCACAACTTACGATCTCGAGGTAGATCAAGCTTGTACTCGATACATCTCCATCAATATAAACAAGAGCAGGACGTAGGGTTTTACCTCCATCAAGAGGGCCCGAACCTGGGTAAACATCGTCTCCATTGTCTCTGTTACCATCGATCCGAGATCCACAGCTCGGGACCCCCTACCCCGAGGTCTGCCGGATTTTACACCGACACTGGTGCTTTCATTGAGAGTTCCACTATGTGATCACCGCGGTTCGATGGGAATTCAGATCAGCTCCGACGCGATCTACACGTCGGGACCGAACCTCATCGTCGACGACGACATCTTTGTTGCCGGCTCGACTAGCAACCTCGGCTGGACCGAGGATAACGCTACATGTCGGATCATCAAGATCGGACTGGTGCCCTCATCAACTTCAACTCCGATCTCTATCAAGATCATGGGGGAATCGTCCGTGGTGCTCGGGGGCTCAACGTCAACATTGCCCTCGCGCGATCATGCAGTTTTTTCTGCACAGCGAATTCGTGTTCGCCATCCCCGTCTCCTCGAGCGTCTCTTTGACGATTGCTTCGGTGGAACTGTGCGGAATTGAGTCTAGAACAACCTTGTAAAAATTTCATCGTATTCCGATGGAGGAATCTCTGGCGATCTACGATATACCGGAGCCCTGTCAAATCTGGACGTGAATCTGGACGAGTTTAGGGCGAGGAGTCTAGCGTCCAGCTCGGACATCCTTTGGAAGATCCAACCATTGATCGGCTGCAGAATTCCTATATCTACCATCCCTCAAAATTTCAGCTCGATCCAACGGTTCAATCTCCGGGACGAGTCCGAGGAGTGCATCAATTTTCGGATCTGTTTCCTGCGCGAAAACGAATCCGGCCCGAATTCATCTTTCTTCATGAACGGGACATTGGACATCCTTTTTGAGGGAATCTTTTCTAGGGTATTGTGTGTTCTACTCAAACACGTGCCCACAAATTTTGAGTCTTTTCCGAGGCGATCTTCACCGTCGTGCCGATGTCAAATCAGCCCGACCATGTTGCTCCACGGCTCGCCGACCTGCGATAGCATCGACTGCGTTGTCGCTTCGTCGAGCCGAGGTCAACTTCATCAGGATCATCACCCCGGCGAGCCGACCAAGAGTTCGGTATCACGGCTAAATCATCACCAACATCGTCGCCCCACGGATTGCACGGGTCGGGCGCGCCGGCATCTCTGCGAGGTCACTTCATCGAGCCGGCTTTGACCGCGTCAGAAGTTACGATCTGCGTCGGCATGGCCGCGCCGTTGCTTCTTCAAGCCGATGTCCACCATGCCGACCTGCTTCGACACCTCGGCTGGCATGGGGGCTGCAACGTTATGTTACCGACCTGCTCCGTCAACTCGGCTGGACCGGGGGCTTCACCATCTCTTCATCAACCTATTCGGACGACTTCGGCGTCACCAGCCGACCAGTTTCGTCATCTCGGCTGGATCGGGGACTTCGACGTCACCAGCCGACCAGCTTCGTCATCTCGGCTGGATCGGAGACTTCGGCGTCACCAGCCGACCAGCTTCGTCATCTCGGCTGGATCGGGGACTTTGGCATCGCCAGCCGACCAGTTTCGTCATCTCGGCTGGATCGGGGGCTTCGCCTCAACATATCGGCAGTGTTGTACTACCACTTCATCAAGCCGAGCTCTTCGCTCGGACACCTCGGCCGGACCGGGGGCTTCGCCATCGCTTCATCGACCTACTCCGGTGTCACCCTGCCGACCTACTCTGTCTCCTCGGCTGGACCAGGGGCTTCGTCTCGGCACATCGGCAGTTTTGTGCTGCCACTTCATTAGCCGAGCTCTTCGCTCGGCCACCCCAGGACCGGCTTGGGGTTGGGATCTCGACCCGTTGCAAGCCCGGACTACGTCATCAATGCCGAGCACATTAACCAGCCAAGTCGCTTTCATGCTTAACTTTTTTCAATTTTTAATTTTGTTTGGTTCATCCAAGCGTTATACTTTTGTGTTAAAAAGACAAGTTATTAGTTAAACACTTAGTTTGTTAAAAACACTCCCTTTACCCATGTTAACTGGGGGCTCTTCAATTTATACGAGCCGTTTTATAATAAGTGTTTTCTTCTAAGTCGTTGCAAAGTCTTTTTCTATCACTCCTTTCTCGACACGAGTGTGTGGTCAATAGCCGGATAGCCTGGTTTCTCTCTAAAGCCGCTCGAGTTTGGTTCGCTAAGCTGGCCTGAGAAGCACTCCGCCTTCGGGAATAGGAGGTTGAAGCCGAAGGCTAACCCGCTTGAAGTCTTGAGATCGGATGTGTCATGCTAACGCACGACGGAAGGACAAACTAATTTTAAGACCACTTTTCGGATTGGCACCAAAAAACTTGATTTAGTTCGAACGTCAAGTTTTTACATAAGTTTTTTTGGCTTTTCGAGCTTATGGCACTTTTAAGCTATTTGTATGTTTTTCTTTCAGGAGGCGGGACATCCTCATGACCTAGGTGCCCTGCATAATAATTCAGCTCGGGAGATCTTTTCCGACCCACAGCTCGACATCTTTTCTGCCGACCTACACCTCGGCGTTGGCGAAACGCACATGACATCTGGACTAGTCCCCGAGGAGATTCGATCCTTAGGTTGGTCGGCCGCACCCAACCTGAGTCTCGGGGGATACTGTGTGTCTCCAGCATAACTCTCGCAGTACAACGTCGGATGCCTTTAAAGCATCGGCAATATCAATGGGGGGCTGCGACTAGAGCCGAACCCACCAAAAGCCAAGGTACTCCGAGGAGTCCTCGGCAAAACGTTCTCGGATATAGCTTTATATGCATCAGTTTCGAATTGTGTCTTCGGTCAATAGTTGGGTTGCCCGGCTCCTATGCTTGCCTCCTACGTTCCGCTTTGTTCGGCTAGGTGTGCAAAGGGAGAACCACTATGATTGTCCTTCCGATTTAACTGGTCAAGTACCTCAGTGGAGAAAGCCGAAAAATGACTGTCACAATGAGCGCAAACTGGTCAGCGATCCGATGACTGTGTCAAACTATCAATCGATAGAGGTACCCCATGGGCCTTTCATAAAATTGGCCGAAGTGTTACTGGCTTGACCTCGGCTGACGCCGAACACTAACCGGGGGCTAGTAACTGGCCTCCCAACTTTAAGCTCCTATGACTAAGTGAAAGTTATAAAGCCTGCATATCTGATTGCCTTGTTTCCGCTAACACAAACCGCCTCCGGGCACCGAGACGTCGGCTAAGGGTTGTCTTGTTATTGCGGAAACACCCTGCGTAGTATCTACAAAGGGGTGGAAGCCGACGATGGGCCACTTTCAGATTATAAACAGTCGCAACGGAGTCAAAATAACATATAGTATAAAGCTGCAAATACAACTTAAAGGCTGACAATCACAACATGTGCCGAGGGCTCCTTGAGGCACCTCGGCGCGGTTACATCAGGACTCCTGGAGAGCCCAACATATCATTAGCGTTTGTATTCAATGTACAAAAGCTGCCTTCCATAATTATCATTATAAAGCCATAAATATGCATCAATTTGACTTAAGATTTTGGCTAAGTTGGGTTGCCTTGCTCCTATGCTTACCCCCTACGTTCCCAATTGTTTGGCTAGGGGGTAAAGGGAGCACCTCTGTGATTGTTACTATCGGGTCATCCGAGTTAGTACCTCAGACTGGGTGAAGCCGAAAGCTAGGCATCTTAAGAATACAATTGGTCGGCAACGACGGAAGTGAAAATTTAGGTTCATTAAAGACCACAGAGTTTGGGAAGTTTCCCCGAACTAAATCCTCAATATTTTTCTCCCACATTGATCGGAGTTGAGGTTTTCACGATCATGGTCAACATGATAGCCTGAGAAAAGGAACTATTTTTCTTGGAAGATGTTTCTTACGTTTAAACGTAATATAACATAAGCTCTGTTCCACTTTGTTTGTAGAACCAAATAGCCGGATTGCCTTGTTATCCGAAGAGTCTGGTTCGCCTCGGCGGACCAGGAGTAGGAAACACTCCTCGGCCCATGGTCGAGGAGGGAGAAGCCGAAGGCTGGTTAACAAAGTTTGTAGAACAGAGGCATTTGTAATGATGTAAAGTACTTGGATACATAGAATCATTACACATAAATTGTGATTAAAGTCAATTTACTCTGGATATCGATCCTTAAGTCGGCCACCCGTGCCCAAATTAAGGCTCGGGGGCTACTGGGCTTCACGCTTCTCAATTAAAAGCCATTGAAGGGGTACATCGATCCCCTGATCTGGTGTCGCCACCCGACCAGTGGCTCGGGGGCTACTGCATTGCTGATTCAATGCAGGAAAATTCAAAGTGCAAAACAACTTCCGAGGAGATTACGATCATCGGGTTGGTCGGCCGCACCCAACCCGAGTCTCGAGGACTATGCACACCGTGTTTCTGTTCCTAAGTATGCTGCCGAGCTAGGAGTTGATCCTCGGACCGATTTTGCGAATCGACCTGAGTCTCAGGGGCTACTGGGTCATCAGTTTTATGATTTTCTTCAGGTGCATCTCGGATTTTTGGCCGACACACACCTTGAGGGCTACTGGCTATACATATCGACAGAGAATAAATTGCGCCAATTGGAAATAAATTCCACAAAAAATCAGCTCATGGCCGAGGTGGCGCACCACCTCGAAAGCAGTCCGGCGTAAAGCTCGGATGCAAGTGGCTGGCTCCATAGAGGGCATTTTTTGCATTAAGCTCGGCTGAATTCCTTCAACTTTTTCAAGACCGAGGTAATCTATGACACCTCGGATGCCGATCGGCGTTAGAGCTCGGCTACAAAAAGACACCTCAGATGCAGTCCGGCGTTCGAGCTCGGTTGCAAGAGGACACCGCTGCATGGGGAAAAACTTTGAACCCGAGGTGCGGTGTAAAAATAACAAGGCATTGATAAAGGCCGAAAACTTAAAGGGCTCCTCGGATGCCCGACGTATGAACTCTTCGGATTCAGCTCGGCGATCCTCAAGATCGAAGATGGGAAGATTTGTTGAACCAGCTTTCAAGACTGACGGCCGAAGAGGAAGAACATCTCGGAAGAACCGAGGAGCGTCCCCAACTTGAAGACCGGTTCAGGGGGCTAGTGACGGTGTCCTGGACTAGGGGGTACTCACCACGTCGTCTCCCGACCAGTGGGTCGGGCCGAGGACCCGGTTCACTATTGGGCCACTTTGGGCAGCCCATGACATATACGAGGAAGGTTCCACAAGACTTGGTGATCAAGACAAGGACTCCTCTCCACCGACATAGCCGACTAGGACTCTTGTTATCCTAGGCCTCCGGTACATTATATAAGCCGAGGCTAGGCTAGTCGATAGATCATTATGATATTCATCATCACCCCTAGGGTTTAGACCACAACTTACGATCTCGAGGTAGATCAAGCTTGTACTCGATACATCTCCATCAATATAAACAAGAGCAGGACGTAGGGTTTTACCTCCATCAAGAGGGCCCGAACCTGGGTAAACATCGTCTCCATTGTCTCTGTTACCATCGATCCGAGATCCACAGCTTGGGACCCCCTACCCCGAGGTCTGCCGGTTTTTACACCGACAGCGACCCACTCCGGGTGGTGCACCTCGCGGATGATTCCTGCGTCTTGGAGCTTCTCGACCTCCCCAATGACGAAGTCCTGCTTCTCCGGTGCCTGGCGCCGTACTTTCTGCCTGACGGGGCGTGCGTTGGGGCACACCGCCAAGTGGTGCTCGATCACCTCCCTCGGCACGCCGGGCATGTCCGAGGCTGTCCAAGCGAACATATCAGCATTCGCCCGAAGGAAGTTGACGAGAGTGCCTTCTTGCTCGGGGGAAAGGCTGCTGCCGATGGTGAGGAAGGGGCCCGCGCCGTTCCCATCCAATGACACTGTCTTGGTCTCGGCCCGCTCCTGCGAGAACAACAACTTCTTCTTCGCGGGCACCGGCTCGGCAAGCTCAGGGGTGTCCTCCTCGGCCCAGGATGCAGTGGTGGCCGCCTTGTGGGCTCGCGCGAGGGCGCGTACCGCGTCCTTTACATCGCAACGGATTGTGAGGGTGCCGCTGCTGCCGGGCATCTTGACGAGGCTGTAGGCATGGTGAGTTGCGGCCATGAACTTGGAGAGCGCTGGGTAGCCCAAGATGGCGTTGTAGGGCAGGCCGATGCGAGCCACGTCGAAGATGACAAGCTCTATACGGTAGTTCTCGCGGGTGCTGAAGGTGCCGGGAAGGCGCACCTGCCCCAGGGGGCAGCGGAGCCGCCGGTGATGCCCGAGAAGGGCCTGGTGGGCACCAAGCACCCACCTTGCACCCGGAGCGTCCCGAAAGTCTCCACAGAGAGCACGTTGAGGCCAGCGCCGCCATCGACGAGCGTCTTGGTGACGGACACACCGCCGATAGTTGGAGTGCACAGCAGAGGGACAGCCCCCGCAGCCCTAGCGGACCTAGGATGGTCGCTGGTGTCGAAGGAGACGGGGAACTCGGACCACTTGAGGCGGCCGGCGGGCTTGGGCGCTTGAAGGGCGGCGCTCACCTCGCGCATGAAGCGCTTGAGGTGGCGGCTGGACGGAGGGGCCTGGGCCCCTCCCAGGATGCAGGGCACCCCTCGGGGCCCCTGGGAACCCCCGCTGGTGGCGACGGCATTGGCTGGGCTGCGGCCGCCGGCGCCGCTCAGCACGGATAGCCGCGGCCCGGAGGAGAAAGAAGACGGGGAGCAGTGCGCTCAGGCCGCTCAGCGTGCCATGGGGAAGTGGACATGGGGCGAGGGGGCGCCTGGCCTCCACTGGCGGCGAAGACGAGCTCGGTGATGCGCTCGAGCCAGGCGTCGCGGCCGTCCTTGGAGGGCGGACAGCGCAGCAGCCCCCGAGCCATGAGCAGCGCGACACGCGGAGCAAGGGGGCCGCTCCCTGCGGGCGAAGACACGGTGGAGGAGAGGCCACGGTCCCGCCCACTCGCTGATGGGCGGATGGAGGAGGACGCCCGCTCCCCAACGGGCCCGGAGGCGGCGGCTCGACGTGCAGTGCGCTCGCGGCGCGCGGCGGCGTCGTCCATGTCGGTTTTGGCGTCGAGGTCGAAGGCGCGAAGACGGCAAGTCCCCCTACCTGGCGCACCAAATGTCGGAGTCTCGGATCTGCGTCCAAGATACTTCTCCAAGAACTTAGGATTCGAACTCTGGGGGACTTTGCTTGGCAGCCTATGACACGATGGCAACTACGGCAGGGACGTGATGGACTCGCCGGCTCTCACCGGACACGGAGGGGACGCGCGAGCTACCCAGGTTCGGGCCACCGTGCGGTGTAATACCTTACTCCTGCTTGTGTTGGATTGCTTTGAGGAGGAGAGCTTGTGCTCGAGGTACAAGAGGTGTGGGGGAGAATGGGTCGATCCCCTTACATGGAAGCGGCCCTGCCCCTTTTGTAGTGCCTTGGTCCTCTTCCCCGAAAATATGAGCGGGAAGGGTAGCCACAGGGCGGCAATTCAAAGGGGGACAGGCGCGCAGGCTTATCTTGACTAAACGCGGTCTCCGCCTGCTAAAGCAGCTCCTTGTGACGCACTGGTGGGCTTGGCGATGACCTCTGTCCTGGCGCGCTGGTCCGTCCTGATCTTCTATCACCAAAGAGGAAAACCTTTGGGACTTGCTTTGGGGGAGGCAGATGCCACTGCTCCCTTATCACTAAAATGGAAGCCTGTCTGAGCTGCACCCTACTGTCCCTGAGCTGTACCCTGCTGTCCTCGTCCTGTCATCAAGGCGTCACCCACGTGACGGGCCGGTCGCCCTGAGGCCGGCACCGTGCGCCACGCCCCGCAAAGCGGCCTCCCGAGGGACTGCCTCACCAGGGCTTGCGCCTGGCGAGGAGGGGCCTCGCGAGGCTATTCCCTCGTGAGGCGACCCCTCCCGGGCGACGATGCCAGGGCCATCTCGCCTGGGCCGGCCCAAGCGCCGCCTCCTGGGCCAGAGGCAGACGGGCCGTGGTACCCTGGGTCCCACTGACCCGACAAGATGCGTAGGCAATCACGTGACGATCCTGCATGAGTATGCAACCTAATCCCTGTCGCGAGGCGTCGCAATAGATAACAAAGTCCTTGGAGAAATCTGGTGGCACAAGTACGGGGGCAAATGTCAGGCGTCTTTTCAGTTCCTGAAAGCTGTACTCGCATTGTGGGGTCCATTCAAACTATTTATCTTTCTTGAGAAGTTCAGTTAGAGGCTTCGCAACTTTGGAGAAGTTCTCGACGAAGCGACAACCATAGCTGGCTAAACCAAGAAAACTCCTAACTTGCTTGACCGATTCAGGTGGGGTCCAATTAAGAACGTCCTGAACTCTCTCGGGATTGATAGCAATACCTTTTATAGAGATTACGTGGCCTAGATAGGTCACTTTGGGCAACAAAAAATCACATTTAGAGAATTTGGCATCAAGGCGATGCTCTCGAAGTTTCGTCAATACCAGCCTTAGATACTCGGCATGATCTTCCTTATTCTTGGAGTAAATGAGTATATCATCGAGGTAAACCATGACGAATTTATCCAAGTACTCCATGAAGATCGAATTCATTAAGCAGGAGAAGGTGGCTGGGGCATTGGTTAAACCGAAGGACATGACGGTGTACTCGTATTGGCCATAACGAGTGACAAAGGACGTTTTGGGAATGTCCCCGTTCTTGATTTTGATTTGATGGTAGCCCAACCTCAAATCCATTTTGGAAAAGACTGAGGACCCAGCGAGCTGATCATATAGAGCGTTGATCCTGGGGAGCGGATACTTGTTCTTTATGGTGACCAGGTTGACGGGTCGATAATCTACAACCATCCGATCCATTCCATCCTTCTTCTTGACGAAGAGGACGGGGCAAGCCCAAGGAGAAGAACTAGGATGGATGAAACCCTTTTTCAAGGACACATCGAGTTGTTTCTTAAGCTCGGCTAGCTCTAAGGGTGCCATCTTATAGGGTCTTCTAGAGATTGGGACAGTTCCTGGAACAAGATCTATCACAAACTCTATATCTCTGTCAGGTGGAATGCCTGGCAGTTCTTCTGGAAAGACATCCGGAAAGTCATGGACTACCGGAATATCTTCGAGGTCTGGAAGAGGGCTGGCCTTTAGGGAGTAGAGCTGACGCTCGGACACTCGGGTCAAAACATTGGCTATCTTGCCCGATGGGTGTGTAAGTTGAATAGATCTGGTGGAACAATCGATCTTAGCATAATGGGCTGCCATCCAGTCCATACCCAAGATGATGTTTATGTCTGAAGACTTAGGGGCTATCAAAGACGCAAGAAAGACGAGTCTGTCGACAAGAATTTCATTTTCAGGGCTCAGTCTAGAAGTTTGTCATTTAGATCCAGGAGTTTGAATTACCATGGACGTGGGCATATCACAAAATTTCATGTTGTGCAACTGAGCATAACTTTCGGATATGAACGAATGAGATGCTCCAGTATCGAAAAGAACGGATGCTGGACGACAATTAACAAGAAGCGTACCAAGAACGACGTCGGTCATCACGAGCCTGATCGGCTGAGATGTAGTTCACACGTCCACGTGAGGCAGGGGTTGGCTTGGCATAGTACATCTTCCCTGCTGGCATACCACGGTCAACAAACTTTCCAGGCTGGTTGGAAGCATTGTTCTGAGGACACTCACGCATATAGTGGCCTGACTCCCCGCACTTGAACCAAGTCACGGTGTTGGTACGCAAAGCAGCATTGGCGGCTGGTCCCCCATAGGCCTTGGGTGGTGTATACGGCTAGTTTGGGCGAGGCGCCACATAGGATGGCCTCGGGGTATATCTGGGTGGCAGTGCCGTATTTGGGATCCACACCTGGCGCATCTGTGGTCCAGAACCGGAGGATGATCCGAAATCACGGGAATGCTTGCGGGACACTTCATAGTCGGTTTGGCCAGTCTCAGCATTGATGGCCTTGTTGACCAGACTCTGGAAGGTGAGACACTCATGCAGACAAAGATCATGACGGAGCTCAGGACTAAGTCCCTTCCAGAACCTAGCCTGTTTCTTGGCATCAGTGGACACTTCTTCAGGGGCATAGCGTGCAAGATTTCCAAACTCCCGACTGTAAGCATCTACAGTCATCTTTCCCTGGGTGAAGTTACAGAACTCCTCCCTCTTACGGTCCATCACTCCATCAGACCTTCTGGGATATGGTGCAGGTGAAAAGCTTCACTAAAGTCCCTCCAGGTAGTGACCTAACCAGCTGGGCGCATGGCCTCATAGTTCTCCCACCACAGACTAGCAGGGCCTACAAGATGGTATGCAGCATAGGTGACCTTGTCAGCTTCAGCTACGTTAGCAAAATGCAGCTTGCGTGTGATACTGTAGAGCCAATCATCGGCGTTGAGTGGGTCGACGGAGTGATGGAAGGTGGGTGGATACAGCTTGATGAAGTCATGGATAGACACCATGTCATTGCGCTGGTGGTGGGCTGTGTTCTGCTCAATGCGCTCAAGCAGACGGTTGGTTTCACGCTTGTTCCTTTCCGCCTCTAGCATGACCTCACCCAGAGAGGGTGGATGGGGAAGGTTCTCATCCGTAGCTCCACTTCCTTGCCCCTGCTCATGGGCAGCGGGGTTGCTTCGAGTATTGACCATCCTGGGAAACAAAACCACGGTTTAGACAAGGATGACAATAACTCTAGCATAGTGTGCGGAATGTAATGGGCGACACGGAATGCAGAGATGAACATCTGTACAACATGATAACAATGAAGCTGCTATCTATACCATTGGTTGTACACACCATAACATAGTTTAGTACAAGCCCAAGCTAGAGTACAACTGCGGTGAAAGATGATACAACTCATCAGAGGCATTCCAAGCTCCTATACATTATTTATCTACACCACCGGAACTCAGTACACACCTAGTCATATCCCACAAGACATGCGGGACTGTGATGGATACAACTACTACAATACTACTACAACCACAAACTACCTCAGGCATCTCCGTAGTAATCCTCGTAGAGGTTACCACCGTGGCCCGGAAGCTGAACGTGAGGATGTGGAAACTCTCTAGCCTGTGGAGCCTGTGGTCCATAAGGACACAGATGTGGTCTAGGTCCCACAGCTGGTGGCCGAAGAGGTCCACGTGGAGGTGTGATGCCTCCGACATCGGGCCAATCCATGCGGTCAGGCAGCTGAGACCGCACTGGGTACAACGCATCCATATCAAGGTATCCTGTCTGGACGACGGGTGCAAGCTGTGTCAAGGTAGTCCAGTGGCGTGCTCGCAAAGCATTGAGCTCCATTCGAAGGGCACGGACCTCACGATCCCTGTCCTCCAAAATCTGTGCAGTAGTCTAGAGTCTCGGCTCTCATGAGTGGCATTAGTGTAAAGACCAGTAAGATAGCCCTCCTTGCCTGGGAGTGATGCTGGCATATAACTAAACTCGGTGTTGTGAAGCAATGCGTGCCTAGCTCGAATTATGGTCATCATGGAATAGGCCGCATCCTGAACAGACATCTCGATAGTAACTCCGAGCCCATAAGACCAGTGGATAGGATCTGTAGCTCCAGGATACGAGGGATATATCATGACAGTGCAGAGGTACTGGCTCTGGCTGAAGTCCCGGTACTGCTCCTCCACTGTGTACTCGGGGTACCAGCGGTAACTGGTCTCAATCATGACACGAACCAGCATCGCCGGATGACCTGGCACATCAATGCACCGAGTTAGACGGACAACCTGATGAGGGGTGCGAGAAGCCATCTGAAACGCGAAATAATGCAAAGGCATTAGAATTTTTAGGACAAATCGGACAGCATAATGGCTTTAAATGCTCAAAAAAAGATTTTGAGACATCCTGCAAAATTGTAGCATAACCACTCAACATCATAATATCAAGGTTCCGAGACCAACTGTTAACACACGGAGGTACGAAAAACTGAACTGAGACTTGAATCCATCATTCCTACAAGTCTACGGATTAGTAACACGTGATCCTGTTAGATAGATGAAAAGCCTAGTTCTTAATCCCCGTAGAACAGAAGAGGGTGACTCAGAAAGAATGACACGAGAAGAGAAGTAAAAAGAGCCTTACGTTCCCTTCCACAATCAATTCCCTTATAAATAACTAAAGCATTTCTAGACTCGACATCGACCATTTTGGCTTGGTAAACCTATAGGCAGTCAGGCTCTGATGCCAATGCTGTCAGGACCCCGATCCTAAGTCACACTGATCTAGCATGTAACACATCATATCACTTTGCGGTCTCACGCACGGTAACCCATGGGTGCAGCCGTTACCTTGGCCGGGACCGTTTGCGGCTTTTGGCTCACGTATATGATTATGTCGCTAGCATCCATATGACAGAGAACCCGGGCCGACATGACTAGTCGTAAACCAAGGTGGCACAAACTTACAGGGACAGGCATACATGACCCAGCAATGCACGTGTCGGTCATCAGCGTGTGCAACCGAGTCGTAGCAAGCTACAAGGACTCCAGTAAACACCGCGTGACATTTCCCCGAAGGGACAGACACAGGAGCAAAGAAGGACACATGCCGGTCAATCCACGTGTTTCGGAGCAGTAGCAAGCTACCATGGCTCAGTGGAAGCACTAGGAGGCATTTCCCCATAGGAAAGGCTACCAAGAATAAACAACTAGGTGTTGAATCCCACACATACCAATGCATTTCAAAACATACACACAATATGCATGATATGTGTAAATACAACATGGCACCACAACATAATTCTATGACTCGAAGTACTTATTCAAAGGCTCCGAAGATCCATACATAACATATCCATACAGGTAGGGGTCACATGACCCAACACTCAACACATACAAACATACAAGCACATGCAGAAGCTTAACTTGTCTGGGTACAGACAACTAGAAAGGAAAAAGGCTGTAGTAGCCTGCCTATCTACAAAGACCCTTCATAGGCACGGGATTGCCACCTGAGTAGCAAGTCACTCGTCAACATCGAGGTCTATATAGAATCCGTCAGTATTCTCGGGGTTCTCCTCTGCAGCAATTTATTAAGCAAACGTGAGTATGAAGGTACTCAGCAAGTCTTACATCAGATCTAACTACTCATGCAACAATATCAACAAAGGGGGTAGTGGTGTTTATTGCAGAAACCAGCTTTGACTCTTGGCTATCCTGTACTACGACTACCCGTAGTTTGAGTAATATGAGATAGCGCACACGAGTCCACTAATCACCACGACAATACAGTACCGCGGATCCTCTCCCGTCTTCCTACGAGAGGGCCATCCACGGTACTCACACTTGTCTTGATACTTTTATGAGTAACCATTTAAGTTGTCTATGAACAACATAAGTTCCCAAGTAGTCCAAATCCGAGGATGCGGCTATCCGAATAGTTTGATAACCCTGCAGGGGTGTACTTCTTCACACATGCTTCCACCACTTATCGCCGTTTACACGACATGTACTCGGCAACCTTCAAGCGGAAGCCCGGCGAGGGTGTCGGCCACGGCCTGACAAACCACACAAGTCTCTAGTCCAAGATTATCGCCTATTTGAGTTCCATCCGCAAGAAAGTCCGACCGAGGTTTCCACTATGGGCCCAAACTATGTGTGTAGGGTTCCCAAGCCCACCAAACGGGTGCCTCGGTACACCGTGCCACTTGCCTACCGCATCATAGCCCACCCTTAAGGTCAGCGCTACGCACGGCCTCCAGCATACTACAAACACCAGAAACTACTTGCAACTCCTGGACAGAGATCAAGGTGATTAATAAGTCGAGAGAGCTTGGAGCGCCCGGAGCCCAATGTGTGGTAGTAGCTAGTCTTAGATCACATACACAGAACTCAGTTCTTAAGGACAGTTCCAATGAAACAACCCACCATGTACTCCTACATGGCCTCTCATCGATACCTTTACCAAAACAGGTTCAACACTTCACTCTCATTACCGAGCACAACCATTTCACTTCAATCCATCACCTAGATGAACCAGACCTGACACAACTCTAAGCATAGCAGGCATAGCATGGTAGGAACACAACATGGGCTCAAACAACTCCTACACATGCTAGTGGGTTTCAACTATTTACTGTGGCAATGATAGGTCATGAAGAGGAAGAGGGGTTCAGCTATCGCAACAAATAGCAGTTGAAACGATGTTGTCTTAGTGCAGTAAAAGAGAGCAGGAGTGAGAGGATGGGTTTGTATCGGAATGTTCAATGGGGGTTGCTTGCCTGGCAGATTGGTAGAAGGGTACTGCCCTTCAGCTGGATACTCG
Organism: Elymus sibiricus; assembly: GCA_039707655.1. NCBI lineage: Eukaryota > Viridiplantae > Streptophyta > Magnoliopsida > Poales > Poaceae > Elymus > Elymus sibiricus. The sequence goes on from CM077676.1 coordinate 280,878,698, forward strand.
TGAATATCCTCGAGAGCAGAACCTACCGCGGAGAACATGCCGAATATACAATCAATACATGGCAATATGCAACATTATGATGCATGATCATGACATGGCAAAATGTGTGTGTTTGAGCAAGTGCGTCTAGCAACAGAATGGTTTGAGTTGGTTTGAACCAAGGGTTCAAAGTCAACCCCCTTATATGGTATTTCAAATACTATTTTGTTGTTTTAAGCTAAACTGTAGGTTTAAGTTGCATTAACATGCATGAAAGTGATACCAATGGATAGATTGGATTTTTCTAATCATTTTTCATATATAAATATTTTCCATCCGAGTTACGGTTGATTTACTATGAATTTTTGAAGTTTAAATCATTTTCTGGATTTTCCTGGTTATTTAAGTTAAACTAAATCCAGAAAATGAGTTATTGCGTCAGCACTACGTCACTGTGACGTCAGCGGTCAGCTGACCGTGCTAGGTCAAACCTGACGTGTGGGTCCGGTTTGTCAGTGTCATAGAGGCTAATTAAGGTTAATTAGCACTACTGTAAGTTTTAATCTAGGTTAATTACGGCACTGGGCCCACATGTCAGTGACCCAGGGGAGTCAAACCCCTGGTCAGCTGGTCAACCCGCCGATCAAATGGTCAAACTCGCCGGCGGCTCGACGCCGGCGACGACAGACGCGGCGGAGCGCTGCGGGATTCGGCTACGGTGTCCCGTTCGATGTGTGGCTAGGCTCGTTGGAGAGCTCTCGCCGGCGCACGTCGAATGGGGGTGGTAGCCGGGCCAGTGGTGGCCGGAGCTGACGGCGGCGGCCGGCATTCGGGTGTGCACGGGAACGCGGCTGCGCTATGCAAACGGGCAAGGCGAAGCGCTGGAGAAGCTCTACGTGGTGCGGCGAGCTCGGTGGACACGCGCCCAGGACCATATGGTCACCGGAGTGTCGTCGGCGACGAGCTCGGGCGGTGGCGTGCTCGGTCACGAGCGAAGCGATGGCTACGGTGAGCCTACGAGGAAAAGGAGAGGGGGATTCAGGGGAGAGGCTCACGGCTGTCACGACGAGTAGGTCGGCGAGCTCGGGGGGCGTCGGAGCGAGCGGAATGGCGCAGGCGATCTCGGGGCAGAGACGGCGGCGTCGAGCTCGATGGCCACGTTTCCCGGCGTCCGGCGATGCGTGGCTCTGCGAGGAGGCGTAGGCAACGGAGGCAGAGCGCGTAGACAAGATGGGGAGGCGAGGGGAGCACGATGGGCGCGGTGGTTCACGGCGGCGGGCAACCTGCGGCTTCGAAAATGGCGATGCAGAGGCGAGGGAGAGGCAGGGGGCGAGTGAGGGGGTCGGCCCGATCCAGACGGCAGCGGGGAGGTCGACCACGGTGTCTTGCTGGCCGGGGACGCAGGCAGGCAGACTGGTGGCGTGGCGCTCTGTGCGTGCGCGCGCGACGGCCATGCGCTCGGCCGACTGGCGCCAGGAGGACGATGACTGGCGCGGCCAGTGGGCTGGGCCGGCACAGGTAAGTGGCCCGGTGAGGTGCTCTCTCTCTCTCTCTTTTCTAATTTGTTCTGTTTTCTAATTTTCTTTTCTATTTTCGATTTAGTAAAAATACTAAACCATTTTATAAAATCCTGAAAATAATTGTGGGCACTTTTAGAATTATTTCCAACAGCCCTCAATTACTTTCAGAATTATTTGAGCATTTTAAATATTTATAGCAATTAAATGCCCAAATCCAAATACTTTAAGATTTAATTCAAAAATCCAGGATGACCTAGAAAAATGTGAACCATTTTTGGCAGGGGTTTTCACCCAATTAAAAAATGATGAACTTTTCTGAAGGGCATTTTGGGTTCATTGAAAATATTTTTAGTTGAACCTGGTTTTTCAGAGGAGTGCTAGGGTTTGTTAATTCCCCATTTCAAATTTAATTGAAATTTAGACATGATGCAGCAAGCAAGACTAACCCAAGTGCATTACTAAACTAGGGTTGTGACAACAAGATCCAACGGTGGCAGTTTTTAGAATAAAAATGCCTTCCTCTGAAGAAACTGACATGCTATTCTGAAGAACATGCCATGCAAATCTGAAGAAACTACCAGAAAAGCATTTGCAAATGCCTTCTCTCCCAGCGAACATTCATCAGCTATTGCGATCCTACACGTACACTATCCGACGGACTCGATCCTACATGAATTACAAGCGGATCACGCACGTACCTCATCTAGATGAATCGAGGGCACTCGTTTGACCAATAATACCATGCACATTTAGAGACCTTTTATAGAATTTGCCTAACAATAACACTCTACCCCCCCCCTCAATTTTCAGGGGGGTGGGGCCCTTCCCACCCGCTAATCCCAATCCTAACACTACACGTATGCAAGTCCGTTGATTCTGTATTGCTCCTCATTTGACTGTCATGCCAATGTGCAACCCAGCACGGGCAGGACGCACCACTAACGGGACGGGACGGTCATAATTTCAATTTTGCCAGTTTTCCACGGCAAGCTGGCGCGCTAAGCCATGCCTGCTTATGCATTGAATTCCGATGACCGTCGTGTTTCCCGCAACACGCCGGTTTACCTACCATCCGCCTATAATTACTGGTTCTCGGCATGCTTCGTCCGCCTATAATTACTGGTTCTCGGCGTGCTCTGGTGGCACCTTCACCCAACGCACCCTATCCTCACAAGCCCCCACCGGCCCAACGTCGCCTGCCACTTGCCCTCGCTCTTGCCACGTCCATCATGCCCCCACACAGCAACAATAGGCGACGCCAGAGGTGCTCACCGCCAGAGTTAGTGTTTGGTTTTTCATGGGAAGGCAGACAGAGGGAGGAGGCATTCTGGCGGTCTTTAGATGTTAATGCGGAGTATGAGGATGCGTTGGAGCGCGACCACATGGCGGAGGAGCAGTGTACCGCCGATTTGTGCCGCCAGCAGATCATGGAGGAGGAGCAGCGCACCACCGCTCTGCGTCGCGAGTAGAGCGCCCGCAAATGGGCCGAATACATGGAGGCCGGCGCCCGGTGAATAGCCCTAGAGGCTGTCGAGCATGCACGCGTGCGCGACGCTGAATTTTACTACCAGCTCGTCAAGTGCTTTTCCCGCTTAGAAGCCAAAGCTTCGGTGGACCACGCCGGCATGGAAAGGGCCAACGGGCGTGAGCAACGCACCCTATTGCACCTCTGGCAAGTCCGAGGCGAGGAGGAGGACGTTTGTGCCGGCGTTTAGCGTGTGCCGCAGATGGTGACCGGCATCGTCTATTTAGGTAAGAGTAAGTTAGTAGTTCTAAACTAGAGTATTAGTGGGAGTAGATAGTTAGGTTGGCTATGATGGTTGTCAATGTGGAAGTACAGTACTGTATCTCTGAATCAGACCTGTTAGTTTGCTCTGAATGTTGTACTTTCCATGTGAATGTTTGGAATGTGCTGTATTTGTCCACCACGGATTTGGAGGCTGACTTCTGGGCCTACTCGGGTGACGCGTACACAAGGCTTTGTCAACTTAGTCAACAAACGATTGTGGCAGCATAAGCCGTTGGATGTCAATTCAAGGTCTATCATGCCTTTTTCTATCTCTTGTCTTCTTCTTCCAAGCTCCAGCCGCCCAAACCAAACTAGCGCTGGTGGGATCTCCTGCTCCCACCTTCCGTGGCTGGCTGCGCAGCCGCGCAAGCATCACTGTCCCACCGTACCCTAACCGGCTCTAGGTGTTGTCAACATGGTCAACAAACGACAGGAATCGGTGAGGATTATACGTGGAGAGGATGACAGTAGGGACCCCCAGGTCCATAGCCTTACGCAAGCAAGTTCCTCCTTATTACATGACAAAAATGGTTCCTCCTAATGGTTTCCTAACATTTGGGACCTATGACATTGTCAACATAGTCAATAAAGGAGAGAATTGCACAAGGAGCCGCTGACACCTGGGACCCAGTAGCTCGAGCAGTCTTTTGTTGTTGTTGTTAGACGGAGCAGGGTATCAACTGGGCTGTGCGGTGTGTGTGGCCCATCTAGCCCAGGCTTTTATTTTATGTTTACAACATGACGAGCCCAACTGTTTTTTTTGTCTGTGAAAATGACTAGCACACCTTTTTTCGTAGAATACCCTACACAGGCCGATTTCTTTTTCCCCGCCCTGCTGGGCTGCAAATCTTTCAAGACGATGAGGGATACATTCGGCCTGGCCATAAAATAGGATGTAAATTTTATAAGTAATATGAAATGGGCTGTAAATATATAAAAAACACATAAAATGGGCAATTAGTTTCAAATTGCGGATTTTATTTTATTTTTTGATATTTCATATTTTATTGGATTTTAGCATAATTTAAATATATTTTAAAATTAGTTATTATCGGGCTCGAAATTTCAGGATTAAAAATAGTTCAAAAATTTCAACGACAAGTCTTTTATTTTATGTTTACCACATGACCAGCCCAGTTTTTTTTTCTTTCTTAAAATGGCTGGCCCAGTTCTATTTTTTTGTACAATGCCCAACCGAGGCCTATTTGCTTTTCTCAGCCCTGCTGGGCTGCAAATCTTTCAAGACGAGGAGGGATGCATTCGGCTTGCCCAGAAAATGGCCTATGCCCCTAAAAAAAGAAAATGGCCTATAAGTAATAAGAAATGGGCTGTAAATTTTAAAAAACACAGCAAACCGGTAATTAGTTTCAAATTTTGTTTTATCCGGATTTTGAAATTTTAAATTTCATTAGATTTTTCTGCTGTTAAAATTTCATAGGATTTTAAATTAGTATAATTTTATTTTTCAAATTGAAAGCGCAGGTTAACTCCCAGAGGGGGGGTGAATGGGAGATTTTTGGAAATTCGTCAAACTCCGAAGATTTTGACGAAAATCAGAGTGACGAAATAGAAACCAGAGAGAAACTAGATCGACACCGATGTAACTAGCATGCAAAAGACATACATACAAGTGAAGAACAAGTAGTCATACAGGCAGACATGCATGAGGAAGATGAACTGAAGAAATGAAATACAACATGATGAAAGTCCTCAGTTCAAGTTCTTCAGAAAATTAGATCACACGTTCTTTAGCAGCGGAAATGCGTAAAGGTAAAAGGGTGAGGAATTTGAAACCGGTTGAGCTCGATGAAGGCAAAGTGATTTGGTAGACCAGTTCCAGTTGATGTATCAATTGTACGTCTGGTTGAGGCGGCTGAGTCTTACCTCGGAGGACACTTAGTCGTCACCGTATTCCTCTTTTGCTAAGGTCACTTAGACCTCTCCCAATCACTCATGGTAAGTCTTCAAGGTAGACTTCCAAAACCTTCACAGACTTGTTCACCGGCACGCCACAATTACTCTTGGGTGCTTAGAACATGACGCCTAACCGTCTGGAAGAATGACAGTCTTCAAAGGTAATAAGCGTCGAATCACACAGATCAACTTCTTCAGTGATGCTCAGTCACTTAGGCTCTGGTTAGGTTTTTCCTCACTTGGGTTCTCACAAAGTCGTCAGAGGAAGGGTTGCTCTCAAATGACAAGTGTGAAGTTCTCTCTAGAGCAGCCAACCAACTAGTGGTTGTAGGGGGGGGGTTATTTATAGCCAGGGGCAACCCGACATGAATTGTCATAAATGCCCTTCTCAAACATGACCGTTGTCAGGATAAGAATCCACTCGACAGCTGGCATTCGGCGCAGCAACGGTCGGAAATTAAGCTCTCAATTTCGTTGGGGCACTCTATTTCCTCACGATAGGCAGATCGCACTGGCGAAATCCTAACTCCTCAGCCTGACCAAATTCGTCAGAGACCAGATGAACTTCGTCACTGTCACTGTCAAATTCGTCAGCTGTTCTGAAGATTTCCAAAGGCTTCACTCGAAGCGGCTTAGGTTTGTATAGGTTTGAGCATCACTTTGAAGTATGAAATATGTTCACCTAGACCCCCTTTGACAGTACGGTTTTTCCTATGACTCAAATAAGAAGAAAAAAGAAACTATGAAAACAAAGTCTTCAAGCTTCCAAGTCTTCACATCAATTTCCTCAAAGGCCGCACCAAATTCTTCACTTGAAGAAATACATTTTGAGGGGTCGACTTTCATGGTTAAACCAAGTCTTCAGGGACTATTTTCTCCTATGTACACGCACAAACTTATTAGTCCCTTAACTTATTTGTCTTCAATACTCCAAAACCACTAAGGGGGCACTTGATGCACTTACAATCTCCCCCTTTTTGGTGATTGATGACAAATCAGTTAAGTTTTCAACAGGAATAAGAATAGTGGAAGTGTAAATACAGAATGTGAAGACATTGGTTACAAGATATTGAGGAACTCCCCCTGACGATGTGCATATGAAGAATTAGCTTTGCATTGCAAATGCACATGGCAGGTTACAATTATGGAGATCTCCCCCTATATCTTGGAATCCAATCATGCATGATCATGAGATATTGAAGAATTTGAATGCATGATGACAATTGGTGTCTGACGAATTATAACATGCATGCACATATATATATATATATTTTGAGGATCAGAGCATAATCACGCATGCAAATAAAACGTCACAGAAGAATGTCAGACCACCAACAGTATTTAAGTTACAACTCATCAAACGAGCGAGTCAAATGAAGAACCAAGAGTTGCAACTTAGCAAAAGAAATAGCCCGATATAAGACCCGCTTGAAGACTAACTCAAATTTCTCCCCCTTTGTCATCAGATGACCAAAAGGTGATGAAACTGAGAACTAATGCCCCTGAAGAAAATCATCATGAAGCAGTCAAGGGAGCGCCAGCGTCGTTGTTGGGGTCGCGAGTTGAAGAAGGGCCTGCTGCAGTGTCTTCAACATCTTCATTTTCATCAGTGGCTCGTAAAGAAGAAACAGAGCTCGGGACCATCAGAGGAACTTGAACCTTCTTGAACTTCTTCTTGGGCGGATTGGCCCAATCAAAGTTCATTTGGAACTCCATGTCTTCAAGTTCATCAGGGGTCTTCAGATGTGAATGAATGGCCCAACTCCTGTCGAAGATCTCATGCAGATAATAATGATTTTTCCAGACTAAATTTTGCGTCATAGTCATATTGCCTAGAATTGCGTGGGGTTGACGCTTAACCCAGTTGTGGTTCTTGTCAACTTTCTGATGAAGACTTATGAGGAGCTCACGACCAGTCATCACTCGAGGAGCTTCACCTTGAGGGGTTTGCTGAGTGGCATTTACGTCAGTGTCATGGCTTGAAGAATCATATCCTGTGGATTGTGAGACAGGCTGACGAAATTAGCCATCAAGGGGACGAACACCTTCATCAATAATAGCCTACCCTTTGCCAGGAACTGAAGCTGAGGTGATTTTGACTGTTAGCTTTGTAGTTGATTGAAGATCTTGTTCAGATGAATCTCATGAGCCAAGGTGCATAAGGCTTCAAGTCAAATGGAGATTGTGCGACAGTGGCCAAAGTCCTCATGAAGAAATCATGTATGTTGATAGGAATACCATGGATGATATTGAACAACAAGTTCTTCATGATCCCCACAACTTCTTCAGTCTCAGAATCGTGGCCTTTGATAGGACTGAGGGTTTTGGACAAACTTCGATAAACTGTCCTTGGCACAAATAGAAGATCCTTCACTAAGAAAGTGGTTCTCTGAGCTTCTGCTTCTGCCAACGGCTTCATCAACACTTGCATCAGATGATTGGGCAGCTCAGGTTCTTCATAGATCTTTGTGGCTTCAGTGGAGGGCAAATCAACATGAAGAGCTCAAAGCAATTCATCAGCAGGAGCCTTGTAATGCGTGTTCTCACTCATCCAGTCCAGAGCCCATGAGTGAATGTCAACAACATCACCAGATAGATGCAAGGTGGCATAAAATTGAAGAATGAGTTCTTCATTCCAATCACACACATCTGTGACAAAACTGAGTAGCCCGGCATCGTGAAGAACAGCCAGAACTGGCCAAAAGCACGGTAAGGATTCCATATCCACATGAGGAATATGGCGATGCAGGAACACTTTGTTCTTGTCAAACAGCAGTGAGGAATAATAGTTCATTTGAGCATTTGTCCAAAATCTCTGACGCCTGATTTTGGCAGTGTCATAAGGTGACTCGCCTATGAAGAAATTCTTCTCTTTAAAGATGGCAACATTGTCAAATTTTGGCCTTGTGACGATTTTGCCAACCTTGGGCATTGAGGGCACTGGTTGAATCATCTTCTTTGGCCTCACATCAAAGATGGGTCTCGGAGAGCCCGTTGAATCATTGGGATCCGTGATGGCCAAAGATTTTGCAACTTCCTCAGCAGTTGCGAACGGAACTGTGTCTGAATCAGCCGAGGGAGCTAGTTCTACTTGTTGAGGTGGAGGGGGTGCAACTTCTTCATCATTCATTTGTTGCATAGTTTCTTCAGCTGATGCAGCTAGAATTTCCTCATTGATGGTTTGAAGGGATGGTTGATGACCTTCAGAACCAGTTTGTATTTCCTCAGTGACAGCAGGAGACTAAGGTACTTGCGTGAGCGGCGTGGTGAGTGGTGAGTTCGGATGAGCGACATCCCAAAAATCATCATGGATAACAGGAGTTCAAGAACCCACATCCACGTCCTCATCAGTCACATGGACTGGAGGTGATGATACCTGGTGGAATGAAGCATCTGCTTCAACTTCAATTTCTTCATCCACTTGCTCTGTGGAAGCAGTAGAGTGGGAATTCTTTTCTTCATCTTCAGGTGGGAGAACGTAGTCCACACCGAAGGGGATAATCTGAAGCTCTTGGGTGGATCTAGTTGGAGGGGCTGAAGAAATTGGTATGGCATCGATAGGTGCATTTGAAGACATTGGAGTCATCTTCAATTTCTTCACTGATTCTGCGGCAGAGGGTGCTGAACGTTTTCTTTTGACAGCATTTGAAGTCTTCTTCTCCTCTGATGCAGAAGGTACTGTGATAAGCTTCAAGGTTGAAGACTAGTCTGGCACTGCCACTGAGGAGCTTGGTCGTATAATTTCTTTAGACGCAGTTGCCCTGTCAGGTTCTTGCGGGGGAGCAGAAGAACTTGTTGGAGGTGCTTGGCCAAACTTTGCAGCCTCCCTTTGATTATAGTCATCAACAACTTTGTTTGAAGCACAGATGAATCTGTCCTTCACTCCGCAGCAGTGCTCAGCCTGGCTTTCATATTCATCAGACAAGCGCTGAATCTCAGTTTGCATAGCAACAAGTTGCTGAGGGGATATAGTGAGCATTTTATCCTTGAGCTCCTTCTGTGTCTTCTTCATCTCTTTTCTTACAAGCTTTGCCTTCTCTATCTTGTGCTTCTCGTTGAGGACAAAGGCAGAAAGAACATGACTTGGTCCATGCGGCAAATCCAAGTCGTCAAGTGGTGTATCTGGTTTCTGACACCAAATATCAATGAAGTCAAGGATCTTTTTCGGACTCAAAAATGTTGGGCCTGAGGAGTTCTTGGCACGAGCGGCCTCTTCCATTCTTCTCTGTACAAATTCTGCTAGTTCATCTTCATCAGCCATTCCATGTTCTTCAGCTTGAGGCAACATAGCCTTGCTCTTGGGGCTGGGCCTTGATCCTCGGCCTGCAGTGACCTTCTTCTTTAGCATTAGTGTGTTTGAGGAAATATGCCCTGATGCTGAGGCACTTGATGCAGCAATGGTGGCTGTTGGAAAGCCTTCAGTGCGCTGGCATGAAGCTAGCACAACGGGCGTTGATGCTCTTGCTGCAGCCCTTGAAGAACTTGTGGATGGTGGAGGTACGGACGAAATATGAGTAGCTTGTGCCTTAGGCGCTGAAGCCTTTGAGGAAGATGGCTTGAGCTCTGAGGGCTTTGAAAAAGATTTTGGCCGTGAGGGCTCTTCAGTCGAAGGTTTAGGCTTTTGAGCCGGCTTCTTTTTCATGACTTTCTTGGGCGCACTGCCACTAGAGCATGCACCCGCATCTTGTGAAGCCTTTGAGGCCCTGTTAAACTCTTCAACAGCCTTTTGTGCCTGTTTCCTCAGTTTAGCTTGATATTTTTCCCATTCTTTGGGAAATTCTTCACCCCTTCTGATGCTGGTTGGATCAACAGTCTATCCAGGAGCTAGCGGGGGCCTCTTGCATGGAGGTTTGATAGCAAAGTCCTTCATGTATTTCGGCGTGACGTATCTGTAACTTCTCCATTCATAGGCCCAATGCCTCTTGATCCTTTGCATACGCGTCTTGCGCTGCTTTTCAGTTTCTTTCCCGTGAATTTTTTCATCGGGTGTGCAGTATCCTGCATACAGTTCATCAGGGATCTCGAAAGCTGTGTGTTCCTCTTTCCTCTTGCCTCCCTTCTGAGGCTTTTTGCCATCTGCCATTTTCTTCAACTGAGAGTTTTGAACTTTTGATGTTTCTGAAGAAGTCTGTAGATTTTCCTCAAGCAATGCTGCAAATGAATTAAGTTGATGAGAACCAAGAGATTCGTCTGTAGACATGGGTACCTGTGAACAGAATATAGTTGCGAAGAAATTGGGAAGAGTCACATGTGTTCTCAGAGATTTTCAAAATAAAGCCCAGTTGAGGAAATTGACCCTTATTGTCTTGAAGAAATTTACTAAGTGTTCTTGACTTAGATTTCAGAGCTGTATAGGTTGATACAATTGCACAACTGAGGAATCTAATCATGAAGTGCAACTTAGATGAATTACCAAGACTGGCCAAAAGGAAGTGCTGAAGATTTGGAAAGAAGTGGTAAAAACAGCAGTTGAAGAATTTGAGAAAGTAAAAAGATCAAACTTGGGCAGTAAAAAATAAATTTTAATTACCCCAAGGATGAACTCGATGAACTGGACGACGAGTTGAAGGAAATCGTCAGCTCAGATCTTTCGTGCCCTAACTTGGCGATGAAAGACAGCTACGACGGCGGTAGAGGTGAAGAAATCCGCGGCCGGTGCGAGTATGATGGCGAAGAAGTTGAGGCAGTGAAGCTCTTCCTCTCCGGCGACGATGCATTCCAGTGGCGGCGCTAGGGTTTTGAGAGAGATAGGGGTGCGAGAGTGAATGAACTAGGTTTGACATGGTCAAGCCATTATATAGGCGCGGTGAAAACTGAGTGGTCCGAAAATTTTGGACGGATAAGCCCCTGGCTCTTTGCATTTCTGCGACACGCATCACACATGCATTTTGAGTGCGCTTATCCACGCGTAGGGTGTGCAAGATTAAGTTACTATGGCAACCGCCAAAAAATTGAATACAAGATTTTAAAGTGTCTTCGCAATTTCTTCAGCTGTCAAGGACACAGTGAAGACTTTGAACGGTGTCAAATAGAACGCACATGAAGAGACTGTGAACAGAGTGGTTTGAGTTTAGCATAGAGGGCAGCGGGTCCGATCACATTCACATAGACAGAAAAACAACTTGAAGACTTAGCAATATGTGAATGCTGTTGAGGACATGAAAAACTCAGATATATATAAATAGAAAGTATTGTCTCAAGCAATGAAGAACAACCACAAATGACGAATTTGAAAAGTTTTGACGAAATTGCAAATGACGATGAAAACTCAAATCAAAGTAAGTCAAAAAATGGCTGGTGGCGTTACCCACCGTATAGGAACTATGATGATTTCAGACACCGCGTACAATTGTCGTAGGGTTCTGAGAATCAAGTTCTTCATTAATTTCTTCACACTTAGAGGGTTAGTCTTCATGGTTTGAAGAAAAACGTTACTTCATGTGTTGTGCATCAAAGTCATCAAGAATGCATAAGCATTAGGATGTGTGTCCTTTTCAAAGGACATTCGAAGATTCTAGGATGTTTAGCTCACACCGCAACATGCAAAACCTTCTCTCATCCAAGGGCTTAGTGAAGATATCTGCAAGCTGGTCTTCAGTCTTCATGGGGTTGATGACGATGTCTCCCTTCAGCACATGATCACGAAGAAAATGGTGATGAATCTGGATGTGCTTCGTCCTAGAGTGTTGCACTGGATTGTGAGCGATCTTGATAGCACTCTCATTGTCGTAGTAGAGTGGCACTTTCTTCACGTTGACGCCATAGTCCTTGAGGGTTTGCTTCATCCATAGAAGCTGTGAGCAACAAGCACCAGCGGCAATGTATTCAGCCTTAGCTGTGGAAAGTGAGACGTTGTTCTGCTTCTTCGAGGACCAACAAACAAGAGATCGTCCGAGGAAATGACATGTGCCTGATGTTGACTTGTGATCCACACGATCTCCAGCATAATCAGAATCAGAAAATCCAGCAAGATCAAATGATGAGCCCTTGGGATACCATAATCCAAGCGTTGGTGTGTGAGCTAAATATCAAAGAATTCGTTTCACAGCCTGATGGTGTGACTCCTTCGGTGACGCTTGAAAGCGGGCACACATGCAAACGCTAAGCATAATATCTGGCCTAGATGCACATAGGTAAAGCAGCGAACCAATGATGGAGCGATATACCTTCAACACGAAATCTTTACCATTTTCATCAGTGCAGAGTTGACCATTTGTTGGCATTGGTATCTTGAGGCCTTTGCAATCTTGCATGCCGAATTTCTTCAGGCAATCCTGGAGATATTTCTCCTAAGATATGAAGATGCCATTTTGTTGTTGACGAATTTGAAGTCTGAGGAAGAATTTCAACTCCCCCATCATAGACATCTGATATTCTTCTTGCATCATATATGCAAATTCGTCACTGTATTTCTTGTTAGTGCAACCAAAGATAATATCATCAACATATATTTGGCATATGAACAGTTCACCATCATAAGATTTTGTGAAAAGAGTAGGGTCAAGTGAACCGGGTTTGAAACCCTTTTTCTTCAGGAACTCCTTCAGTGTATCATACCAAGCCCCCAGGGCTTGCTTGAGGCCATAGAGAGCTTGTTGAGTCTGAAGACTTTGTCTGGATGCTTTGGGTCCTCAAAACCTGGTGGTTGAGCAACATATACTTCTTCCTCAAGCTTACCATTGAGGAATGCAGTTTTCACATCCATTTGATATAAGAGGATATCATGATGGTTAGCATATGCAGGCAGTATACGAATGGCTTCAAGCCTAGCAACAGCTGCAAATGTTTCATCGAAATCAATACCCTCAACCTGTGTGTAGCCTTGAGGTACAAGACGGGCCTTATTCCTCACCACTTGGCCATTTTCGTCTTGTTTGTTGCGGTAGATCCACTTAGTGCCGATGATATTGTGCTTGCGTGGATCGGGACGCTTGACTAGCTCCCACATGTTGTTGAGCTGAAATTGATGCAATTCCTCTTGCATCGCTTGAATCCATTCCAGTTCAAGAAATGCTTCATCAACTTTGGTGGGCTCTGAAATAGAGACAAACGCGTAATGCCCACAAAAGTGAGCTAAATGTGAAGCTCTTGAGAGAGTGAGGGGACCAGGTGCATTGATGTTGTCGAGGATCTTTTCAATCTGCACTTCATTTGCCTCTTTCTCCTTGCCCATCACTTCACTGGCCAGCTTCGCCGCAACCTTCTGTTGTTCGGCTTCCTGCCGAGCTCTTTGCAGCTCGGACCAGAGCATCTCAAGCTCCGAGGAGGATGCTGCAAAACATTAACATATGATTTGGAGCTCAAACCAGCTATATCGTAATTCAAGTATAGTATTAAGGTACTTAAGCTTTTGGTATTTACCTTAAGTTTGTTCCATCTGCTTCTTGAGCAGATCCATGTCCTTCTCGGACTGATCAAGCTTATGGTTCAGTTCTTCCAACTCGAGTTGGATACTGAAACTGAGGCCAAAACCTGAAAAGGACACTGATAGCTTCCTCGAATGATGTCGATCCCCTGGTCGGCTTTGTCTATCCGATGAGGGTCTCTGGGGCTACTGTGTATTTGCTCTGGTATATTTCGTTCCTTACTAAGACCCCCGAGTAAGATCTTTGTATCTAACTCAGGGCTCGGGGGCTACTATGGTTATACACTCATGGTACACGTCTGCAGTGGTATAAGTCTTTGGACAATTTACTTTTTACTTATCCGCTGGATATATCTAGTGCTAACAGCTCTATGCGTTGACGTAATCTCAAAAGATGATTAAATGTCACCTCAAAGCCTTCATAAAGGCCCTTGAAGGCCTCCCTTATTCCAGCATCTATGGAATGGTAATTCTGTAGTGCCGCGCCTAGAAGGACGCGGTGCTCAGCAATAATGGAGGAGCCCATCAAGGACACCCCCATCTCTTCGGTCCACCGCATGGACACCTGCCCTCCAGCAGGTAGGGATGGACGGGCCACCTCGATTCTCTTTGTTGAAGGAGGAACCGCCACCGTGGTCGGCTGCCGAGGTGGCTCTGGATCGACGACGGCCAAGGTTGTCAGCTGCCCTAGCTTTTCCCCTTCCTAGGAGGAAGGGTTCTTCCCCAGCGCATCTTTGGGGTTGAGGCCTCGGACTCGTCCATGGAGACATTGGCGTCGTCCCCCTTGGTAGGCACGGGCGGGGCTTGTTGAGAGGTCACCTCCCCCAGCCTGTCATGGGCAGGAGGGGAGATGCTCCTCTGATGCGCTGGGTGGAGGGAGCCCGCTCGATGACTCCTTGTCGCTGATACAGGAGCGTTGTGGGCTATGAAGGACAAATGATCAATTAGATCTGTGGGAGAGAGGAGCTAGGGTGCATTCAAAGTGTATGGAAATAAAGTATAAAGCACATACCTCCTCGGCGGTGGTCTCTCCCTGCGCGGCTCGATGAGGTCGTCCTCTGATTTGGAGGAGACGACCTTGGCCACAGCAGGGGCCTTGCGGGGCGCTATGATACATCTCCGTCGTATCTACTTTTCCAAACACTTTTGCTCTTGTTTTGGACTCTAATTTACATGATTTGAATGAAACTAACCCGGACTGACGCTGTTTTCAACAGAACTACCATGGTGTTGTTTTTGTGCAGAAATCAAAGTTCTCGGATTTGGATGAAACATTTTGGAGAATTTTTATGGAATATATAAAAATTATTGGCACAAGAATCAATAGAAGAGGGGCCACCTCTTGCCCACAAGGCAACAGGGTGCGACCCCCCCTAGGGCACACCCTGATGCCTTGTGGGGCCCACAGGCGGCCGTCTGACCTAATTCCAACACTATAAATTCTCTTTCCCCAAGAAAAAAATAGGAGAAGAAGTTTCATCATGTTTTACGATACGGAGCCGCCGCCACCTCCAGTTCTTCATCGGGAGGGCTGATCTGGAGTCCGTTCGGGGCTCCAGAGAGGGGGATTCGACGCCGTGGTCATCATCAACCATCCCCCATCACCAATTTCATGATGCTCACCACCGGGCGTGAGTAATTCCTTTGTAGGCTTGCTAGACGGTGATGGGTTGGATGAGATTCATCATGTAATCGAGTCAATTTGTTAGGGCTTTGATCCCTAGTATCCACTATGTTCTGAGATTGATGTTGCTATGACTTTGCTATGCTTAATGCTTGTCACTAGGGCCCGAGTGCCATGATTTCAGATCTAAACCCTTTATGTTTTCATGATTATATTTGTGTTCTTGATCCTATCTTGCAAGTTATATGCACCTATTACGTGTTATGATCCGCATACCCCAAGGTGACAATAATTGGGATTCTTTCCGGTGATTGCCATAGTTTGAGGAGTTCATGTATTCATTAAGTGCTAATGCTTTGTTCCAGTTCTCTATTAAAAGGAGGCCTTAATATCCCTTAGATTCCGTAAGGACCCCACTGCCACAGGAGGGTAGGACAAAAGATGTCATGCAAGTTCTTATTATAAGCATGTATGACTATATATGGAATACATGCCTACATTACATTCATGAATTGGAGCTATTGTGTATCGCCCTAGGTTGTGACTGTTATATGATGAATATCATCCAACATAATTATCATCACCGATCCAATGCCTACGACTTTCTCATATTGGTTTCTGCTAAGTTACTTTGTTACTACTGCTTTACACTTGCTACAAACTGTTACTGTTACTGTTACTGTTGCTGTTACTATTGTTACTACTGCTACTGCTATCAAAACTATCATATTACTATGCTACTAAATATTCTGCTGCTGATATTTTATCTCCAGATGTGGTTGAATTGACAACTCAAGTGCTAATACTTGCAAATATTCTTTGGCTCCCCTTGTGTCGAATCAATAAATCTGGGTGAAATACTACCCGCGAAAACTATTGCGATCCCCTATACTTGTGGGTTATCAAGACCTTTTTCTAGCGCCGTTGCCGGGGAGCATAGCTCTATTTGTTGAGTCACTTGGGATTTATATCTGTTGATCACTATGAAGAATCTGAAAGACTCTAAGACCAAGATCGTTCCCTCTAAGACGAGGGGAGGTAAGGAACTGCCATCACACTCTACACTTGATTCACCTTCTGTTTTGAGTAGGCTTGCGACACCGCCACCTGCTATTTATTCTGATATGTCGCAAGTTATTGATGATACTACTTCTTCTATGAATGATACCTATGATGATGCTAGTACTATGCTTGATAATACTGTGCCACTTGGTGAATTTCTTGATGAACAATTTGCTAAAGCTAAAGAAATTGAGAATGTTGAAACTCTTGAGAATTATGATTCACCTATTATGCCTAGCTCTCCTACTAGAGTTGAAATACCTAAAACATCTGATGAACATGTCTTTGATAGGGAGACAGCTAGGGCAATTCTTGCTTGTAATGACAGAGATGAGGTTATAAAATTGCTTGCTGAAATGAAAGAAAAATCTATGAGGGAGAGAATGAAATATGATCCTAAGTTTGCTACCTCTCCCATATTTGTTACTGATAAGGATTATGAATTCTCTGTCGATCTTGAGTTATTTACTTTGGTTGAATCTGATCCTTTTCATTGTTATGAAACTGAAACTGTTGTGGCACATCTTACTAAGTTGAATGATATTGCCACCCTATTCGCTCATGAGGAAAAAATTCGCTATTACTATATTCTTAAGTTATTTCCTTTCTCATTAAAGGGTGATGCTAAGAAATGGTTTAATACTCTTGCTCCTGGTTGTGTGCGTAGTCCCCAGGATATGATATATTACTTCTCTGAAAAATATTTTCCTGCTCATAAGAAACAAGCTGCTTTGCAGGAAATATTTAACTTTGTGCAAATTGAAGAAGAGAATCTCCCTCAAGCTTGGGGGAAGCTTCTCCAATTACATAATGCTTTGCCTGATCATCCTCCTAAGAAGAATGAAATACTTGATATCTTTTATACTGGACTAACCGATGCTTCTAGGGACTACCTAGATAGTTGTACTGGTTGTGTTTTCAGGGAACGAACTGTTGGATAGGCTGAAGTACTATTGAAGGAATGCCGATGATTAGACACTTCCTGAACCACCACCTAAGCCAACTCCAAAGAAGAGAGGTATTCTATTCCTCAGTCTAGAAGATATGCAAGAAGCTAAGAAATCTATGAAGGAAAAAGGTATTAAAGCTGAAGATGTTAAGAATTTACCACCTATTGAAGAAATACATGGGCTCGATATCCCGACATAGGTAGTGGAGGTAAATTCTCTCACTAGATTTGATGAAGGTTATATTTCGTATAATAAAACTGCTAGTCAATGCCTGTATGAGTTTGATAATTACATCATTAAACAGGAACACTTTAATATGTATGTTAGCAATCAACTAAAACGGAATTCCATCATGATTGGACGCTTGAGTGATTTGATGTTTAGAACTGCTAATGATGTTAAATGCTCGAGTAAACATGCTTCTATGGTCCAGACTCAGTTAGAACAAATTGCTAAGTCACAAAATGATTTGCTTGATGAGATGAATAATAAAAAGAATGATCATGCTGTTAGAGTTGTTACTAGAGGAGGTAGAATGACTCAGGATCCTCTATATCCTGAAGGTCATCCTAAAAGAATTGAACAAGGCTCTCAAAGAAATAATATTGATGCACCTAGTCCATGTAAGAAGGAAAAGAAAAAGAAATATGATAAAACTTTGCATGCTTCTAGTGAACCTGAGATAGAAAAACCTCCCGAGAATCAAAATGATGCTTCTATTTTTGATGCTAAGACACAATCTGGTAATGAACATACACCTAGTGATAATGATAATGACAATGATAATGATAATGATGATGTTCATGTTGATGCTCAACCAGATAATGGTGTAGAAATAGAACCTGCTGTTGATCTTGATAACCCACCTCCTAAGAATAAAAGATATGATAAAAGAGACTTTGTTGCTAGAAAACATGGAAAGCAGAGAGAACCATGGGTTCAAAAACCTATGCCTTTTCCTACTAAACCATCTAAAAATAAGGATGATGAAGATTTTGAGTGCTTTGTTGAAATGCTTAGACCTGTCTTTTTGCGTACTCGCTTGATTGATATGTTGAAAATGTCTCCTTATGCCAAATACATGAGAGATATTGTCACAAATAAAAGAAAGATACCTGAAGCTGAAATTTCTACCATGCTTGCAAATTATTATTTTAAGGGTGGAGTACCTAAAAAGTTAGGAGATCCTGGAATACCCACTATACCATGCTCCATTAAAAGAAGTTATGTCAAAACTGCTTTATGTGATTTGGGAGCCGGTGTTAGTGTTATGCCTTTCTCTTTATATAGAAGACTTGATTTGAATAAGCTCACACCTACTGAAATATCTTTGCAAATGGCTGATAAATCAACTACTATACCTATTGGAATTTGCGAGGATGTGCCCGTTGTTGTTGCGAATTTTACTATTTTAACAGACTTTGTTATACTTGATATGCCCGAGGATGACAACATGTCGATTATCCTTGGTAGACCCTTTCTAAATACTGCAGGGGCTGTTATTGATTGCAACAAAAGCAAGGTTACTTTTCATGTCAATGGTAATGAGCATACGGTTTATTTCCCAAAGAAACAAACTTCAGTGAATGGTATCAATTGTATTGAAAAGGTTTCGACAATCACTATTGGGGGATTCAAATTTCCTCTTCCTACTATCAAAAAGAAATATGAAATTCTCATTGTTGGGGAGATGCATATCCCCGTTGAGGTAACTTAGTGTTATACGAAAATTCTTCGGTTTCATGTCACTCAGAAATAGTTTGTTAATAAGACTTGATCAACCTTATTAATGGATTCTTTCTGAAGGGCATCTGGTCGATGAATTTAGTAAGCACAACTTTCTGTAATCATAGTTTGCTCTCTGTTATTTTTAGTTTAAATAAAATAAAATGCCATGATTATCCTGTTTTCTGAATTATCTGTGCAATAAAAAATGGCCAAAAATAAAGGTGCTTAGAATGAAATAAAATTTTGACATGATTTTTTCTGGAATATATAAGAATTTTTGGCACTGAGAACAACCCAGGGGGTGCACCTGTTACCCACAAGGCAACAAGGCGCGGCCACCCCCCGGGGCGTGCCAAGATGCCTTGTGGGTCCCACAGGGACCCACTCACTTATCCATTCAGCCCACTTCATCTCCTACCTCCAGAAAAAAATCATAGTAGCTCTCTCTCTCGTGTTCTTGCTCCCAAACCTGAGATTTTTGATCTCTTTACTCGGAGCTCCGTTCCCGAAACTGTTTTGAGGGATTGCTCCTTGGTATGTGACTCTCCCATTGCTCCAATTAGTTTTTGCTTTAATGGATTATATTTTGCATAAATTGCTGCTATTGGTGCTACTGAAAATGAGCTTGCATGTTGAATTCTTTGAGTTCTAAGTAGTTTGAATGCTTGATATAGCCTCTAGGCACTTGTATGAGTAGTTGCTATCAATCTTGTGAAGTTTTGTTAACGTCTTTTTGTGGTCCAAAATTTTTCAGAAATTTGTTCTTAGGAAATTGAACTTTCTTCGGAGGGGTTCTTCGAGCCAGAGCTCCAAGGGTGTCCTTGGGGATGCCCATGACCACGAACTCAACATTCCGCGCAGGACGAAGGTCCGACCATGCGAGTGGCTGCACAACACCTTCATGAACAAAGCTGTGTTTCGTCAAGAGTTCTCACAATTTGTTGCGAATGTCGGGCTGATCGACTTCCTCGTAGATGAGTGTGACCAGCACCACATCCTTACAAATTCCTTTGTTCAAAATTTTTATTTCATGCCCAGGCTCAATATCCCCATGGTGAGTTTTGATTTATATGCTGAACATCATGAGTTAACGCTAGATGAGTTTTGTGACATATGCTTGATCCCTTCTGATGGGGATTTGAGGGAGCCTCGGCCTGAGGAATTCGAGGACTTCCTTCGCACTTTGACTGTGTGGGAATTTAGGGGCGTTTCAAAAGCCCGTGTTACTAGCTTACATTTTCCTGCTGTGCACTAGTTTGCTTTATTCATAGGGAAATGTTTGACTGCCAGGGAGGAAGGTGGTACGCTCAGTGCCCCTGACCTCGCCATCTTGCGTCGCGCTATTTACGGCGATAACACTTTTAGATTGGGAGCTACCATTGCACACCGCTTACACATCAACAGGACTAAGGTTAAAGTCCATGGCGGTATTTATGCTTTGCGTCTTGTGAAACGTTTTAATGTTGCTATCCGCCCAAATGACTACTTGCTGCCCAAGGCTTACTTAGACCAACAGTGCATGATCGATCACCACTTTATTGATGAACCTGAACCACCTCAATATATTCGTTATAACCTGGTTTTCAGCGAGAGAACTCGCGATATTATTCCATTCCCTGCACCCTCTTTGTTTGACTCTCATGCCAGGAATGGATACACCATCATGCCGGTGGACATCACAGCTTACAGGAACGAGCTGGCAGCAGCGGAGAACGAGATCCAGCAGTGGGACCCTCAGGTGCCTCTGCCCCAGTACTATCCGCCCGGTCCTGATGGATACTACGGGTGGTGATTACCAAGCTAGGCCAAAAGCCTAAGCTTGGGGGAGTACGTATTTCTCACCGACATTACATTCATGTTCACACATTCATTCTAGTTGTCGTTGTTCATACTTTTTCATTGTATCATCCATGTTAGTTTTATTTTCGCTTTCTTCTTGTGTGTTTGAAAAACTTCACAAACCCAAAAATATTTCTCGCTTCTTTTTGGTTGTTATTTCTTGGTTGTTAGTTTGTAGTATTAAAAGAAAACCCAAAAGGATTTCTCGTTTCTTCTTTTGCTTGTTGGGAGTTCTCCCGTGTAAATAGTTTTTCTCGCTTTTCGTTTTTCTTCTATAATTTGCTTTCTTCAGAAAAACTAAAAACTCCAAAAATATTTTAGTGTGTTTCTCTGAATTTCTTTTATTTTCGTTGAGTTGTCGTAGGGAGAAGACCACGATGAAAATGATGAGTGGTTCCCATATGCTTTATTGTTGATCTAACGAAGAGCCAATATTACCTTGTCTTATCCCTTGAATAAAATGTTTGCAGATTCCAGCTTATTCCACGGCACACTTGCACTATTATTATTTTTCACATCATTCGGTCATGCAAGTGAAAGGCAATAATGACGATGATTTGATGAAGTGACAGTGGCAAGGAAAGGTTGGTATGAACTCTTCTTGTTTTTGTTTTTGTAAATATGTTTAACTCAGTACCTATGATTCAGCATATTATGAGTAAACATGTTTGTGATGAAAATTAGAGATTATAGTTGCTCATGCCATGCTTAAGTAGCTAGGAGTGGATGATGATTTATCTTGGATGTCAACATGCATTAAAATGGTTATGATGTAGTATGTTAATACGGTATCCTGCTCTGAATGTTTCAAGTGTCTTGACTTGGCACATGTTCATGCATGTAGTTGATTCAAAACCAACATAGACTCCACGATATTAATGTTCAGGGTGTCTATATCCTACTCATGCTAGTATTCAATGTTAATTATTCTCAATGCATGACCATGACCGTTTTCGCTCTCTAGTTTGTCGCTTCTCAACCTATTTGCTAGCCTTCACTTGTACTAAGCGGGAATTCTGCTTGTGCATCCACAATCCTTAAACCAAAGTTGTTCCATATGAGTCCACCATATCTACCTATATGCGGTATTACTCTGCTGCTCCAAGTAAATTTGCATGTGCCACCTCTAATCATTCAAATAAACATCCGTTTTGTGTTCCCGTACTGCTCATGGAGCAACAGGGGGCGGTCAGTATCTTCCATGCTAAGCGGGTTATTCTCGAGATGAGTGTTTATTCACTTGTCATTGCACGAGACAGGCTGGTATTTGGGATGCCCAGTCCTATGCTCGAAATCGAAAATACATAATGCAAACAAACTCCCCGGAAAGTTGTTGGTATGGAGGGCACCCGAGGATTCGGCTAGCCATGGCTTGTGTTGGTATGGTGGAGGGGGAGTAAACTTTAGCTTTCCTCTTGGGAACCACCTATAATGTGTTTAGCATGGAAGATATTGAAAACTCTCGGTCGTGACGTTGACAGGAAAAGTACAACTCCCAAAGTTATTTTTCATCTCTGATGTAAGCTTCGAGCTCTGGCACCGCTGCAAATCCCTGCTTCCCTCTGCGAAGGGCCTATCTATTTACTTTTATGTTATTTACTTTATGTTATTTTACTTTTATTGTTGAGTCTCACCTTATTGCACTAAGCGCCAATCCTGAGAGCACTATTGTCATCCTTATGCATTGAGTATAGTTAATGTTGTGTGCATCATGACTGGATCTCTTCTACCCTGAATTACAATGTTTAGTCGCTGCTTGAACTTTGGAGGTGCTCTGCATTTATGTTTTGCGGTCTCTGAAAGGGCTAGCGAGTTACCATGTTATCATATTATATCATGATTGTTTTGAAAAATTGTTGGCATTTGAGATATGTTATTATTGCTCGCTAGTTGATTATGCCATTGATATGAGTAAATGTAGTTTTTAAGTGTTATTATGGGCATGGTTAGTTCATGATCTTTGCTGAAAACCTGGGTACTATTTAAGCTTATATACGGATACAAGAACAAAAGAGTTCGTAAAAGTTTTTCTTTATCACTTTCAGTTTGTCAATTGAATTGCTCGAGGACAAGCAATGAGTTAAGCTTGGAGGAGTTGATATGTCACCGTCGTATCTACTTTTCCAAACACTTTTGCTCTTGTTTTGGACTCTAATTTGCATAATTTGAATGAAACTAACCCAGACTGACGTTGTTTTCAGGAGAACTACCATGGTGTTGTTTTTGTGCAGAAATCAAAGTCCTCGGATTTGTACGAAACTTTTTGGAGAATTTTTATGGAATATATAAAAAATATTGGCGCAAGAATCAACAGAAGAGGGCCCACCTATTGCCCACAAGGTAACAGGGCGCGACCCCCCCCATAGATCCTGCCCTGATGCCTTGTGGGGCCCACAGGCGGGCGTCTAACCTAATTCGAACGCTATAAATTCTCTTTCCCTGAGAAAAAAATAGGAGAAGCAGTTTCATCGCGTTTTATGATACGGAGCCGCTGCCACCTCCTATTCTTCATCGGGAGGGCTGATCTGGAGTCCATTTGGGGCTCCGGAGAGGGGGATTGGACACCGTCGTCATCATCAACCATCCTCCATCACCAATTTCATGATGCTCACCACCGGGCGTGAGTAACTTCTTCATAGGCTTGCTGGACAGTGATGGGTTGGAAGAGATTAATCATGTAATCGAGTCAATTTGTTAGGGCTTTGATCCCTAGTATCCACTATATTCTGAGATTGATGTTGCTATGACTTTGCTATGCTTAATGCTTGTCACTAGGGCCCGAATGCCATGATTTCAGATCTGAACCCTTTATGTTTTCATGAATATATTTGTGTTCTTGATCCTATCTTGCAAGTTATATGCACCTATTACGTGTTATGATCCGCATACCCCAAGCTGACAATAATTGGGATTCTATCCGGTGATTGCCGTAGTTTGAGGAGTTCATGTATTCACTAAGTGCTAATGCTTTATTCCGGTTCTCTATTAAAAGGAGGCCTTAATATCCCTTAGTTTCCTTAAGGACCCCGCTGCCACGGGAGGGTAGGACAAAAGATGTCATGCAAGTTCTTATTATAAGCACGTATGACTATATATGGAATACATGCCTACATTACATTGATGAATTGGAGCTATTGTGTATTGCCCTAGGATGTGACTGTTATATGATGAATATCATCCAACATAATTATCATCACCGATCCAATGCCTACGACTTTGTCATATTGGTTTCTGCTAAGTTACTTTGTTACTACTGCTTTACACTTGCTACAAACTGTTACTGTTACTGTTGCTGTTACTATTGTTACTACTGCTACTGCTATCAAAACTATCATATTACTGTGCTACTAAATATTCTGCTGCAGATATTTTATCTCCCGGTGTGGTTGAATTGACAACTCAAGTGCTAATACTTGCAAATATTCTTTGGCTCCCCTTGTGTCGAATCAATAAATCTGGGTGAAATACTACCCGCGGAAACTGTTGCGATCCCCTATACTTGTGGGTTATCACGTGACGTCGGCAGCCCTCTGAAGGCGCCTTCGGGTTCATGGGGCATCCGTCCCACGACGTCTTTAGACGCCGCCCTTTTTATCTTCAGGGAAGAAGTGCCTTCCTCCCCTTCCTCTCCTTCTCCCTCTCTTTCCTGCTCGTCAGAGGAAAGAGCTCGGATGTCCTCGGCCTTGGCGTTCGAGGTGTCCCAGATCCAAAGACCTCCCCGTTTCTTCTCTGACTCTTTCTTTGCCCTGGCCGGGGCCCTTGGGGGCAGCACGGCCAAGAGGGCCTGTTGCTCGGTGGTCCAGTTGTCTTCGGGCAGCGGCGCCGAGCACTTGATGAGCGCCGCCTTGGACGCCCACTTCTGAAAACAATGGAAGAAGGTTTGGACAAATATAAAATGAAGAATCATTGCTGAACCTACAAGACAATTGATACCTTGGATGGGGCGTGTGCGGCGCTATAGCCACTGTCAGGCCCATCCTCGGGGAATTTGTTCTGGGACGGCTTGAAGAGAGCCGTCCACATCCCATCTATGCTGGTGCAGAAGAAGTTTCACACTGTTGGCACGTCTTCGAGCTTGTAGAGCCACATGGGGCTAGCCCAAAGCCGGAGTGGAAGGATGCGGTGATGCAGCATCACATCCACCACATCCACAAGCTTGATTTCTTTTTTAGCAACCGGATCCTCTCCTGGAGAGCGACGACTTCATCCGGATTACCCCACTTTAGGCCCTGCTTCTACCAGGACACCAGCTTCCTCGGAGGCATACCTATGAAGACGGGAGATGCGGCCTGGCCCGCGGCGAGCGGCTCTGTGATATAGAACCATTCGCGCTGCTAGACCTTCACGGTCTCAATGAAGGTGCCCTCCAGCCAGTCCGGCTTCTAGAGTTTGCTGATCATGGCAGCCCTGCACTCGGCGAATTCGACACCGCTGCTCTTCGGCTTGACGCAGAAGGTTTTCAGTCACAGGCCGAAGTGCGGTTCCACGCGCAGGAACGCCTCACAAACAATGATGAAGGTGGTAAGGTGAAGAATTGAATTTGGAGCTAGATTCTGGAAATCTATCCAATAGAAGAAGAGAATCCCCCGCACAAAAGGGTGCAGGGGGAACCCAAGATCCCGGATGAGGTGGGAGATGAAGACGACCTGCTCCACAGGATTAGGAGTGGGGACGTGTTGGCCAGGCTCGGGAGCCCTGCAGGCGGCATCGGCAGGAATGTATCCCGCCGCCCGGAGCTCTCTAATGGTGGTGTCGGTGACCTTGGAGGCCACCACCTCCCTTTGACATGCGCATCGGCCATGGGCATGAGATGCGGAAGCTGGGAGACAACTTTAGGCTTGGAAGCGAGATTGAGGATGTGGGAGCTTTTGAGATTT
The DNA here is from genome assembly GCA_039707655.1 of Elymus sibiricus. Lineage (NCBI taxonomy): Eukaryota > Viridiplantae > Streptophyta > Magnoliopsida > Poales > Poaceae > Elymus > Elymus sibiricus. The sequence continues at coordinate 280,904,345 of CM077676.1, forward strand.
GGGCGCTGCAGCGCAATGAGGACGGAGGGGAGAAGATTCGTTGCCCCCTTCCCTTTATAAGTCAGTAAAAGAGGCAAAACGCGATTCGAATAAGCAATAACTAATGTATATGATGTCATGGGCGGTGACGCTTCGGAAAGGTTGTCAGTAATTGACTGCCGAACACACCTACGCTTCTAGTCTTCGAGACTAAGCATGCCACGCACTTCGGACAAATGGAGATGCGTTCTGGTGGCACATGGTCGGCAGGCCTCATCTCCTGGTTAGAAGGGTGATACCAGCCGATTGGGGATCTACGAACTATAAACGGATGCTTAGCCCGGGGCGTAGGAAGGAACTTGCCTACTAAGCCGAAGACTCTCACGCTGAAGACATTTACCCAAAGAAGATTGCCATCCTCGGCTTTGAAGACAAGTTCGGGGGCTACTGACGGTGTCCTGGACTAGGGGGTCCCAGCCTAGCCGGTCTAGTCCATGGGCCGGACTGACAGCCCGTTGATGAGGAAGGACTCCGGAAGCCTCTACCCTATGGCACGAGCATATCGGGCTTCACCGAGGACTTGGCGTGTACTCCAAGTATATCTATTAGATTCGGCATGTAACCCCTAGATGGCAACCGACCATGTGTAAACCTAGATACCCCTGGTGCCTATATAAGCTGGAGGGTTTAGTCCGTTGAGACAGATTCATCATCATCGCCATTACCCCTAGGGTTTAGTCCACAACTTACGATCTTGAGGTAGAGCAACTCTGCACCTTGATAAACCCATAATATAAGCAAGAGCAGGACGTAGGGTTTTACCTCCTCAAAGAGGGCCCGAACCTGGGTAAAAGCATCGTGTCCCTTGTCTCTTGTTACCCATCGATCTGATCTCACAGCTCGAGCCCCCTACCCAAGATCTGCCGGTTTTGACGCCGACACAAAGGCACTGTTAAATGCCCACCAGGAGGTTATAAAAGCAACATTAAGCTGATACACCGATCCTACGTGATATGACCTCTTCAAAGGATCCGCCACTCGAATGCATTGTAAGCATAGCAACGACACCGTAGTAGGCGACATTGATGAGCCTTGAAGTTGACAAGGACTCGCTGGTACACAGTATGAAGGCGCAGACATGTAGCAGGGCCAGGACAGGATGTTAAACCCAATGACATATGCTCTGCATAAACCTTCCCTCCTTTTTATTCTTTATGTATCCTTAGTAGTTTTTTCGGTAGCCAAGATTGTTCGGCTCGACCTTATCCATAAATAGAGAGAAGACCTATGTGGTAGGTTCTCATTTTGTGTGTGATACCTTTTTTCCTCTCTTGTTTTTGTGGCGAAGACAACACTCGTGGTACGATTATTTCATGCTTTTAGAAGTCATCGATTTTAGACTGGGTGCTAGGATTCAAACCACGCCCCTTTTCCTGCTACGGTACTCATATAAAAGTCCCCGGCCTTTCATTCTCGGATATTGCTTTATCTGCATTGGTTTCGAATTGTGTCTTTGGTCAATAGCTGGGTTGCCTGGCTCCTGTGCTTACTCCTTACATTTCCGAATGTTCGGCTAAGGGTGTAAAGGGAGCACCACTACGATTGTCACTTCTGGTTTAACTGGTCAAGTACCTCAGTGGGGAAAACCGAAAGTTGACTGCCACAATAGGCGTAAACTAGTCAGCGATCTGATGACTGTGTCAAACTATAAATCGATAGAGGTTACCCAGTGTTAAATGATGGGGCTTTTGTAACATTAGCTGAAGTGTTAATGGCTTGACCTCGGCTGACGCCGAACACACATCATATACCGGCAGCTAGTAACTTGCCTCCCCACTTAAAGCTCCTATGACTAAGTGAAAGTTATAAAGCCTCAAAAATCCGATTGCCTTATTTCCACTAACACAACTGCCTCCGGGCACCGAGACGTCAGATAAGGGTTGTATTGTTACTATGGAAACACCCTAAGTAACATCTACAAAGGGGGTGGAAGCCGACGATTGGCCAGTTTCAAATTTTAAACAGTCGCAATGAAGTGAAAATAACATAACAGACATAAAGGATTCATTCACATCAAAATGAAAACTTGTCTTTTTACATCATGCATCTCGGCATACCGAGGGAGGTCTACTTAAGGTCTTCAAGGATGATATCCTGACGGCACTTGGCCTCTGATATATGAGCGCCCGGCATCACATCCTCAAAGTACTACTCGAGTACGCGCTACCTCCCTTCAGGGCCACCCTTTGCCATTTCCTCCGCCTTGATCCCTGGGTAGTGCATCTCGACAAACGCATATGCCTGCCGAGCTCCTTCCAAGCACGCGGAGCACTTCTAGAGTTGAAACTAGGGGTGGCGCTTTGAAGCCACTGGACCAAGCTGAAGAAGCTGCTCGGCAATGGCTCGGTAGGACACATTGCGATGCAGAGATCTTCCATGGCTGGTTTCGCAATTCGGTGCAGCTCCATCAACAACTTCATTTGGTCACCGAGGAGTGGCGGATGTGACGACACTTGGAATTGTGCCCAGAACGCCTTCTTCTCGGCAGCATCCTCGCACCCGTTGAAGTACTGGCACGCATCCGCTGCACTCCTCGGCACGTCCGCGAAGGCACCTGATACACGCCAGATTTGTGTCAGCTCGGCGAAGCGGCCACCAGCAAAGACGTACTGCAATAAAAATGGCTTACCGCGGCTATTTCTGATACTTGCCGGAGTTCTTCCCGGTCTGACCTCGCTTGGACCTGGGCCTCTTTTTGCGCCAGCTCGAGCCTTTCGAGCTCGGCTACGTCCTTCTCCTTGTCGGCTTGAAGGGCCTCACGCTCCGCGTACAGGCCCTTTAAGTCTTGCTCCACTTCTAAAAGCCAAGCTTGGTCCTTCCTCCGAGCATCTTGCTCTTCGGCAAGCTCAGCGCTGCTCTTCTTAGCCGCAGCCCTTTGCTGCTCGGCTTTGGCCTGAGCCCTTTTGAGCCCGGTGCGGAGGGCCTCCATCTCGGCCATGGCAGCTAAACAACAATCAGCACACATATATTAGTACTCGAGTTGTTTTAACAACGAGTAAAGCTATAGTGCTAGTTTCTATATCTTGCCTTCTGCTTTATCCATCAACTCCTTCAGTAGATTGATGTCCTCTTCGGACCGTGCAAGCTTGTGGTTTAGCTCTTCAAACTCTTTCGAGTTGGACGCCGAAGAGGAGGCGGACGCCTTCAAAAAATTTATTAGACTTTGAAAAGCGAAATCGATCCTCTCGTCAGACGTATTGGTCTGACAAGAGTCTCAAGGGCTACTGCATATTCACTTTAGATATAACTTTCAAGTCAATAAGTTGACCCCCAAGTCAGTTTTTTAAACTAACTTAGGGCTCGGGGGCTACTGTATAATTGCTCTGAAAGCATAAATTAAATTTTGTAAAATTCCTATAAATAAGTCTTCGGACAACTTCTTCTTTCAGAACTTGTCCTTAAAGGGCTACTGGGTGTGTTAGGCATTAACTTAAACATGGTAGTTGTACAAACTAATGAACAATAAAATAACATATCTTGAAACCTTTTCAAAGGCTGATGAAGGCCTCCACAATTCCGGCCTCTGCAGACCAGAACTGGTTGAATGCCATCCCAAGAATGACACGGTGCACGCGAAAAATGAAGGAGCTCGTAAGAGCTACCTCTATCTCCTTATGCCATCCCGAGATGGGTGGCCGAGCATCCTCGGCCCCGTCCCTTCTTGGAGAGGTGATGGCCGCCTCCGTGCGGCTCGGCGGCACTGGAGCTGTCGGGGCCGGGGACTCCGGGTGGTTAAGGACCGGTTTTTCCAAGACCAAGGGAATCACTTCCCCTTGGTCCCCAGCGACCGAGGCCTGGACCTCAACCATGGGTGCATTGGTACCACTCTTTGTGTTTAACACTGGCGAGGTCCAGATGCGAAGAAACCTCCCCCAGCTCACCATGAGCGGGGGAGGGACGCACACGCACACCCGAGGAGCTCTCGACCAGCTCGGGTGGAGGGACGGTGTTATCCGACTCCTCTCCGGGAAGGCGGCGCTGCGGGGTGTAGAGGCAAGCAGTGTGGCAAGATCAAGAACATGTCAATTAAAACATATTATGTACAATGTATCAAACAAAGGTACCTTCTCGGCTGCGGCTTCTCTCTGCGCGGCGGGGGAAGCACATCCCCCGAAGAGCCAGAGTGTGCAACCTCGGCGGGGGCCGAGGACCGGCTTGGCTGGGCGGCATTGACTTTTCGGAGCCTTTTGAAGAGCCGAGGAGGGTCTTCCTCCTCGACGTCTTTGGACGCCACTCCCCTCCTCTTAGGGGAGGTTTCCTCGCCTTCCTCATTTCTCCCCTTCTCCTTTTCCTTCTCTTCCTCCTCCTCGTGGACGGAGGAACTGTGGGTGCTTTCTGACCTGGCATCCGAGGGAGCTCCTCAGTTGCGCAGGCCCCTCTTCATCTTTGGCTCCCCCTTCTCCTTGACGGGGACAACGTACGGTGCCTTGGCCAAAAGCGTTGTTGAAAGCACATTTGCTCCCTTGGTGGTTTTGGTAATTCATGTCAACATACATATTGTTGGACTAATGTTTTCATCTAGTGTATTTCAGAAAAGTTCAACGTTGGCATGGCAAGGACATGAGATTATGGACCCCTCAAAATGCTATGGACATGGATTGGCAAAAGCTTCAAGACTCTACATTTTTGGTTAAGTGGTCCAAGATCACATTGAGTCCATAGGAAAGCCAATACTATTAAAAGGGGATGAGGTTTTGATCATGATTTAATTGCTCAAGTGCTTGAAGATATTGCTCCAAAACCCTCAACCATTTTCTCCAAGTCCTATCTATCCAAACCCTAACTTGCAAACTCGGTCCCACCGAAACATCCACATCCGGACCCACCGAGTTGATCTTAGACAGAGCCACAGCCAAACCCTAGCAAATCAGTTGTACCGAGATGACCTTTGGTCTCGCCGTGAAGAGTTGACCAACTTTCTGTAACCCTTTCACATCACTTCGGAATCACCGAGTTGGCTTGATCGGAACTACCGAAACGAGGTCTCACTTAGGTCATTGCACATCGGTCCCACCGAGTTGTTCCATTCGGTCTCATCGAGACGTCCAACATTCAAATCTTTTACACAGGTCGGTCTCACCGAGATTTTCATTTCGGTGTCAACGAGTTGAGTCAAAAGGGTCTAATGGTTTGATTATTGGTGAAGGCTATTTATAACCCTCCACCCCCATTCACTCTATGGGACAGCCATCAAAACGAAACTACACTTCCACCATTCATTTATTGAGAGAGAACCACCTACTCATGTGTTGAGATCAACGCATTCCAATCCAACCATTTGAACCTTGAGCCTGCCCAAGTTGCTTTCCACTCCAATCCTTCTCCTACCCAAGCCAGATCTATGAGAGAGTGATTGAGTGTTGAGGAGACTATCTTTTGAAGCACAAGAGCAAGGAGTTCATAATCAATGACATCTACTACCTTTTGGAGAGTGGTGTCTCCTAGATTGGTTAGGTGTCACTTGGGAGCCTCCAAGATCTTGTAGAGTTGAACCAAGGAGTTTGTAAGGGCAAGGAGATCACCTACTTCGTGAAGATCTACCCCAAGTTAGGCTATTCCACTACAAAAAAATACTTCCGTGATAATACATGTTTGTCACAGTAGGTCTCGTTTTCTGTCGTGCATGTACATCCGGGACAATTTTATGACAGAATGAAGATAGAACTTGTGCTGTCGTAGAAGTGTTCCATGACAATACACAAATTATCTTCATGGAAGTGTCCACTTTCATGATGATAAATGGCACGTCATGGAAGTGTTTTCGTCAAGGGTGACCGACACGTGGCATCCACCATAACAGGTCGCCATTAAGCTATCGGGTCCGGTTTTGGATCCGAGAACCCACTAACAGCCCCGACCAACGGTGATTTTCCACATGTAAAATTCTCATTCGCCAATGGTGTCACGTGTCAGCTCAGCGTGGCGACAGATGTCAACCGTCCAATGGACAGGAGTCGCCAATGAAACATCGACACGTGGAACGGCCCAGCAGTGGCCCATTTAGGTTAAAAGGGCTGGCCCAGCAAAAGGCCCACAAGATTTCGTCAGATACTAATGGGCCGGCCCGTTAACAGCCTGCCATGTTTTGGGCCGAATTATGGCCCATATCAAATCCGGCCTGTTAACAGCCTGCCATGTTTTGGGGCAAATTACGACCCATATCAGATCCGGCCTGTTAACAGCCTACCATGTTTTGGGCCAAATTATGGCCCATAAAATATCTTGGCCTTTAACAGCATGCCATGTTTTGGGCCAAATTACGGCCCATATCAGATCCGGCCCGTTAACAGGCACTATGCTTTCGGGCCCATCGAGGGCCAGATTTGGACTTCGACCTCTTAAAGGCCCGTTTAGCAGTTTGGTCCGATATTAGTTTCGGCTGTTAGCGGCCCTTCGTACATATGCGCCGTTGTCGGCCCGGTTTCACTTTCAGCCATTTAAAGGCCTATGCTGCTGTCAGAAGTGGGGCTCCGGGGACCCAAAGGTTCAAACACTGGGGTGAGCTTGTTCCTACCTCTTCGTCCCCTACCACGGCTAAGCTACGACGGGAGCGCGCTAGCGAGGAGCGGACCATGGACATAGCTGTTTACCCAGGTTCGGGCCACCTTGCGGTGTGAAACCCTACTCCTGCTTGGTTTTGATTGTCGTGAGCAAGAGAGTGTTCTCGCGTACAAGGTAGGAGAAGAAGTAGTCGACCGGATCGGATCTCTCTACCACGATGGCAGCACTGTCCCTTTATACCTACCTTGGTCCTCTTCCCCCTCAAAACTTAGGCAGGAAGGGTTGCCACACTTGGCGGGTTTTGAAGGGGGACAGACGCTCAGGCTATCCTGACTAAAGGCGGTCTTCGCCTGCAAAAGCATGATCCATGACGCGCCGGTGGGCTCGGTGATGACCTCCGCCCTACGCGCCCGCCGTCATGGTCTTCTTTCACCAATCGGGCAACCTTTGGGGTCACTTCGAGAAGTGGATGGCTAGCCTTGCTCCGTTAACACAAAAGGGGAAACCATCTTCATCTGCGCCTGCCGGCGCGACCTCTGTCGCCGCTCGTCACCGCGCGCGTCACCCACGTGATGGGCACGAGACCGCGCTGCCAGACCGAACAACCCTTGTCTAGAGCACCTTCGGGAGGGAGCCTCGGGAGGCCGCCTCGCGAGGCTGCTGGTGAAGATGCTGAGTCTTGTTCACCGCTCCCTGAGGAGGGGTCCTCAGGAGGCCAAGGCCTCATGAGGGGTCTTGGTGAAATGCTTGATGATGACGGCCTGCTGGGCCCACGCCAGGCGTTGCGCCCTGGGCCAAAGGCAGACGGGCCTGGATACCCTGGGTTCCACGGGCCCGACAGTAGCCCCCGGGCCAGCGGCGCGCATGTTCCCGCCTACTAGGGGGCGAAACGGCGCGGGCCCTAACCGCCTGCGGACCAGGCGCGACGCGTGGCGCACGATGTGATGGGGGACGCCCCCACTTCTCCCACGACGCCTTGGTAACCGCCTGCGCTGACATAAAGCCTGCCGCGGGCGATGCGAGACCATCATTGCCTTCCTTCATGCACCTCGTCTTCCTGAGCCTTCCTCCCCACGCGCAGCTCCTCGCGACCCCATCTCCACACTCTGCCTCTTCCCCCTCCTCCATCCGCGCCTCCGCCGCACAGATGGCGCCCGCCGGCAAGAGGGGAAAGGCGGCGGCCCCATCCCTGAGCATGCCCGCCATCGGGGCGGCGCAGCAGTGCTCCTCCATCGTCGATGGAGAGGGCCTGGACAAGGTGCTCCCGCTGGTGGCCGGCGATCAGAACGAGAATTAGGCGACCCAGATCTGGCCGAGGTCACGCGCGCGGCGTGACCTGGGGGCAACGGCCTACCCCTTCTTCCTCCACATTGTTTATGCCGGGTTGGTGCCGCCATTCTCAGATTTTTTTCTACGCCATCCTCTCCCATTATCAGATTCATGCCCTCCACCTTCAACCCAACTCCATCCTCCTCCTGGCCATGTTTGCCTTTTACTGCGAGGCTTTCGTGGGTGTGATGCCCTCGGTTGCACTCTTCTGCCACTTCTTCTGCCTGCGGCTGACTGCGGCAGACCAGCGCTCCGGGTGTGCGTCGTTCCTCACCATCAAGGGAATGGAAAACAACATCATCAACTTGAGGGTTGCGAAGAAGGTGGAGGGCTATCGCCAGCGCTGGGTCTACATGGACGCGCGCCGGACCAGCCGGCTCCTGATGATCCCGATCGACCAGGCTGAGAAGAAGTCTGGGTGGGGGCACGAGAAGCTCGCTGACCCGAGGATGGAGCCTGTCTTGGAGCGGATGGCCACGCACCGGGCCGCGAAGCTATCGGGGGCGACGGTCGTCAGGGAGTACCTGCGGCGGCGCATCGCGCCACTCCAGCGGCACTCGCGCCCCGTGTGGGAGTACACCGGCGCGGGCGACGCCATGAGGCTGAACCCCGGCGGCCTGAAGCCAGAAGTGCTGGATGGGGCCCTGGCGACTCTGCTTAGTACCCCTGCCGCGGACCTGCCCGAGGGTGCACTCCCACTGTTCCACTACAAGGAGAAGGTGGAGCTGGTCGAGGAGATGCCTCTCTTTGACCAGTGGGGGCTCGTGCCGGAGGGCCACGTCGGACCCCGCGAGAACCCCCTCATGGTGGAGGTGGATTCAGGAGGCAGCGGCGGTGGCGAGGACTCGAAGGAGGCCACGGAGGAGGACGCCAACCGGGCGGCACCACGCACTCGGTGTCAGCTCCTCTGTGAGCTCGAGGATGATGACGCCGACAGTGAGCCACCCGTGGCGGAGGGGGCTGTCGGCCGGGGGGCGGTCGAGCCCCCCGCGCCTGAGGCCCGTCAAGAGGCCAAAACTTCCCAGGGCCTCGAGGCACGCGATGACGCGTCCGGGTCCACTACCGCCCACCCCGGGGGCCTGAGCGGTGGAGCCGGGGCGATGGTTGACGGCGGCAGCGACGACCCACCCCTCATGGAGAAGAAGAGGAAGTGGTCCGCCAGTGACGAGTAAGTCCCCCTGAATCCTCCCGGCGTTTTATGCTCTTGCTCTTTGTCCGGGCTCGGAGCTGAGCCGCCATTTGCGCAGGAGGCCCGCCGGGGACCAAAGGAAGAAGAAGACGACGACAAAGGCGAAGGTGACCCCCAGCCCGCAGGGGGCGTCAGTACCCACTGCAGGTGCCGGGGGGCATGGAGAGGCCGCCCGCCGCTCTGGCGCCGAGACGGAGCGCGTGGAAGTTGAGAGGGAGCCAGCCGTTCCTCCGGAGCCGCATGCGGGCGTGTCTCGTGAGGCCGAGACGGAGGAGCCTCGGGAGGCAGCCTCAAGAGGTGGGGACGCACTCCCCTCAAACCCCGCCGCGAGGGAAGAAGCAGCGACGGGGGAGGCCGAAGCGCCCACTCCCCCGCCAGAGGCCTCCCTTAGCGTGGGGGAAGGAATCGTGGGGCGCGCCATCGCAGGCATAGCGAGCCCCCACAGCGCGCCGCCGCAACCGAATGTGGGGGAGGGCCCGACGAACCCACCGCTCCTGGCAAGCGGCGCCGAGTCATCCCTGACAGCGGCGACGGAGAATGTCAAGGGGCCTGACCCGGACTGGCCCGTGGCACTCGTGAGCGGCCGTGCCCTGCTCAGGCCTGAAGCCTTGTGCGACGCCAAGGCCGCGCTCGCTCGGCTCGGGACAGACTTCTAGGATGCGGAGGCGCGCCTCGCCAAGGAGCGCCTGAAGCTTGCTGACGGGTGGCACCGGCTTAGCGTCGCCGTCGAAATGGCTCAGTGCCAAAATGAAAGCGCCTATGCATAGGGAGAGAAGGACATCGCCGAAGTGGAGGGGGTCTGTGCGAGTGCTCTCCGGGAGGCCAAAGTGGCCGTCACGCGCCGCGAGGAGTTGGAGGCCCTCCTGAAGGGGCTCCAGGATCAACATGTCGTGCAGGCGCAGTCGTTCCTCGCGCGGGAAAGCGCCCTCGCCACTCGCGAGATGGAGCTTGCGGCCCATGAAGCGGGCCTCTCGACTCACACGGAAGACCTCAAGAGGGTGTCGACCGAGCAGGCCACTGAGCGGGGGCGCCTGGAGACGCTGGGGCGCCAGCTGGCCGACGCCCAGGATGCCCACACGAAGCATGTCAACGAGGCCAACACCCAGCTGGAGGCTAAGGAGAAGAAGGTCTAGGAGGACGCTGATGCGAAGATAGCGGAGGCGTGCCTGGTGCTGGCCGAGGAGCACGGTAAGGCGTTGAAGTAGCAGAAGGACGCCTTCGAGATGGAGCGTGAGCGGTTCCGGCAGGAAATCGCTGGTCTCAAGGCGGCACTCGCTGAGGCAGAGACCCGCCGAGAGGGCGTGCCACAGGCCGGTTCCAGCGCCGAGGCCGAGCCGTCCTCCCTTCGTCTTTAGGTGGGGGGCACCGCCAGCACCGCCGAGCAAGCTGGAGGCGAGGTGGACCAGGAACGGGAGCAGCAGCGCGAGCGCGTCAAGGTGCTCCACTCCCTCGAGCTCTGAGCCCGCGACGCCCTGAAGTCCATCTGCCAGGGGAGGCTTGAGGCCCTCCGCGAGTCCCGCGATGCCGACTACGTTGACTTCTCAACCAAGCTCGTGGAGCGGCTCGAGGATGGGGCCAAGAAGGTGGATGGCATCTTGAAGGAGGAGTGCTGCGGCCTCTTCTCTCAGGCGGCGACCCGCGTCTTTAGTCACCTCCTTCATGCCGATCCCAACTTTGATTTTGAGAAGGTGATAGCCCCCGTCCCCGAGGAGCTCCGCGATGGCCTCGCAAAGGCGGTAGAAGGCCACGTGGACGCGCTACTTGGGAAGTACTCCTGCGACAGCAGCGAGAGCTCTGGCGGTGACGACGGCGACGACGACGATGGCTCGAGTTCCTATGGTCCTTTTTCCTTCGCCGCCCTGCACTAGATCGATGTGGCCCTGTGGGGGCGTGAAGACAATGCCTTTGTGTTTAAGTACCTTATAATTTGCTGTAATGAACGCTCGTGCCCTCGTGAAGCTTTCTCTGAGGCTTGTTTTGCTCTTTTTGCTTGCCTTGATGCTCTACGTCATCAGGACCCAGCCCCCGAGCAGGCCACAGCCGTCGCTGGTATGTCAGGTCACGATGCCTGGACAAGGCCAGGAGGTGAGGGGCACCGGGAGCTAGTGAGGGCTCCTGAGGCGCGATGCTCAGGGAGCCCCCCTTTGACGCGCAAGCGGCTCGCGCCAAGAGAAATGCTGGCGCTCGTGAGGTTGCTGAAGGGGAAAGCTTAAGAGACAGCGAGGGCGGCTCGCGAGGCAGGAGACTTAGCTTTGTGCAGGATAGTGTCTGGTAGGCCATCACTTGTAGGGTACGCCTCGTGAGGGTTTCGCTCGCGAGATCTCCTGCTGAGACGGCCGTCGCGGGTTAGCTCCCGAGGCAGGGCCTGCGGGGCTTCTTGAGGCCCTGAGGGGGCCACCTCGTGAGGCCTTTCAGGGGACCTGCTCCTGAGATAACTGCATGCAGAATACTTAACAACAGGGGAGCAGCGCACGCTCCCCGATTCGCTCATGGGCGTTATGTGAGGAGACAAGACACCAAGAACCTTGGTGGGGTGGCGTGCACGGGGGCAGGCCCGCGAGCCAAAGCCCAGTTGCATGGGTTTTTCAGCACTGCTGGAACTGACCCGAGCACATACACCGTTTCTAGCCCCCACTCACGTGAGGCTCATGAGGGATGTCGTCAGCGCGCGAGGCTCGTGAGGCAAAGACAAAATGAAACACCATGTAAAGAAACCGAAGCTTTACTGAAGTAAGATAGCAACCCATTACATAACCAAAACAAGATGCGGCTGCCGTGTCAGCTTAAGGTTGGTGCAACCCGTGGGGTGCCCTCAGTTACACATCAAAACAAGAAAAAGGGTGCTGCCGTGTCTGGCACGGGTCAGCTTGAGGTTGGTGCAGCCCGTGGAGCGCCCTCAGTTGATTGTTCCGCCAGCGTGGAGCATGGGGCTCCACAGGGGTGTGGGTATGATCGCGTGTCGATCGTTCCGCCAGCGCGAAGCATTGGGCTTCCACTTGGGTGTGGGCGGGAGCTCTCATGGGTTCATCAGGCGAACGCAATGAAAGGCTCCGGGGCGTGTACAGCCCCATTTCGTTCGTACGCGTGAGGGTCACGGGTAGAACTTGCAGAGGTGTTGGATGTTACAGGCGTTAGGCACAGGAACTCCGTCCTCCGTCTCCAGCTGGGCTGAGCCGGTCCTGGAGACATGAGTAACCTTGAAAGGGCCTTCCAACATAGGTGAGAGTTTGTGAAGTCCCTCTCTGGAGAGGATCCTGCGCAGGGCAAGGTTGCCGACCTCGAGAGTGCTAGGGCGGATGTTGCGGTAGTGGTAGCGACGCAAGGCCTGCTGGTACCTCGCGGCGCGAAGAGCGTCCTGACGGCGGCCCTCCTCGAGGAGCAGCAGATCAGTCTCCCTCAAGCCATCCTGACGCGCCTCGTCGAAGGCAAGGATTCACGGGGAGCCGTGCGTAAGCTCCAATGGAAGGACCGCCTCAGCTCCGTAGACGAGGAAGAAGGGGGTCTTGCCGTCGTGCGGATGGACCACAGCACGGACTGCAGCTCATCGAGCCAGCCCGTGCCGCAGTCCTCGAGCTTCTTCTTGAAGCTCCTTGTTTTGAGGCCCTTGAGGACCTCGGCGTTGGCACGCTCGGCCTGGACATTGCTTCGCGGGTATGCCACCGAGGCGTAGCAGATCTGCGTGCCAAGGCTGGCGCAGTAGGACTTGAAGAGGCCGCTCGTGAACTGGGAGCCATTGTCGGTGATGATGCGGTTGGGAACTCCAAAGCAGCTCACGAGGCCCTTGATGAACTTGATGGTAGAGCTTGCCGGGATGGTGCACACAGGCTCGACCTTTGCCCACTTGGTGAACTTGTTGATGGCGACGTAGAGGTAGCGGTAGCCGCCAGCCGCGCGAGGGAAAGGCCCCAGGATATCCAGCCCCTAGACCGCGAAGGGCCATGAGAGGGGAATCGTCTGGAGGCCCTTCGCCAGCTGGTGGATCTGCTTGGCGTGGAATTGGCATGCCTCACAGGCTTGGACCAGCGTGGTAGCGTCATGCAGCACAGTGGGCCAGTAGAAGCTGCTGCGGAACACCTTGCCGACGAGGGTGCGTGACGAGGAGTGGTGGCCGTAGTCTCCTCCATGGATATTAGCGAGCAACTCGTGCCCTTGTTCTTCAGAGATGCACCACAGCGAGACGCCATTGGGGCGCCTGCGGTACAGCTCGCCATCTTATAAGCAGTAAGCGGTGACCTGTTGGGCCATGCGCTCTGCTTCTGAGTCCTTCTCTGGGATGGTGCCGTGAAGCAAGTAAGCCTTGAACTCCGTGGCCCAGCTATTCGCTCGAGGCTCCAGCGCCAACAACAGGCGGGCTCCTGAGGCTAGGCCACAGTCTGGCGCGCCTGTGGGTGGTGCGAGCGGGAGTTCCTCATGAAGGAGCGCGGTGCTCACGGCAGGAGGTGCGGCTGATGGTTTGAGGAGCCTTTCCTCGAAGACTCCGGGGCTCTGAGGCTCGCGGCGAGATGCTTGTTTGGCGATGTCGTCAGCTTCTTTGTTGCCGCTGCGGGTGACGTGTTGCAGCCCCAGGCCAAGAAAACGCTTCTCAAGTTTACGTACCTCGTCTAGGTAGGCGGCCATGTGCTCATCCTTGGGCTTGTAGCTTTTGTAGGAGAAGTTGACAAGAAGTTGCGAATCGCCCTTGATGATCAGACACTTGTTGCCCAGAGCAAACGCGGCCTTGAGGCCGGCGATGAGGCCCTCATACTCTGCGATGTTGTTGGAAACCTTGTCGGTGTGCCTGAAGCAGAGCTGTACGGCGTAGTAGAGCCTGTCTCGTGTCGGCAAGGTGAGCATGACTCCAGCCACAGCGCCCTGTCGGGAGAAGGCGCCGTCGAAGTGCATGGTCCAGCCGCCAGGCACCTTGTCCCCTGGCAGGAGGGATTTGGCCTCGCGAGGCTCCTCCTCGTACGTGTCCGTCCACTCCACCACGAAGTTGGCCAGAGCCGCGCCTTTGATGACTCTGGTGGTGGAGAACTCCAGCTGGAAGGCTTGCAGCTCGATGTTCCATTCGGCGACGCGTCCGGCAGTGTTGGGGCTATGCAGAACTTGCTCCAAGGGGTAGGAAGAGATGACCTTGATGGGATGACCCTGAAAGTAGTGGCGCAGCTTCTAACGAGGAGCACGAGGGGGAGCTTTTGCTGCATGGGGTAGCGCTGGCGCGCATCCCTTAGCATGGTGCTGATGAAGTACACGAGGTGTTCGACAAGGCACGTAGTTATGGTGGGAGCTTGCTCTCCAGGCGCCTCGCGAGGCTCGATGGGCCCGGGGAGCTCACAAGGCTCAAGAGGCTCGCGAGGCTCGGCGGGCTCACGAGGCTCAGGAGGCTCGCGAGGCTCGGGAGGTGTGGAGGGTTTCTCCTTAGCACAGACGTGCTCCTCTCGCACCGCCACCAGCGCCGCGCTGGCCGTCTGAGGGGTGACCACCAAGTACAGGAGCAAGGGCTCGCGAGAGCACAGCGCGACCATGATGGGCGGGCTCGTGAGGTACCTCTTGAGGTCTTCAAAAGAGGCGTCTGCCTCAGGAGTCCACTTGAAAGAGCTGGACCTCTTTAGGAGCTTGAAGAAAGGCAGGGCTCGCTCGCCAAACTTGGAGATGAAGCGCCCCAGGGAGGCCATACATCCTGCCAAGCGCTGCATTTCCTTGAGGGTCTGGGGAGGACGCATTTTCTCGATGGCCTTGATCTTCTCATGGTTGGCCTCGATGCCACGGTGCGAGACCAGAAAGCCGAGGAGCTTGCCGGAGGGAACTCCGAAGACACACTTCTCGGGGTTGAGCTTGAGGTTGACCTTGCGCGGGTTGGCAAACGTTTCCTTGAGGTCCACAGTGAGGGATCCAGCCTCGCGAGACTTGACAACGATGTCGTCGACGTAGGCCTCCACGTTCCTCCCCATCTGAGGCCCCAGCGTGATGCGCATTAGCCGTTGGAGGGTGGCGCCCGCGCTCCTCAAGCCGAAGGGCATGTAGACGTAGCAGTATATGCCACAAGGGGTGATGAAGGCCGTCGTCTCCACGTCTTCGGCCGCCATCTTGATCTGGTAATAGCCTGAGAAGGCATCTAGGAAGCATAGCAAATCGCACCTGGCGGTGGAGTCCACGATCTGGTCGATGCGGGGCAGCGGAAATGGATCTTGAGGGCAGAACTTGTTGAGGCTGGTGAAGTCGACGGACATGCGCTCCTTGCCGCCTTTCTTGGGGACGACAACTGGGTTGGCGAGCCATTCGAGATGGCGCACCTTGCAGATGACCCTAGCTTCTTGGATCTTCTGAACTTCCTTGACGATGAAATCTTGCTTCTTTGGCGCCTGGCGCCGCGCTTTTTGCTTGATGGGGCGTGCATTGGGGCACACCGCTAAGTAGTGCTCGATCACCTCCCTCGGCACACCGGACAAGTCAGATGCTTTCCAGGCGAAAACATCTGAGTTTGCCCGAAGGAAGGTGATGAGCGTGCTTTCCTATGCAGGAGGAAGGCCAGCGCCGATGGTGAAGGCAGGCCGGAGCAGCTGCCGTCCACCGACACCTTCTTCGTCTCGGCACGGTCCTGAGAGAACAGCTGCTTCTTCTTCGCGGGCACAGCCTCAAGAGGCTCGGCCGCGTCCTCGTCAGCCGGATGCGCGACGGCGGTGGTTTTGTAGGCGCGCTCGAGGGAGCAGACCGCGTCCTTCTTGTCGCAGGCGACAGTGATGACGCCACTGCAGCCAGGCATCTTGAGGACGTTGTAGGCGTGATGGGTCACCGCCATGAACTTGGTGAGAGCTGGGTAGCCCAAGATGGCATTGTAAAGCAGGCCGATGTGCGCCACGTCGAAGTCGATGAGCTCGGTATGGTAATTCTTGTGGGTGCCGAAGGTGACGGGAATGCGCACTTGCCCCAGAGGGATGGTGGAGCCAACGGTCACTCCGGAGAAGGGCCTGGTCGGCATCAGCTGGTCGTAGGGCACCTGGAGCATCTCGAAGGTTTCGATGGAGATCACGTTGAGGCCGGCGCCTCCGTTGATGAGGGTCTTGGTGACTGTGACATTACTGATGGTGGGAGTGCACAACATGGGGAGTGCGCCTGCGGAGGCCATGGACTTGGGGTGGTCCGTGGAGTCAAAGGTGATGGCGTACTGCGACCACTTGAGGGGACGCGCGGCCTCAGGCCTCGGGAGGGCGGCATTCACTTCGCGAGAGAGCAGCTTGAAGTGGTGGTTGCACTTGGGGGCATGAGCCCCGCCAAGGACGCAAGCGACCGCGCGAGGCTCCTGGTAGTGCCTAGCGCCCTCATCAGGCTGGTTGATGTCGTTCCTCCGGGGTGGCGGTGGCAATGGCGAGAGAGCGGCATTGGCTTGAGGGTTTGGCTCGCGAGGCTGGTCGCGCCAGGTGGCCTCACGAGGCTGGTTGCACCAGGCGGCCTCACGAGGCTGGTGGCGCCATCCCTGGCGGAAGTTGCCGTTGATGTTGTGGCCGTCCCAGCTGTGCTGTCGGAAGTGGGGCTCCGGGGACACAAAGGTTCGAACACTGGGGTGAGCTTGTTCCTACCCCTTCGTCCCCTACCACGGCTAAGCTACGGCGAAGCTACGGCGGGAGCGCGCTAGCGAGGAGCGGACCGTGGACTCAGCGGTTTACCCAGGTTCGGGCCACCTTGCGGTGTAAAACCCTACTCGTGCTTGGTTTTTGATTGTAGTGAGCAAGAGAGAGTTCTCGCGTACAAGGTAGGAGAAGGAGTCGACTGAGTTGGATCGGATCCTCTACCACGATGGCAGCACTGTCCCTTTATACCTGCCTTGGTCCTCTTCCCCCTCAAAACATAGGTGGGAAGGGTTGCTACACTTGGCAGGTTTTGAAAGGGGACAAGCGCTCAGGCTATCCGGACTAAAGGTGTTCTTCGCCTGCAAAAGTAGGATCCATGACGCGCTGGTGGGCTCGGTGATGGCCTCTGCCCTGCGCGCCCGCCGTCTTGGTCTTCCTTCGCCGATCGGGCAACCTTTGGGGCCGCTTTGGGAAGCGGACGGCTGGCCTTGCTCCCTTAACACAAAAGAGGAAACCATCTTCATCCGCGCCTACTGGCGCGGCCTCTGTCGCCGCGCGCGTCACCCAAGTGATGCGCACGAGACCACGCAACCGAGCCGAGCAGCCCTCGCCTTGAGCGCCTTCGCGAGGAAGCCTCGGGAGGTCACCTCGGGAGGCCGCCTCGCGAGGTGGCTGGTGAAGATGCTGGGTCTTGTTCGTCGCTCCCTAAGGAGGGGTCCTCAGGAGGTCACGGTCTCATGAGGGTGCTTGGTGAGATGCTTGGTGATGACGGCCTACTGGACCCACCCTAGGCGTTGCGCCCTAGGCCAAAGGCAGACAGGCCTGGATACCCTGGGTTCCATGGGCCCGACAGTAGCCCCCGGGCCCACGGCACGCATTCCCGCCTACTAGGGGGCGAAACGGCGTGGGCCCTAACTGCCTGAGGCCAGGCGCGATGCATGGCGCACGATGTGACGGGGGACGCCCCCACTTCTCCCACGATGCCTCGGTAACCACCCGCACTGACATAAAGCCTGCCGCGGTCGGCGCGCGACCATCATTGCCTTCCTTCGCGCATTCCGTCTCCCACGCATTCCTTCCCACGCACAGCTCCTCACGACCCCGTCTCCGAGCGCCGCCTCTTCCCACTCCTCAATCCGCGCCTCTGCCGCACAGATGGCGCCCACCGGCAAGAGGGGAAGGGCGGCGGCGCCATCCCCAAGCGCGCCGTCCTCGGGGCGGCGCTGCAGCGCTCCTCCATCGTCGATGGAGAGGGCCTGTACAATGTGCTCCCATTTGTGGCCGGCGATCAGAATGAGAATCAGGCGACCCAGATCTGGCGAGGGTCACGCGCGCGGCGTGACCTGGGGGCGACATCCTATCCCTTCTTCCTCCACAACATTTATGCTGGGTTGGTGCCGCCATTCTTGGACTTTTTCTATGCCATTCTCTCCCATTATCAGATTCACGCCCTCCACCTTCAACCCAACTAATTCTCCTCCTGGCCATGTTTGCCTTTTACTGCGAGGCTTTCACGGGCGTGATGCCTTCGGTGGCTGTCGGGGAAACGACACCTATGGGACCGAAGGATCCCTTTACGGTTTCGGCAAGGGAGAAAGGACAGCACAAAGAGCGGAACTAACGATCAACGCGAGGGGATTTATCCAGGTTCGGGCCGCTCGGAAGCGTAAAACCCTACTCCTGCTTGGTTGTATTACTGTGGATGTTCTTGGCCCAGTTCTGGGAGCTACAGTAGCAGCTACGCATACAGAATGGGTCGAGTCTGGATCGGGATCTAGCTCCCTCCCTGTAGCTACGCCTTGGGCCTCCTTTTAAATGTCCAAGGGGTCTCCAACAGTGACGAAGTACAAGAGGTGTAAAGTATCTACAGGATCTCATGATTACCAGTATCTCATGATTACTACTGACGCCTTAGGACAAACGTCTTAGGACAAACGTCTAAGGACAAGACGCATTCAATGCTCTGAACAGGTGTCCCTGCCTTTCTTGGGGATGGGAAAAGGACTCGTCCCATCCGCACCGCTTAACCCCTTCTGCGGCCAGCGCCGTGACACGCAACCAGGAGGACAAGCCCTAAACGACAGGCTGGTCGCTGCGCTGGAGCGGCGGCACTGTGCTGAAGCGGTGGGATCTTGCCGGGGGGGCTGATCTTGCCGGGGGCTCGACGGGCCAGCCCGGCAAGATCTTGCCGGACGCCCAGCCTCCGGTCTTCTGATCTTCAGCTTAAACGCCTTCTTGATATCTTGCATCTGTCTCCAGCCGTCCTCCGGCAGGCCTTGCCGCAGGTACGGCTACAACTGTCCGTGCACAAGTACGGGGTACTAAAGGACCCGATCTTTAGTACACCGACAGGAGCCCCCGGGCCTAGGCCATACACGGGTGCGAGGCGTTGTTGGGCTAGGCCCAAAACAGTGCACGGGCACGCGTGGCAGGAGTTGCTGTCATAATCTTCTCTTTTACTGCGCCCTCCCACGACGCGTGTTGAATGCGGAACGTGGGGGACGTGCGCGGAACGACCGCAGCCTCCGCTCCTTCCCCGTAAAAAGGAATCCGCAGGGGCGCTGCTCATTTATCTCTCATCTTTTCCAATCTGGACGCTGCCATCGTCCTCCTCTTCGAGCCTGAAACGCGCCTCCTCCATTCTTCCGCCACCCGCACACCCTCGCCACCTTCGGACTCCGCTTCCACTGCCGCCATGCCACCAAAAGCAGGCAAGGGCAAAGCGGCGAAAGCCGCCGGCTCAGCCGCAGGAGCAGATGAAGGGGATCTGGTGCGGATGCGGAGAGAGCGCGCCGTCTTCGACCCGACGCTTGACGGGCACACCTTGATTACTCAGTACAGGTGCGTATGGGGGAAGGAGACAAATGGCCATCCCAAAACTCGCACGCTTTCGGCTTCCGCCGGGGGCGGCGCGGATAGATACCCTTTCTTTGCTGCTTATTTTTACTGTGGGCTCTGTCCTCCTTTCTCCGACTTCTTCGTCGACATCATGTACACGTACGGGTTCCGCCTTTTGGATTTCACGCCGAACGCCGTAACGTGCATGTCTGTCTTTGCGCATCTTTGCGAAAACTTTGCCGGAGTGGTCCCCAACACGGCCCTCTTCCGCCACTACTTCATCCCCCGCATCGAGGCAGGAGACGCCCTCTCTAGATCTATCACTTGGATTCCAAGGACATGGAACAAGGATATATACCCAGGGGGTCTCTACCGCAAGAAGTGGGATGAGTGGCGATCCGAGTGGTGCTGGATCCAGGAGAAAGACCCTCAGCCATTCTGCGTGCTCCGACAGAAGAAGGTGGCCCATGGTGTGAATTGGAGCGACCTCAACCCTGAAGGCTGCCGGGCTCACGATTGAAATGGTTGGCGCAGATTTCCTTCGCCGGCGCATCGCCCCTCTGCACAATAAGGGGAGGCCAGCCTGGGACTTCAAGAACGCAGCAGATATTATGAGGCTACGCCCTGGCTTGAATCACAACTTCACGGTCTTGCAGCACATGTATCTCTGCCACAAGCTGTTCAGGCCTGACGGGAGGTTCATGTTGCCGCCTGGAGTCGTGCCTCTGTGCAACAACTCTGCCCTGAGCTCAATCATTGCTATGATGCCAGTGTGCAACGCCCACGGCCTTGACGGGACTTGGGTAGAGCCGCCTCCAGAGCAAGTGCAGGAGTTCTTCGACAACTTGTCGGAGAGGGCCATCCGGGAAGATCCCAAACTTATCCGTCCCACCACTGACGAAGAAATAGCTTACATTGCTAGCAGGGCAGAAGAGGCAAACCTTGCCGTGGAGGCCGGCGACTTTGGCTTCACGGGAGGAGACACCAGTGAAGAAGAGACGGTGCCAGAGGAGACCTCTTCCAAGGAAGAGGAAGTTTCCAGGGAGCAGAGCGGCATGGTTGCCGAGGGCTCTACCGTCGAGGGCGCAACCGAGGAAAAGCCGCACGAGGAGCCCCCAGCTCCAGGGAAGAAAAAGCGCGTTCTTCGGAAAGCCAGCTCTGACGCCCCGGCAAGTCAGCCCCCCTCACGAGATGAGGTTCCCAGCAAGAAGGCGACCGGCAAGGCTGCGCAGCGGCAAGAGGCCCAACAACCGCCCGTGCGACGTACGACACGTTCGACCGCGGCACAAACTGGTGTGGCGGGAGCGTCCCATATGACGGCACCAGCGGCTGGAGCAGCAAGGTCGCAACAACCTACTTCTTCCACTGCAGCCAAGCACGCCAGGTCTCCTTCTCCACCTCCTCGCTCAGGTGCCGAAGCGGAAGTCATTTTTGACCTCTCTACCTTGGAATCCGAAGAAGAAGAGTAAGGGCCTTGCCGCACCTTATAATTCCTGCTTTTCTGGCTTCACTTGACTAATTCACTTTGGCTTGTCTCCACAGAGATGCAGAAACCTTGGCGCAAAGGATGGCGAAGAGGGCGAAGACCTCAACGGGCGACGAACCGCCGGCAAGCACCTCAGGTGCGCCAGAAACGATCAACATCAGCCCGGAGTCGAGCCCACAATGCAGTCCTCAACGCAGCCCCCGGCGCAGCCCCCAGCGTGAGTCCGTTATGCACTTTCCGCTGGCAAGTGCCGGGGTGCGTATCTTCACTGCTGACATCTCCGGGCGTGCAGGAGCGGAGCGGCAACCAGGAGTACCAATGGGAAACGTCCCTGACGTGCCACCGCCATCGACTACACCGCCTAGAGATGAGCCTTCGGCAAGCGAGCTTTACCGCGATGAAGAAGAGCCGGCAAGCACTGGCTCCGGCAACCCTCCTCAGCAGCTCGACGCAGGTAAACCGCTCGCCTCAGAGTACTTGCTACTCCTGTTTTTCTCTTTTTTTTGTCTTCTTGAACTTCAATCTTGGTCTCATCGTGCTTCCCTTCCTGGGCTTCTAGATTTCCTCTTGGCGGAACCCATGGATGTCGAAACTGTCATCGAGGAGACCGCCTGGGATGCTGCCGCCGAGGCCGACAGGGTCGCAGCGGACGAGGCCGCCAAGGCCGCGCAGGAAGAGACCGCCGAGAAGTCTGCTGAGGGGACCGGCAAGGAGACCGACAACCTCACTGACGACATTCCTGCCGCAGGAGCCCTGGCGCTACACCGGTCGCGGAGCCCCAGCTGCCGGTGAAGATCAACCGTCAACATCTGACGTGCCCCCGTCAAGCAGTTACCTCAAGGCCGGCGACAACCTGTTTGTCAGCATGCCCGGGACGGCAAGCACTGGGGCGCCAATGGAAGGAGAAACTCTGGATGGAGACTTCATCGCTGCCGCCAGTAGCAGTGAACCCAAGGAAGAGCAGCTACTCCAAGCCGTGCACGACAACTATCAGAAGCTCCAGGCACTCTACCGCGCTCGGAAGGATAAGCTGGATTCCAGGGCAGCGGTTGTTGATGCAGCAGAGGCGGACTTCCAAAAGCGAGTCGAGGAGATGCAGGCTTGGTATGCTGAGGCCTTCCAAGAGCTGAAGACTGGTCGGGAACAGCTGAGCAAGAACTGGAACGACCTCCTCATGAAGCAATCTGATGTCGAGAAGGCACAGGAGGAGGCTGCACAGCAGGCCGCCGCAGCAGAAGCTCGCCTGACGGAGCGCCGCGTCGGGCTCGATGCTCACGAAGAGGACCTTACTGCTCGCGAGGAGGCGCTTGCCGCCAAGCTCCGCAGCAAGGACGAGGAGATCAAGAAACTTGTCACGCAGCGGACCCAGGAGCTAGAGCGGAAACACATGGAGACGCTCAGAGCTCTGACTGAAGATCACGCCGGCAAACTGAAGGAAGCCGTCGATGCTGCCGGAGCTGCAGAGGCCGCCAAGAGCTTGCTGGCGGGGAAGGTGAAGAAGCTAGAGGCTGATCTCGAGGATCACGGCAAGAAGGTCTCAACACTCGAAGCCGAAAGAGACAAAGCTCTTCACAGCTTGATGGAGGCCCAGGTTGCCGCATCCGAGAAGACTCAACAGCTCACCTCCGCCAAAGAATCCATCGTTGATCTGGAGCAGAAGCTGACCACGCTGAAGGAGACCCTTGAGACCGCCAGGGGTCGGGAGAAGACCTTGATCAAAGACCTCCACAATGAACATGAGCTGCTCAAGAGTGCTGCCGCCACACACAACGACTATGTGGCAGGCGTGCAGATCTGGACTGAGAAGCTCATCGACGTTGCAGAGAAGCTTGCCGCACAACTGTCATCATGGGTCTGCAAGGCTTCAGGTATTCTTCTGACGACAGGGTGTCCACAAGCGCCAGGCTGACCATGTTCTTTGACCGCATGCTCGAAGCCTTGGAGTAGCTTCACTCTGACCGAACATCCCAGCTGGCGAACGAATCCCGCAAGCTCTGCCAGGCCGTCCTCCGCGAGGTGCTGGTCAAAGTTGTGCACAAGAACCCCGGCATCAACCTCTCCAATGTCTTCAAACGCTTGCCGAAAGATGTGGACGTCAAGGTACTTGAAGAGCTTGTCGCGCCCATCGTTGACAGGGTGAGCCAAGTCAAGAGGGTTGAAGGCGATCGTCGGGATTAGCCGTTTCTCTTTATCTTGTCGCCATCGCTCCATGCCAAAGACAATTTATCTTTAGTTAGAAACGTGGCAACTATCATGTAATATAACTTGCTGTCTCTGGATTAATGTATGCTATTCCCCTCGTTTGATTTCTTTCTGTATGGTGTATGCCCTACGTTTATACTGGGAACTTGCTGGTGTGCACCCCCGCGAGCGCTGGGTTCGGGACTTCAGCAGCCTGCTGGAGGCGCAGCTACCGGCAAGAAACCTTGACGTTTTCAGTGCAGCCGCCTAAACTGTTGAGCGGACTCGAAATAGAGTAAGGGCGCGACCGATCATGACAATGTTCCATCGCGTGCAGGTTTTCCATACAAAAGTCGAAATCGTTCAAGGAGGATAGCCTTACAACAAAAATCTGTTTTAAAGGGTTTCTGCAACTTAGCTTTTCGTTGCTGTTCTTCTTCCGACAAGATGTCAACCTTGAACGTCGCCTGTCGGTATTCATACCATCTTCCCCCCCGGCAAACTTGCATGCGAGGGAACCTTCTATCCCTTTGAGAAAAAGAAAGAAGAGAAAATATGGAACCTTGGCGGTTCATTAGCTCTTACTGGAAGCAAGCGTAATACAACATCTCAGATAGGTATGCATATAAAATGACATGAAATCGACAAGAATTGTAAAACACTTAGCTTAATTAAACTATGCACAGGGTCTTCGCCTGGCTTTGTACAAAGGATTACATGCTGCATCGGCAATACTTGTACAAAAGGTGGTTGCCGGGAGCGTTTCTGCGGCAAGAACCAAAGGTTCTGTGCGAAACTGCTGCTAACCGGCAACCGCGCCTCACGGGTAGAACTTACGAAGATGTTCGATATTCCAGGAGTTGCTCACTAGCACGCCATCTTCGGTCTCCAGGCGGACAGCGCCAGGCCTGGTGACTCGTACTACCCGATAAGGGCCTTCCCACTTCGGCGTCAACTTGTTGGAATTCTTGGCCGACTGAACGCGCCGAAGAACAAGGTTGCCTTCCTCAAGACTCCGGGCATGAACCTTGCGGCTATGATAGCGGCACAAAGCTTGCTGGTAGCGTGCAGCACGCACAGCAGCCCGAAGACGATCTTCCTCAAGGAGCATAGCGTCATCTTGCCGCAGCTGCTCTTGCTCGAGCTCATCATAAGCGAGCACTCGAGGTGACCCGTATATGAGTTCCGTGGTGAGAACTGCTTCAGCCCCGTAGACCAAGGCGAAGGGAGTCTGGCCGGTAGCTCGATTTGGTGTCGTTCTGATTGACCAAAGAACCGCCGACAGCTCATCAATCCAGCGTCTTCCGCACTTGTGCAGCTTGTCGAAAATTCTGGTCCTGAGACCGCGCAGCACTTCAGCATTTGCCCTCTCTGCTTGGCCATTGCTTCTCGGGTGGGCAACGGAGGCAAAACAAATCTTGCCGCCAAGGTCTTGGACGTGCTGCATGAAGGTGCGACTCGTGAACTGCGTACCGTTGTCGGTGATGATCCTGTTTGGCACACCAAACCGGCACACTATTCCCTTGAAGAACTTGACCGCTGACTGTGCTCTCACCTTTCTCACTGCTTCCACTTCCGGCCACTTCGTGAACTTGTCGATAGCAACGTACAAGTACTCGAAGCCCCCGGCAGCGCGGGGGAAAGGACCCAGTATGTCGAGTCCCCAGACCGAGAAGGGCCAGGAAAGAGGGATTGTTTGAAGAGCTTGAGCTGGCTGATGAAGTTGCTTTGAATGGAACTGGCACGCTTCACACTTGGTTACTAGTGCAGTTGCATCCTGGAGAGCAGTGGGCCAGAAGAAACCTTGCCGGAATGCCTTGCCGACAAGAGCTCTCGAGCCTATGTGGGATCCACATATGCCTCCATGAATCTCTGCCAACAGCTCTAGTCCATCCTCCCGAGGAATGCACTTCAATTTCACACCGTTGGGTCTCTTTCTGTACAGGACGTCGCCAACGAACTGGTACATACTAGACTGACGGGCTACTTTCTCCGCTTCTTCTTGTTCCTCAGGGAGTTCTCCTGTCTGAAGGAAATGAACTATGTGCTGTGCCCATGCCGGAGCCTGTGGCTCGACGACAAGGACTAAAGGCATCTCTTCGGCCGCGGGAGCGCTTGCTTCAGCGGCAAGAACCTGAGGTTCTGCGCAAAGCTACTGCCCACCGGCAACCGGCATATCCTTAGCTGCGGGGCGCGTACTTCTGTGGCAAGAACCTGAGGCTCTGCGTGAAGCCGCTGCTCACCGGCAACCGTGTCGTTCCCGGCAACTTCCTTGTTGGCGGCTTCTGGAAGCTCTGCCAGGAAGTACTTGCCGGTACTTAACTTCCTTCTCTTGTCCGGCCTTGTCGGTGGTGTTATGGATGGCTGAGTCAGGCGGAGCACAAAAGTTCCTGGTTCCACAGGTAACTTAAGGGCAGCACGCTTCGACAGGTCGTCAGCAATGCAATTCTCTGCTCGAGGAACATGCTCTGTTTGCAAACCGTCAAAACGCTCCTCCAGCCTTCTCACTTTATCGACATAAGCTTCCATCAACGGGCTCTGGTAATCCTTGTTGACTTGCCTCACGACAAGCTGGGAGTCACCTCTGACGATGAGCTTCTTGATCCCAAGGTCTGCCGCGATCCTGAGACCGGCGAGCAGTCCTTCATACTCTGCAGTGTTGTTCGTTGATCTCTCCCGGGGAAAGTGCATCTGAATGACATACTTGAGGTGCTCTCCGGTGGGTGCGACAAGCAGCACGCCAGCACCGGCGCCTTGCAGAGAAAAAGCCCCATCAAAGTACATAATCCATTCGCGATCTGTTTCCTTGCCGGGGACAACCGACTCTTGAACTTCTTCGTCTGGCGTCGGTGTCCACTCTGCAATGAACTCTGCCAATGCTCTGCTCTGAATAGTTGAAGTGCTTTCAAACTTGAGGCCAAAGCATGACAACTCCAACGCCCACTCCACAATCCTGCCGGTTGCTTCTGGATTCCGCAAGATCCGTTGCAGCGGAAAGCGAGTGACGACGGTAATCTCATGTGCTTGGAAGTAATGGCGCAGCTTCCTCGAGGCCATAAGGAGGCCGAAGAGCAGCTTTTGCACACCAGAATATCTTGACCTAGTCCCCTGCAAAAGGGAGCTGACAAAATAGACTGGGCGCTGCACCATCTTCTTCTTCTGCACTGCTTCACTTGACTGCGCGGGCTCTGTCTTGTCGGCACCAGACTCTGCCGGGGATGGCCCTGGCTTGTCGCTTGACGGGCTTGCCGTTGCCGCTGCCTCTTCGTCTGCTTCTCGCCAAAGATGTCGGGGAAGCGACACCTATGGGACCGAAGGATCCCTTTACGGTTTCGGCAAGGGAGAAAGGACAGCACAAAGAGCGGAACTAACGATCAACGCGAGGGGATTTACCCAGGTTCGGGCCGCTCGGAAGCGTAAAACCCTACTCCTGCTTGGTTGTATTACTGTGGATGTTCTTGGCCCAGTTCTGGGAGCTACAGTAGCAGCTACGCATACAGAATGGGTCGAGTCTGGATCAGGATCTGGCTCCCTCCCTGTAGCTACGCCTTGGGCCTCCTTTTAAATGTCCAAGGGGTCTCCAACAGTGACGAAGTACAAGAGGTGTAAAGTATCTACAGGATCTCATGATTACCAGTATCTCATGATTACTACTGACGCCTTAGGACAAACTTCTTAGGACAAACGTCTTAGGACAAGACGCATTCAATGCTCTGAACAGGTGTCCCTGCCTTTCTTGGGGATGGGAAAATGACTCGTCCCATCAGCACCGCTTAACCCCTTCTGCGGCCAGCGTCGTGACACACAACCAGGAGGACAAGCCCTAAACGACAGGCTGGTCGCTGCGCTGGAGCGGCGGCACTGTGCTGAAGCGGTGGGATCTTGCCGGGGGGGGCTGATCTTGCCGGGGGCTGATCTTGCCGGGGGCTCGACGGGCCAGCCCGGCAAGATCTTGCCGGACGCCCAGCCTCCGGTCTTTTGATCTTCAGCTTAAATGCCTTCTTGATATCTTGCATCTGTCTCCAGCCGTCCTCCGGTAGGCCTTGCAGCAGGTACGGCTACAACTGTCCGTGCACAAGTACGGGGTACTAAAGGACCCGATCTTTAGTACACCGACAGTGGCGCTCTTCCACCACTTCTTCTGCCTACGGCTAACCGCGGCAGACCAGCGCTCCGGATGCGCGTCGTTCCTCGCCATTTAGGGGATGGAGAATAGCATCATCAACTTGAGTGTTGCGAAGAAGGTTGAGGGCTATCGGCAGCGCTGGGTCTACATGGACGCACACCGGACCAGCCGGTTTCTGATGATCCCGACGGACCCAGCTGAGAAAATCTCTGTGCGGGGGCATGAGAAGCTCGCTGACCCGAGGATGGAGCCCGTCTTGGAGCGGATGGCCGCGCACTGGGCCGCAAAGCTGTCGGGGGCGACGGTCGTCAGGGAATACCTGCGGCGGCGCATTGCACCACTTCAGTGGCACTCGCGCCCCGTGTGGGAGTACACCGGCGCGGGCGACGCCATGAGGCTGAACCCCGGCAGCCTGGGGACAGAGGTGCTAGACGGGGCCCTGGCGACTCTGCTTAGTACCCCTGCCATGGACTAGCCCGAGGGGGCACTCCCGCTGTTTCGCTACAAGGAGAAGGCGGAGCTGGTTGAGGAGATGCCCCTCTTTGACCAGTGGGGGCTCGTGCCGGAGGGCCACGTCGGACCTCGCGAGAACCCCCTCGTGGTGGAGCTGGATTTAGGAGGCAGTGGCGATGGCGAGGACTCGGAGGAGGCCACAGAGGAGGACGCCAACCGGGCGCCACCACGCACTCACCGTCAGCTCTTCTGCGAGCTCGAGGATGATGACGCCGACAGCAAGCC
This sequence comes from Elymus sibiricus, assembly GCA_039707655.1. Taxonomy (NCBI): domain Eukaryota; kingdom Viridiplantae; phylum Streptophyta; class Magnoliopsida; order Poales; family Poaceae; genus Elymus; species Elymus sibiricus. Next base: position 280,932,319 of record CM077676.1, read on the forward strand.
ACCCGCGGCGGAGGGGGCTCTCGGCCGGGGGGCGGTCGAGCCCCCAGCGCTTGAGGCCCGTCAAGAGGTTGAAACTTCCCAGGGCCTCGAGGCAGGCGACGACGCATCCGGGTCCACTGCGGCCCACTCCGGGGGCCCGAGCGGCGGAGCCGGGGCGATGCTTGACAGCGGCAGCGACGACCTGCCCCTCGCGGAGAAGAAAAGGAAGTGGTCCGCCAGAGACGAGTAAGTCCTCCTGACTCTTCTAGGCGTTTCATGCCCTTGCTCTTTGTCCGGGCTTGGAGCTGAGCCGCCATTTACGTAGGAGGTCCACTGGGGACCAAAGGAAGAAGAAGAAGACGACGACAAGGGCGAAGGCGACCCCCAGCCCGCAGGGGCATCAACACCCGCTGCAGGTGCCGGGGGGCCAGGAAAGGCCGCCCACCGCTCCGACGCCGAGACGGAGCGCGCGGAGGTCGAGAGGGAGCCGGCCATTCCTCCGGAGCCGCACGTGGGCGCGTCTCGTGAGGCCGAGACGGAGGAGCCTCGGGAGGCAGCCTCAGGAGGTGGGGGCGCGCTCCCCTCTGACCCCGCCGCGAGGGAAGAAACGGCGATGGGGGAGGCAGAAACGCCCACTCCCCCGTCGGAGGCCTCCCTAAGCGCGGGGGGAGGAGTCATGGAGTGTGCCGCCGCAGGCATGGCGAGCCCCCACAGCGCGCCGCCGCAGCCGAACGCGGGGGAGGGCCCGACGAACCCACCGCTCCATGCAGGCGGTGCCGAGTCATCCCTAACCGCGGCGAGGGAGAATGTCAGGGGGCCTGACCCGGACAGGCCCATGGCACTCGTGAGCGGCCATGCCCTGCTCAGGCCTGAAGCCTTGCGCGACGCCAAGGCCACGCTCGCTCGGCTCGGGACAGACTTCCAGGACGCAGAGGCGCACCTTGCCGAGGAGCGCCTAAAGTTTGCTAACGGGTGGCGCCGGCTTAGCGTCGCCGTCGAAATGGCTCAGCGTCAGAACGAACTCACTCGCGCACAGGGCGAGAAGGACACTGCCGAAGCGGTGGAGGTCTATGCGAGCGCTCTCCGGGAGGCCGAAGCGGCCGTCACGTGTCGCGAGGAGGCGGAGGCCCGCCTGAAGGAGCTCCAGGATCAACATGCTGTGCAGGCGCAGTCATTCCTCGCGCGGGAAAACGCCCTCGCCACTCGTGAGAAGGAGCTTACGGCTCGCGAAGCGGGCCTCGCGACCCGCACGGAAGACCTCGAAAAGGCGTCGACCGAGCAAGCCATGGAGTGGGGGCGCCTGGAGACGCTGGGGCGCCAGCTGGCCAACGCCCAGGATGTCCACACGAAGCATGTTAATGAGGCCAACGCCCAGCTGCAGGCTAAGGAGCAGAAGGCCCAGGAGGACGCTGATGTGAAGATAGCGGAGACGCGCCTGGCGCTCGCCGAGGAGCACAGTAAGGCGCTGAACAAGCAGCAGGGCGCCTTCGAGACGGAGCATGAGCGGTTCCGGCAGGAAATCGCTGGTCTCAAGGTGGCACTCGCTGAGGCGGAGACCCGCCGGGAGGCCGTGCTGCAGGCTAGTTCCGGCACCAAAGCCAAGCCGTCCTCCCATTGTCTTCAGGTGGGGGGCGCCGTCAGCACCGCCAAGCAAGCCGAAGGCGAGGCGGACCAGGAACGGGAGCGGTAGCGCGAACGCGTTAAGATGCTCCACTCCCTTGAGCTCCGAGCCCGCGACGCCCTAAACTCCATCTGCCAGGGGAGGCTTGAAGCCCTCCGCGAGTCCCGCGACGCCGACTACGTTGACTTCTCCACCAAGCTCGTGGAGCGGCTCAAGGATGGGGCCAAGGAGGTGGACGGCATCTTGGAGGAGGAGTGCCGCGGCCTCTTCTCCCAGGCGGCGACCCGCGTCTTCAGTCACCTCCTTCACGCCGATCCCAACTTTTATTTTGGCAAGGTGATGGCCCCTGTCCCCGAGGAGCTCCGTGATGGCCTCGCAAAGGCGGTAGAAGGCCATGTGGATGCGCTGCTTGGGAAGTACTCCTGTGGCAGCGGCGAGAGCTCCGGCGGCGACGACTACAACGGCGCGAGTTCCTAGGGTCCTTTTTCCTTCGCCGCCCTGCACTAGATCGATGTGGCCCCGTGGGGGCGTGAAAACGATGCCGTTGTGTTTAAGTACTTTATTATTTGCTGTAATGAATGCTTGTGCCCTCGTGAAGCTTCCTCTTGAGGCATGTTTTGCTCTCTTTGCTTGCCTTGATGTTCTACGTCGTCAGGACCCAGCCCCTGAGCGGGCCACAACCATCGCTGGTATGTCAGGTCGCGATGCCTGGACAAGGCCAAGAGGTGAGGGGCACCGGGAGCTAGTAAGGGCTCCTGAGGCGCGATGCTCAGGGAGCCCCCCTTTGACGCGCAAGCGGCTTGCGCCAATAGAAACGCTGGCGCTCGTGAGGTTGCTGCAGGGGAAAGCTTAGAGACGGTGAGGGCGTCTCGCGAGGCGGGAGACTTAGCTCTGTGCATGACGGTGTCTGGTAGGCCATCACTTGTAGGGTACGCCTCGTGAGGGTTTCGCTCGCGAGATCTCCTGCTGAAACGGCCGTCGCGGGTTAGCTCCCGAGGCAGGGCCCTGAGGGGGCCACTTCACGAGGCATCCTCACGAGGCCTTTCAGGGGACCTGCTCCTGAGATAACTGCATGCAGAATACTTAACAACAAGGGAGCAGCGCACGCTCGCCGATTCACTTATGGGCATTACGCGAGGAGACAAGACACCAAGAACCTTGGTGGGGTGGCGTGCACGGGGGCAGGCCCGCGGGCCAGAGCCCGGTTGCTTGGGTTTTTCAGTGCTGCTGGGACTGACCCGAGCACAGACATCGTGTCCAGCCCCCACTCGCGTGAGGCTCATGAGGGACATCATGAGCGCGCGAGGCTCGTGAGGTAAAGGCCAATTGAAACACCATGTAAAGAAACCGAAGCTTTACAGAAGTAAGATAGCAACCCATTACATAACCAAAACAAGATGCGGCTCCCGTGTCCGGCACAGGTCACCTTGAGGTTGGTGCAACCCGTGGGGCGCCCTCAATTACACATCAAAACGAGAAAAAAGGGTGCTGCCGTGTCCGACACGGGTCAGCTTGAGGTTGGTGCAGCCCGTGGGCGCCCTCAGTTGATTGTTCCGCCAGCGCGGAGCATGGGGCTTCCACAGGGGTGTGGGTATGATCGCGGAAAGATCGTTTCGCCAGCGCGGAGAATGGGGCTTCCACTTGGGCATGGGCGGGAGCTCTCGCGAGCCCATCAGGCGAACACAATGAGAGGCTCCGGGACATGTATAGCCCCATTTCGTTCGTACGCGTGAGGGTCACGGGTAGAACTTGCGGAGGTGTTGGATGTTCTAGGCGTTAGGCACAGGAACTCCGTCCTCCGTCTCCAGCCGGGCTGAGCCGGGCCTGGAGACATGAGTAACCCTGAAAGGGCCTTCCCACATAGGTGAGAGTTTGTGAAGTCCCTCTCTAGAGAGGACCCTGCGCAGGACAAGATCGCCGACCTCGAGAGTGCGAGGGTGGATGTTGCGGCTGTGGTAGCGACGCAAGGCCTGCTGGTACCTCGCGGCATGAAGAGCGGCATGGTGGCGGCCCTACTTGAGGAGCAGCAGATCGGTCTCCCGCGAGCCATCCTGATGCACCTCGTCGAAGGCAAGGACTCGCGGGGAGCCGTGCTTAAGCTCCAATGGAAGGACCGCCTCAGCTTCGTAGATGAGGAAGAAGGGGGTCTCGCCGGTAGGCTTGCTTGCCGTCGTGCGGATGGACCACAGCACAGACTGCAGCTCTTCGAGCCAGCCCTTGCCACAAGCCTCGAGCTTCTTCTTGAAGCTCCTTGTTTTGAGGCCCTTGAGGACCTCGGCGTTGGCGCGCTCGGCCTGGCCATTGCTTCACGGATATGCCACTGAGGCGTTGCAGATCTGCGTGCCAAGGCTGGCGCAGTAGGACCTGAAGAAGCCGCTCGTGAAATGGGAGGCATTATCGGTGATGATGCGGTTGGGAACTCCAAAGCAGCTCACGAGGCCCTTGATGAACTTGACGGCAGAGCTTGCCGGGATGGTGCGCACAGGCTCGACCTCTGCCCACTTGGTGAACTTGTCGATGGCGACGTAGAGGTAGCGGTAACCGCCAGCCGCACGAGGGAAAGGCCCCAGGATATCCAGCCCCCAGGCCATGAGAGGGGAATCGTCTGGAGGCCCTGCGCCGGCTGGTGGATCTGCTCGGCGTGGAACTGGCATGCCTCGCAGGCTTGGACCAGCACGATGGCGTCACACAGCGCAGTGGGCCAGTAGAAGCCACTGCGGAACACCTTGCCGACGAGGGTGCGTGACGAGGAGTGCTGGCTGCAGTCTCCTCCATGGATATCGGCGAGCAACTCACGCACTTGTTCTTCAAAGATGCACCGCAGCGAGACGCCTTTGGGGCGCCTGCGGTACAGCTCACCGTCTTGTAAGCACTAAGCGGTGGCCTTCCGGGCCACACGCTCTGCTTCTGAGTCCTTCTCTGGGAGGGTGCCGTGAAGCAAGTAAGCCTTGAACTCCGCGGCCTAGCTATCCACTCGAGGCTCCAGCGCCAGTAGCAGGCAGGCTCCTAAGGCTGGGCCATAGTCCGGCGCACCCGTGGGCGGTGCGGCTGGGAGTTCCTCACGAAGGAGCGTGGTGCTCGCGGCAGGAGGTGCGGCTGATGGTTTGAGGAACCTTTCCGCGAAGACTCCGGGGCTCTGAGGCTCGCGGCGAGATGCTCGTTTGGCGATGTCGTCAGCTTCTTTGTTGCCACTGCGGGGGACGTGTTGCAGCTCCAGGCCAAGAAAACGCTTCTCAAGATTACGTACCTCGTCTAGGTAGGCGGCCATGTGCTCGTCCTTGGGCTTGTAGCTTTTGTTGGAGAAGTTGACGAGAAGTTGCAAATCGCCCTTGATGATCAGGCGCTTGATGCCCAGAGCAAACACGGCCTTGAGGCCGGCTATGAGGCCCTCATACTCTGCGATGTCACTGGAAACCTTGTCGGTGTGCCTGAAGCAGAGGTGTACGGCGTAGTAGAGCCTGTCTCCTGTTGGCGAGGTGAGCAAGACTCCAGCCCCCGCGCCCTGTCGTGAGAAGGCGCCGTCGAAGCGCATGGTCCAGCCGCCAGGCACCTCATCCCCTGGCAGGAGGGATTTGGCATCGCGAGGCTCCACCTCGTATGTGCCCATCCACTCCGCCATGAAGTCGGCCAGAGCCGCGCCTTTGATGATTCTGGTGGTGGAGAACTCCAGCTGGAAGGCTTGCAGCTCGATGTTCCATTCGGCGACGCGGCCGGCGGTGTTGGGGCTGCGCAAAACTTGCTCCAAGGGGTAGGAAGAGATGACCTTGATGGGATGACCCTGAAAGTAGTGGCGCAGCTTCCTGGAGGCGACGAGGAGCACGAGGAGGAGCTTCTGCTGCATGGGGTAGCGCTCGCGCCCATCCCTTAGCACGGTGCTGACGAAGTACACGGGGTGTTCGACGAGGCGCGTAGTTGTGGTGGCAGCTTGCTCTCCAGGCGCCTCGCGAGGCTCGACGGGCCCGGGGAGCTCACGAGGCTCAAGAGGCTTGCGAGGCTCGGCGGGCTCACGAGCCTCCGGAGGCTCGGGAAGCTGAGGAAGTGTAGAGGGTTTCTCCTTAGCACAGACGCGCTCCTCTCACATCGCCACCAGCGCCGCGTTGGCCGTCTGAGGGGTGGCCGCCAAGTACAGGAGCAAGGGCTCGCGAGAGCGTGGCGCGACCATGATGGGCGGGCTCGTGAGGTACCTCTTGAGGTCTTCAAAAGTGGCGTCTGCCTCAGGAGTCCACTTGAAAGAGCTGGACCTCTTCAGGAACTTGAAGAAATGCAGGGCCTACTCGCCAAACTTGGAGATGAAGCGCCCCAGGGAGGCCATACATCCTGCCAAGCGCTGCATTTCCTTGAGGGTCCGGGGGCACGCATTTTCTCGATGGCCTTGATTTTCTCAGGGTTGTCCTCGATGCCACGGTGCGAGACCAGGAAGCCGAGGAGCTTGCCGGAAGGAACTCCGAAGATGCACTTCTCGGGGTTGAGCTTGAGGTTGACCTTCCGCAGGTTGGCGAATGTTTCCTTGAGGTCCGCAATGAGGGATCCAGCCTCGCGAGACTTGACCACGATGTCGTCGACGTAGGTCTTCGCGTTCCTCCCCATCTGAGGCCCCAGCGTGATGCGCATTAGCCGTTGGAAGGTGGCGCCTGTGCTCCTCAAGCCGAAGGGCATGCAGACGTAGCAATATATGCCACAGGAAGTGATGAAGGCCGTCCTCTCCACATCTTCGGCCGCCATCTTGATCTTGTGATAGCCTAAGAAGGCATCTAGGAAGCATAGCAGATCGCACCCGGCGATGGAGTCCATGATTTGGTCGATGCGGGGCAGCGGAAATGGATCTTGAGGGCAGAACTTGTTAAGGCTGGTGAAGTCGACGCACATGCGCTCCTTGCCACCTTTCTTGGGGACGACGACTGGGTTGACGAGCCATTCGGGATGGCACACCTCGCGGATGACCCCATCTTCTTGGAGCTTCTGAACTTCCTTGACGATGAAATCCTGCTTTTCTGGCGCCCGGCGCCGTGCTTTTTTGCTTGACGGGGCGTGCATTGGGGCACACCGCTAAGTGGTGCTCGATCACCTCCCTCGGCACACCGGACAAGTCAGATGCTTTCTAGGCAAAAACATCCGAGTTTGCCCGAAGAAAGGTGACGAGCGCGCTCTCCTATGCAGGAGGAAGGCCAGTGCCGATGGTGAAGGCAGGGCCGGAGCCACTGCCGTCCACCGACACCTTCTTCGTCTCGGCGCGGTCCTGAGAGAACAGCTGCTTCTTCTTCGCGGGCGCGGCCTCAGGAGGCTCGACCGCGTCCTCGTCAGCCGGATGCACGACAGCGGCAGCCTTGTAGGCGTGCTCCAGGGAGCAGATTGCGTTCTTCTCATCGCAGGTGACAGTGATGATGCCACTGCAGCCAGGCATCTTGAGGACGTAGTAGGCATGGTGGGTCGCCGCCATGAACTTGGTGAGAGCTGGGTAGCCCAAGATGGCGTTGTAAGGCAGGCCGATGTGCGCCACGTCGAAGTCGATGAGCTCGGTGTGGTAGTCTTGCGGGTGCCAAAGGTGACGGGGAGGCACACTTGCCCCAGAGGGATGGTGGAGCCGTCGGTCACTCCGGAGAAGGGCCTGGTCGGCATCAGCTGGTCATAGGGAACTTGGAGTGTATCGAAGGTATCGATGGAGATCACGTTGAGGCCGGCGCCTCCGTCGATGAGGGTCTTGGTGACCGCGACGTTGCTGATAGTGGGAGTGCACAACATGGGGAGTACGCTTGCAGAGGCCGCAGACTTGGGGTGGTCCTTGGAGTCGAAGGTGATGGCGTACTGCGACCACTTGAGGGGCAGCGCGGCCTCAGGCCTCGGGAGGGCGGCCTTCACCTCACAAGAGAGCTGCTTGAAGTGGCGGTTGGACATGGGGGCCTGAGTCCCGCCAAGGATGCAGGTGACCATGCGAGGCTCCTCGTAGCCCCCAGCGCCCTCATCAGGCTGGTTGATGTCGTTCCTCTGGGGTGGCGGCGGCAGCGGCGGGAGAGCGGCGTGGCCTGAGGGTTCGCCTCGCGAGACTGGTCACGCCAGGCAGCCTAACAAGGCTGGTCGCGCCAGGCGGCCTCACAAGGCTGGTCACGCCAGGCGGCCTTGCGAGGCTGGTTGCGCCAGCCCTGGCGGAAGTTGCCGTTGCCGTTGCGGGCATCCCAGTGGTTGCCGCCGCAGCCACCTCCGCGACCGGCACTACGGACATTGCAGTCGTCTCGGCGGCCTTGGCGCTCGTCGCGGAGCAGCTTGAGCTCCTGGCAGTCCTCGGTGCTGTGGGAGCGCACATTGTGGTAGGCGTAGAGCGACCGGTTATCTTTCCTGGGCTCGTCGTGGTCGCTGCCGCGCTTCTGCTCGGGCTCCGCCGCAAGCATGGCCGGGCCCTTACGCTTGACTTCCTTGTTCTTGGTCTTGGCGGCCTCGAGCGCCGCATCGGGATCGTTGTGGACGAAGAGGCGACCTTCTTCAGCCTTGGCGCACTTGTCAGTGAGGTCGAACAGCTCAAGCACTAAGTCAAGCTCGTCGTTGATGGCAAGCTTCTCGCGCATCTTGACGTCCGTGACGCCGGTGGAGAACGCAGAGATGACGGCCGCGTCGGAGGCGCACGGGATCTTGTTGCGCACTTGGCTGAAGCGCTGGATGTACTTGCGGAGGGTCTTGTCTGGGCGCTACCGCACGTGCCATAGGTCGTTGATGGTGAGGGAGCAGTCTTGCATGCCCTTGAAGTTGGCGACAAACTGGCTGCAGAGCTCAGCCCACAATGAGATGGACGCCTCGGGGAGGTTCATGAGCCAGGAGCACGGGCCGCCCTTGAGGGCCATGGGGAACCAGTTCGCCATGACCTTGTCTTCGCCGTTCGCCGCCTCGACGCTCAACGCGTAGACCTGAAGGAACTCAGTAGGGTTGGGGGTGCCATCGTAGCGCGGGGCCAGCTCAGGCTTGAACTTCGCGGGCAACACCACCTGACGCAGCTCGCGGGTGAAGGCGCGGCAGCCCACACCGCTCGAGGGGACGCCGCCGGTGAGGGTGGCGCGGTTCTGGCGCCCTGCCGCCATAACCTACTGCACGGCCTGGTCCTGGCACTGGCGCTGCCACTCGAGGAGCACTCGCACGTCAGGGGGAGCGCGTCGGATGATCTGGCAGCTGGCCTCGTCACGGGCTGGCGGGGACGTGCCACAGGACGGCTCACGCGCCCGCGCGTTGCGCTTGGGCCCGCCGAGCTCGTCGCGCAGAGGAGGCGGTGGGGGAGCACCGTGCGCCAGGTCCCCAGTGCGAGACGGCGGAGGGTGGAGCGAGTGGGAAGGCGCCGGAGCGTCCCCGGCAGCGTTGACGAGCTCGGTGATGCGACCAAGCCAGGCGTCATAGCCAGCGTCAGCTGGACGGTAGCGGAGTAGCTCGCGCGCCATGAGTAGTGCGGCCTGCGCGTTCGGCGGCCCATGGGGGGCGAGGGAGGAAGAAGCCGTGGCGGTATAGCCGTTCACCTGCACGGAGGGGTGCAGGGAGGAGTCCTGCTGCTCACGGGCAGCGGGGTCAGTGGCGGCAGGCCGGCAGGAGCCTCGACAGGGCGGCGGCGGTTGCCGCGGGCCACCGGCTCTGTCAGAGCCACGCGGCCAACCCTGCGCTCGGCGCGCTCGCGTCGTGCGTCGGCCATGAGGCTGGTGGAATGGAGGGCGCAGCGGGAGAACAGTAGCGCACCCCTACCTGGCCCGCCAAATGTCAGAAGTGGGGCTCCGGGGACCCAAAGGTTCGAACACTGGGGTGAGCTTGTTCCTACCCCTTCGTCCCCTACCACGGCAAACTACGGCGAAGCTACGGCGGGAGCACACTAGCGAGGAGCGGACCGTGGACTCAACGGTTTACCCAGGTTCGGGCCACCTTGCGGTGTAAAACCCTACTCCTGCTTGGTTTTTGATTGTAGTGAGCAAGAGAGTGTTCTCGCGTACAAGGTAGGAGAAGGAGTCGACAGAGTTGGATCGGATCCTCTACCACGATGGCATCATTGTCCCTATACACCTGCCTTGGTCCTCTTCCCCCTCAAAACTTGGCGGGTTTTGAAAAGGGACAGGCACTCAGGCTATCTTGACTAAAGGCGGTCTTCGCCTGCAAAAGCAGGATCCATGACGCGCCGCTGGGCTCGGTGATGACCTCCGCCCTACGCGCCCGCCGTCTTGGGCTTCCTTCGCCGATCGGGCAACCTTTGGGGCCGCTTTGGGAAGCGGAGGGCTGACCTTGCTCCCTTAACGCAAAAGAGGAAACCATCTTCATCCACGCCTGCTGGCGCAGCCTCTGTCGCCGCGCGCGTCAGCAACGTGATGGGCACGAGGCCACGCAGCCGAGCTGAGCATCCCTCTCCTTGAGCGCCATTGGGAGGAAGCATCGGGAGGTCACCTCGGGAGGCCGCCTCGCGAGGGTGTTGGTGAAGATGCCAGGTCTTGTTCGTCGCTCCTTGAGGAGGGGTCCTCAGGAGGTCAAGGTCTCATGAGGGGGCTTGGTGAGATGCTTGATGATGACGGCCTGCTAGGCCCACGCCAGGCGTTGCACCCTGGGCCAAAGGCAGGCGGGCCTGTATACCCTGGGTTCCATGGGCCCGATAGTTGCCGCCGCGGCCACCTCGGCGACCGGCACCGCGGCCATTGCGGTCGTCTCGGCGGCCCTGGCGCTCATCGTGGAGCAGCTTGAGCTCCTGGCAGTCTTCAGTGCTGTGGGAGCGCACGTTGTGGTAGGCGTAGAGTGGACGGCCGTCTTTCCTGGGCTTGTCATGATCACGGCCGCACTTCTGCTCGGGCTCCGCCGCAAGCATGGCAGGGCCCTTACGCTTGACGTCCTTGTTCTTGGTCTTGGCGGCCTCGAGCGCCGCGTCAGGGTCGTTGTGGACGAAGAGGCGGCCTTCTTCAGCCTTGGCGCACTTGTCAGCGAGGACGAACAGTTCAAGCACTGAGTCTACCTCGTCGTTGATGGCGAGCTTCTCGCGCATCTTGACGTCCGTGACGCCAGTGGAGAACGCAGAGATGACGGCCGCGTCGAAGGCGCGCGGTATCTTGTTGCTCACATGGCTGAAGCGCTGGATGTACTTGCAGAGGGTCTCGTCTGGGCGCTGCCGCACGTGCCGCAGGTTGTTGATGGTGAGGGAGCGGTCTTGCGTGCCCTTGATGTTGGCGACGAACTGGCTGCAGAGCTCGGCCCACGATGAGATGGACGCCTCGGGGAGGTTCATGAGCCAGGAGCGCGGGCCGTCCTTGAGGGTCATGGGGAACCGGTTCGCCATGACCTTGTCGTCGCCGTTCACCGTGTCGACGCTCAGCGCGTAGAGCTGAAGGAACTTAGCAGGGTTGGGGGTGCCGTCGTAGCGCGGAGGTAGCTCAGGCTTGAACTTCGCGGGCCACACCACCCGACGCAGCTCAGGCTTGAACTTCGCGGGCCACACCGCTCGAGGGCCACACCACCCGAGGCAGCTCAGGATTGAACTTCGCGGGCCACACCGCTCGAGGGGACGCCTCTGGCGAGGGCGGCGCGGTTCTGGCGCCCTGCTGCCGCAACCTCCTGGACGGCCTGGTCCTGGCACTGGCGCTGCCTCTCAAGGAGCACTCGCACATCGGGAGGCGTGCGTTGGATCATCTGGTAGCTGGTCTCGTCACGGGCTAGCGGGGATGTGCCACGGGATGGCTCGCGCGCCGTGTAACACCCCAAAAACTTAACCATATTTTTATTAAATAAAATTTGGCCAGAAATAAAATTTTGAATTATACTAGGTCTTTTATTAATTTTAGAATATTTTTTGTTTTCTGTTTTCTAAAATTCTTCCCTCCATATAGAAAATTTTGGAAATAATACTATGGGATTTGGAAGTTCTCTTAAGACACTTAATTTATATTCGAATAACAGTAGGTAGTATTTTCATAATAAAATTTGCTCAGGAATAATTCTTTTAATAGAATTTTCAATACTTTAAATGCCTCTATTGCACTCCAACTATTTTAAATAATTCTTTTAAAATTCCAAAAAAATTACGAGAGGTCATGTGATGCCTATAGATCACTTTTATGTAGAAACCCAACTTGGTCTTTTGAAAATTTTGAGTAAAACATCCTCTTTTCTTTTCTGGTCCAGATTCAGCTTTGAACTGCAACCCCAATTTTTATTGCTCCAAAAATTCTGAAATTATTCCCACTTATAGTCCTTCCTAAGAAACCCTTAAGTCCAGAAGATCAGCTCCATTGGAATCTTTTTAGTTTACTAAATAATTCCACGCAGTTTCTGTCCAGAACTGTATTTCAACAAAACTTGCACTAGCAAGTTTTGTATTTTTCCAAACCAATCATACCACCATATCTATCATCTAAGGAGACACCATACTGTTAATTTTCACCTCCAACAAAATTCACTATGATGCCCTAGCATTTTGTCAAACAGCTTGTGGGCATGACAGAAACTTTGCATCTTTCTAACTTGCATTGGGCACTTGGGCATCGGACCAAAACAACATGTCCATCACTCTTATCAGATCAATTGTTACCACCCTGCCAAAAACCAGACCATTTGGATCACCCTAGAGCACCATGGCTTATCATCGAGCACCTGGTGTGCATTCGAGAGTGTGGCCAGAACGGGACCAGCACGCCCGTTTTGCACCCACGGCACGCCCGAGCCCTGTCAACCTCCTGCTGCCTTCCCTGGCTTGCTTCTCACTCCCCTGCACCTCTGCTGCGCCAGCAAGCACCCCCCCTGCACCGGAGCTCGACGCTAGCACCGACTAGCGCCGCCACCGACCGACCACCGCCGCAAGTCAACTCGGGGACGGCGCCGCCCAAACCACCTGGTGTCCTTCCAAGCCAACCGGCGCGCTCTAACCTTAACTTCCAACCACCCGAACCTATCCGGAGCCCAACCACCTCGACGGCGCCATTGATGGCTGCGCCACCGTGTCCACCTCTGGAGGCCTCGGAACCGCCTTGCCCACGCTATAAAATCCCTCCCCCGAGCTCTCTCTCATCATGACCACCTTCCCCTCTCCCTCTGTAAGCTTCCCGTGGAAGGAAAACGACCGAATCGGCCTTCTTCTTCATCCACGACCAGCGTTGCCGCCTCCAACTCCGGTTAAATCCGACACCACCAGAGCGTCCCTCCCTCCGTTCTCCTCTCCAGCTGCCTTCCCTCGACCCCACGAGTCCACTTCCCCACCCAATCTTGCTCGGGAGCCACCGTAGGCGGAGACCCCTCTCGTGCCCGTAGTCGCCGTCCGCCGGGATCGCAACCACCGGAGCTCCCGAGCTCTCCGATGACCAAGTCCTACCACCACGGGATCGCCAGGAACTCCTGGGCATGACGGTGTGCTCCTCTCTCGGAACCGTGCCTCCAATCGCCGGCGAGGGTCGCCGAAAGCCTCGCCTCCGCTCGGCCAGAGGAGGGAGATGACGGTTTGACCCAGGGTCAAGCCCGACCCATTGGCCCCGCCTGTCAAAGGCTCGGCGAGGAGGCCGGGCCGCTGACGGGTGGGCCCTGCCCCGGTTAAGTGGAGACGGACAATCACAGAAGCTGCCTTCGCGCGTGGAAAGCGGAAACCCAGAAATACGCTTTCGACGTCGCAATCCTTCCGCGCGGCCGAACGGCTGGGCTTGGCCCAGTAGCGCCGTGCGACTAAATCGCGCTCAGGGCGCGCTTCTGCCTTTCCTCTTTTCTTTTCCAGTAGTTTTTAAATAATTCCACAGTAGTTATTTCTACTCCAAATTTGATGATTCAAATTTCTAAATACTTCTAAAATTATTCTCTATCATTGCAGCTAGGGTGAACATTTTTACTAAGCTTTGTTTCTGTAGGAACTTTTAAATAGTCCATTTAGTCATTTATTTCAGCTTAGAAACTCTCTAAGTAAATCATATGAACTCCAAATAAATTGATTCTTTTTCTGAAATCCCTTATAATTCATCTAGTTTATTTTAGGATTTATATGAAAAATTTCCAAACAAATTTTTAATACTGTTTTAGCTCTATGTGGTAATTGCAATATTTTTGAAAATAGGAAATGGAGGGAAGAGAATTTTCAAAACTTTTGGAGTGCACCCAATATTTCTGCATGATCAAGGCAAGTATTTTGAACACTTGATATGGTGAACGCATGATACTTGCTAGCTAGAATATTTGAATTATGGTTACGATAATTTTTAATGGAATATGCATATTGCTATTTTTGCATGCATGATCCATGGCTATTCTGTTATCCTCTTTTAAACATGAAGTATGAGAGAGCATGGTTATTTTCACATGTCACATATGCCTGTGTTGGGTTGGACTAATCTGCAGGAAAGAATCAGACACGGGGAAAGTGACCGTGAGACTGAATTCTCGTTGAGACGAGAATGATCAGCGAGGGCATGTTGGGACATGCCAGTAGGTGACCCTGTTGGGTATTACCAAGAAATATCTATTGTGCTAATCACTACAGGAATTATAAACCTCCTGAGTCGACCGTAGATTGAGTCTTGTTCCGGTAACCCCCATACTTGTTTCGTGCTACCACTTGTCCCTGCCACAGGTAGGGTATGGTTTAGTAAGTTGATAACCCCTTTCGGTGCACACACCGTACAGAGAGGCCATGGTGAAAGATGCCAGAGGCCTCTGGTAGGCATGTCACCTGGTCAGGGGGCATGGGTGTATCCGGCTGGGCCGAGAGGGGGGCACCCCTTGTAATCCGCACATATGAATAGTGATCCCATGCTATTCGAGATTGTAGTCTCCCCGACTCAGAGTTTTTCTTGAACGATGCTTTGGGTGATTCCTGGCAATCGGAAAGCTAATCTGGTGTGTGCTGGTCAGGTGTGTTTTCAACCCAAAGACCGTAATGGGAATTAGTCAGCGTCTCGGTGCTGGCTAAAGAAATCCTTTACTTGTGGGTAAAGAGTACACCCTCTGCAGAGTTATACCTATTCGAATAGCCGTGTCCGCGGTTTAGGACTACAGTCTGGGTTGGTCAAGTGTCGGTCTTAGTGTCGGTCTCCGGAGGAAATAATTAAATTGAGCATGATTTATTTTGCAGGAAAATTATTGTTGCCACTGACGCTATCATGAGTATTATGGTTGTCATGAATATTATTGTTATTATTATGGACTAACCGTTTCTCTTATTTTTATTTTCTGAGTATCCCATGGGCTGGCTAGACTACCCGGGCACTCATTTATTTTCAAGACCTCTCGTGGCGTCGCTTGAGTTCTCGGGTGGTCTGTCTCGCCCTATTCTCTTTTAGACACCCATTTGGCATTTCTTTCCAAGACCTCTCGTGGCGTCGCTTGAGTTCTCGGGCGGTCTGTCTCGCCCAATTCTCTTTTAGACACCCGTTTGGCATTTCTTTTCAAGACCTCTCGTGGCGTCGCTTGAGTTCTCGGGCGGTCTGTCTCGCCCGATTCTCTTTTAGACACCCGTTTGGCATTTCTTTCCAAGACCTCTCGTGGCGTCGCTTGAGTTCTCGGGCGGTCTATCTTGCCCAATTCTCTTTTAGACACCCGTTTGGCATTTCTTTTCAAGACCTCTCGTGGCGTCGCTTGAGTTCTCGGGCGGTCTGTCTCGCCCGATTCTCTTTTAGACACCCGTTTGGCATTTCTTTTCAAGACCTCTGATGGCGTCGCTTGAGTTCTCAGGCGGTCTGTCTCGCCCGATTCTCTTTTAGACATCCGTTTGGCATTTTTTTTGGATTCTCGGGCGGTTCAGTCTCGCCCGATTGTCCACTTTTAACTTTCTTGGTTTGTCACTAACATTTTAATTTTTCTGCATATGCTAATATTTATCATGCCATGTTTTAAATTTCAGCACCGTAGTAATATTCATCATGACATGATTTAATTTCGTTCAGCATGCGCAAATAATTTAACCCATCATGACCATATGCATTCGGTATATCTTTTGTTCATTATGTTTGCGAGTACATTCAAACGTACTCACAGGCTTGTCCCTGGCTATTTAATTGGCCAGGTCAGGAGTTCGATGGGAAGTACCACAACGACGTCCATGCGGAGACTAGGATAGCGGCCACGCGGATAGGAATTATCCAGGTCAGCCGTTCCTGTGGGAATGGAGCCCCATCGGCATTGGAGAACCACGAGTCGCTTCCGTCATCCTCCCTAGAAATCATTGTTGTATCATTGGACCTTTATGGTCTTGTATCCAATTCTTTTAATTGCTTGGTAATCGGTAACAAGGACATGTCCACCAGTAACAGTAATCCTGGGCTGGTGACGACACGAGGGGTTAATTTCTGGGATATCATGTCCCAGAAATCCGGCCCCGACAGCCTTGGTATCAGAGCCAGGCTAACCACTGGCTAATCCTATCTTAGCCTGGTCATTATCCCTAGGTTTACACACCGTCCAAATCTTTCCTGTCCGTAGCCAAGCCCATCTCATCCGATAAGCCTACACAGTGACTAGCCGACATCTTTTCACAGTCGGTGCCCAACCTATCAGTCCTGCCCATAGGTCGTGTGCCTGTGGCCGGCACCTGAGTTGTCCCATCCACAAGCGTGTGATGGAAGACTCTACTGGCTTATAAAGGAAGCCTTGCCCCAACTCAGCACATCACAGCCTCACTCTCAGTTCGAAATCCAACCACCAAGATGCCTGGCCCCATCGTTCACAACGAGACCACCGCAGTCGAGCTTGGTGACTTTGTGGCCATCCTTGCCAATCTCACCCGTCGTGCTTTCGGCATCGAGGAGCCGCCTGAGTATGTTGTGTACCAGGAGCACACGAGTGATGCCATCCTCCATTTCTAGGCCACGGTGCACATCTATGGGAGGGGCACCGCATCGGAACGCCCCTACCGGTTCACCGGGAGGACGACCTCCGACGAACCCCAAGCCATCCAAATTGCAGCCCGGGAGGCTGTAGTTCAACTCCGGCATCTGTCGCCGAGAGTTAACATTCGCCCCTTCTACTACTACCCTAGCTGTGAAGGCTATGGTAGCCCGACCCAGGTTGCCAACGGAGACCATGAGTCAGATCCTGCCCTGGTGCATTTGGTGCGCTACCTGAGAGCGCAAGAGGTACTATTAGATTAGGTCACCCTTGATCTGATTGCGACCCGCAGAATGCTCGCTCTCCTGACCACAGTAAGAAGTGAAGCTGCACCCGCCACCGACACCCCGATAGTGCTGCTTGGGAGGCCTGTTGAGCCCCCAAGTTCCGTCCTCGTTATCTACCCAGGCAGTGCCTTCGCCTTCCCCGAGGAACTCCGTCGTCTCTTGGAGACCCACTCCAACGGGACGGTGACCTCGATACCCCGCGAAGGGCACCACCGCTACCCCAGCCTTATAACTCCCCATCCGACCCCGGTCAACTCTGACACTGAAGCTCACGGAGAGGCCTCGACATCTATAAGACGCGCCCGGCTAGATGTCGATGAGGTGGACTGAGTCCACCAGTATTGTTGTAGAGCCTTAGTGGCCCTGTTACCCTGTATTTTCGTAGTAGCGGTTGTATGGTGTAGTAAGTTTGTAAACCACTTGTGTGCCAATGGTAGTATGCGTGCCCTGTCATAAATTGTGGACGTGTGGTGACTGAGTAAATTCTGGACGTGACTGCCGAACACCCTAACTGACACGCACAGTAATACGTCACATTCCTTGTTGGGATCGAGGCCTGAGTTTTTGACCAGACAGCCCTGCGCCGGAACCGGTGCACAAGTCGTACTGGCACCGCTTCATATTTCCTCACCCAGGCACTCTATAAGAGGCCATATCCGCAAACCACACCAGCCATCATCACCTCGAGCACTGCTTTTCCCCATCCACCTATCCATGTCTCACCCCGGAGTCTACCTGAGAACACCCGATGCAAGCCCTGGTAGTTTTGTTAAGATTTTGTGGGATTTTACCCGCAATACCCTTGGTTCCATCCACCCACCCCAGTATGAGTTGTTCAAATCGAGAATCACTCCTGGTCTCTCAAAATACTGGGCAGCTGTGCACATCCCACCAGCAGATTTAAACCAAGGCCCTCCATATGTTATCTTCATCGGGAGATCCATGCCAACCTCAGGCATGGCCATTGAGTCTGCTGCTTATGAAGCAATTACCCGTCTTCGATCCGTGGTACCCTGTGCCAGTGCAAGGGAATACTGCTATTTTCCAAGCCGCGCAGCTTTTGGAGCAGAAGCTACTTTCCGCTGTGAACGTATAGAGAGCGATCCAGCTATGGTCTATCTCATTCAGTATGTGATGGCCCAGGAACGTTTCACCCAGCAATTACTGGAGTATCTCCACTATCTTGCTATTCTGAATCCCCGGATCGCCATTGGCGGACCCCCTCTTCCAACTCAGGAGGGACGCGTTCTTCGTCTGCTTCCTCCACTTCCTCCACTCCCTCCGGAAGAAGAAGAATGTGCTCCAGCACCCGAAACCCTTCCGCAAGACCCCGTAGATCTTACCTTTGAAGCATAGACGGTTATGAGCATGGTTGCTGCTGCATCCAGCACTATTTTCGTGACGCAATTTTTGTGATGTATTTTAGGGTGTATGTCATAAGTGCATTGCTATGTTTGCATTCTACATAATATTGTTTGTTGTGATATGCATTTAATTCTTCCACCCTTAACAAATCTCGAGGACGAGATTTTCCTAAGGGGGGTAGAGTTTGTAACACCCCAAAAACTTAACCATATTTTTATTAAATAAAATTTGGCCAGAAATAAAAATTTGAATTATACTAGGTCTTTTATTAATTTTAGAGTATTTTCTGTTTTCTGTTTTCTAAAATTCTTCCCTCCATATAGAAAATTTTGGAAATAATACTATGGGATTTGGAAGTTCTCTTAAAACACTTAATTTATATTCTAATAACAGTAGGAAGTATTTTCATAATAAAATTTGCTCGGGAATAATTCTTTTAATAGCATTTTCAATACTTTAAATGCCTCTAATGCACTACAACTATTTTAAATAATTCTTTTAAAATTGCACAAAAAATTATGAGAGGTCATGTGATGCCTATAGATCACTTTTATGTAGAAACCCAGCTTGGTCTTTTCAAAATTTTGAGTAAAACATCCTCTTTTCTTTTCTGGTCCAGATTCAGCTTTGAACTGCAACCCCAATTTTTATTCCTCCAAAAATTCTGAAATTATTCCCACTTATAGTCCTTCCTAAGAAACCCTTAAGTCCAGAAGATCAGCTCCATTGGAATCTTTTTAGTTTACTAAATAATTCCATGCAGTTTATGTCCAGAACTGTATTTCAACAAAACTTGCACTAGCAAGTTTCGTATTTTTCCAAACCAATCATACCACCATATCTATCATCTAAGGAGAATCCATACTATTAATTTTCACCTCCAACAAAATTCACTATGTTGCCCTAGCATTTTGTCAAACAGCTTGTGGGCATGACAGAAACTTTGCATCTTTCCAACTTGCATTTGGCACTTGGGCATCGGACCAAAACAACATGTCCATCACTCTTATCAGATCAATTGTTACCACCCTGCCAAAAGCCAGACCATTTGGATCACCCTAGAGCACCATGGCTTATCATCGAGCACCTGGTGTGCATTCGAGAGTGTGGCCAGAACGGGACCAGCACGCCCGTTTTGCACCCACGGCATGCCCGAGCCCTACCGACCTCCTGCTGCCTTCCCTGACTTGCTTCTCACTCCCTTGCACCTCTCCTGCGCCAGCAAGCACCTCCCCTGCACCGGAGCTCGATGCTAGCACCGACCAGCGCCGCCACCGACCGACCACCGCCACCGACCGACCACCGCCGCAAGTCAACTCGGGGACGGCGCCGCCCAAACCACCTGGCGTTCTTCCAAGCCAACCAGCGCGCTCTAACCTTAACTTCCAACCACCCGAACATATCTGAAGCCCAACCACCTCGACGGCGCCATTGATGACTGCGCCACCGTGTCCACCTCTGGAGGCCTCGGAACCGCCTTGCCCACTCTATAAAATCCCTCCCCCGAGCTCTCTCTCGTCATGACCACCTTCCCCTCTCCCTCTGTAAGCTTCCCATGGAAGGAAAACGACCGAAGCGGCCTTCTTCTTCATCCATGGTCACCGTTGCCGCCTCCAACTCCGGTTAAATCCGACACCACCAGAGCGTCCCTCCCTCCGTTCTCCTCTCCAGCTGCCTTCCCTTGGCCCCACGAGTCCACTTCCCCACCCAATCTTGCTCGGGAGCCACCGTAGGCGGAGACCCCTCTCATGCCTGTAGCCGCCGTCCGCCGTGATCACAACCACCGGAGCTCCTGGGATCTCCGATGACCAAGTCCTACCACCATGGGATCGCCAGGAACTCGTGAGCACGACGGTCTGCCTCCAATCGCCGGCGAGGGTCGCCGGAAGCCTCGCCTCCGCTCGGCTAGAGGAGGGAGATGACGGTTTGACCCAGGGTCAAACCCGACCCATGGGCCCCGCCTGTCAAAGGCTCGCCGAGGAGGCCGAGCCGCTGACGGGTGGGCCCTGCCCCTGTTAAGTGGAGACGGACAATCACAGAAGCTGCCTTCGCGCGTGGAAAGCGGAAACCCAAAAATACGCTTTCGACGTGGCAATCCTTCCGCGCGGCCGAACGGGTGGGCTTAGCCCAGTAGCGCTGTGCGACTAAATCGCGCTCAGGGCGCGCTTCTGCCTTTCCTCTTTTCTTTTCCAGTAGTTTTCAAATAATTCCACAGTAGTTATTTCTACTCCAAATTTGATGATTCAAATTTCTAAATACTTCTAAAATCATTCTCTATCATTGCAGCTAGGGTGAACATTTTTACTAAGCTTTGTTTCTGTAGGATCTTTTAAATAGTCCATTTAGTCATTTATTTCAGCTTAGAAACTCTCTAAATAAATCATATGAACTGCAAATAAATTGATTCTTTTTCTAAAATCCCTTATCATTCATCTAGTTTATTTTAGGATTTATTTGAAAAATTTCCAAACAAATTTTTAATACTGTTTTAGCTCTATGTGGTAATTGCAATATTTTTGAAAATAGGAAATGGAGGGAAGAGAATTTTCAAAACTTTTGGAGTGCACCCAATATTTCTGCATGATCAAGGCAAGCATTTTGAACACTTGATATGGTGAACGCATGATAGTTGCTGGCTAGAATATTTGAATCATGGTTATGATAATTTTTAATGGAATATGCATATTGCTATTTTTGCTTGCATGATCCATGGCTATTCTGTTATCCTCTTTTAAACATGAAGTATGAGAGAGCATGGTTATTTTCACATGTCACATATGCCTGTGTTGGGTTGGATTAATCTGCAGGAAAGAATCAGTCACGGGGAAAGTGACCGTGAGACTGAATTCTCGTTGAGACGAGAATGATCAGTGAGGGCATGTTGGGACATGCCATTTGGTGACCCTGTTGGGTATTACCTAGAAATATCTATTGTGCTAATCGCTGCAGGAATTATAAACCTCCTGATTCGACCGTAGATCGAGTCTTGTTCCGGTAACCCCCATACTTGTTTCATGCTACCACTTGTCCCTGCCACAGGTAGGGGATGGTTTAGTAAGTTGATAACCCATTTCCGTGCACACACCGTACAGAGAGGCCATGGTGAAAGATGCCAGAGGCCTCTGGTAGGCATGTCACCTGGTCAGGGGGTATGGGTGTATCCGGCTGGGCCGAGAGGGGGGCACCCCTTGTAATCCGCGCGTATGAATAGTGATCCCATGCTATTCGAGATTGTAGTTTCCCCGACTCAGAGTTTTTCTTGAACGATGCTTTGGGTGATTCCTGGCAATCGGAAAGCTAATCTGGTGTGTGCTGGTCAGGTGTGTTTTCAAACCAAAGACCGTAATGGGAATTAGTCAGTGTCTCGGTGCTGGCTAAAGAAATCCTTTACTTGTGGGTAAAGAGTACACCCTCTGCAGAGTTATACCTATTCGAATAGCCGTGTCCGCGGTTAAGGACTACAGTGTGGGTTGGTCAAGTGTCGGTCTTAGTGTCGGAAAATAATTAAATTGAGCATGATTTATTTTTCAAGAAAATTATTGTTGCCACTGACGCTATCATGAGTATTATGGTTGTCATGAATATTATTGTTATTATTATGGACTAACTGTTTCTCTTATTTTCATTTTCTGAGTGTCCCATGGGCTGGCTAGACTACCCGGGCACTCATTTATTTTCAAGACCTCTCGTGGCGTCGCTTGAGTTCTCGGGCGGTCTGTCTCGCCCGATTCTCTTTTAGACACCCGTTTGGCATTTATTTTCAAGACCTCTCGTGGCGTTGCTTGAGTTCTCGGGCGGTCTGTCTCGCCCGATTCTCTTTTAGACACCCGTTTGGCATTTCTTTTCAAGACCTCTCGTGGCGTCGCTTGAGTTCTCGAGCGGTCTGTCTCGCCCAATTCTCTTTTAGACACCCGTTTGGCATTTCTTTGCAAGACCTCTCGTGGCGTCGCTTGATTTCTAGGGCGGTCTGTCTCGCCCGATTCTCTTTTAGACACCCGTTTGGCATTTCTTTTGGATTCTCGGGCGGTTCAGTCTCGCCCGATTGTCCACTTTTAAGTTTCTTGGTTTGTCACTAACATTTTAATTTTTCTGCATATGCTAATATTTATCATGCCATGTTTTTAATTTCAGCACCGTAGTAATATTCATCATGACATGATTTAATTTCGTTCAGCATGTGCAAATAATTTAACCCATCATGACCATATGCATTCGGTATATCTTTTGTTCATTATGTTTGCGAGTACATTCAAACGTACTCACAGGCTTGTCCTTGGCTATTTAATTGCCAGGTCAGGAGTTCGATGGGAAGTACCACAATGACGTCCATGCGGAGCCTAGGATAGCGGCCACGCGGATAGGAATTATCCAGGTCAGCCGTTCCTGTGGGAATAGAGCCCCATCGGCATTGGAGAACCACGAGTCGCTTCCATCATCCTCCCTAGAAATCATTGTTGTATCATTGGACCTTTATGGTCTTGTATCCAATTCTTGTAATTGCTTGGTAATCTGTAACAAGGACGTGTCCACCAGTAACAGTAATACTGGGCTAGTGACGACACGAGGGTTTAATTTCTGGGATATCATGTCCCAGAAATCCGGCCCCGACATGCCCGCGCGTTGCGCTGGGGCCCGCTGAGTTCGTCCCGCAGAGGAGGCGGTGGGGAGCGTTGTGCGCCAGGTCCCCAGAGCGAGACGGCGGAGGGCGGAGCGAGTGGGAAGGCGCCGGAGCATCTTCGGCGGCGTTGACGAGCTCGGTGATGCGACCGAGCCAGGCGTCGTAGACGGCGTCAACTGGACAGTAGCGGAGCAGCTTGCGCGCCATGAGTAGCGCGGCCTGCGCATTCGGCGGCCCACGGTGGGCGAGGGAGGAAGAGGCCATGATGGTGTGGCCGTTCGCCTACACGGAGGGGTGCAGGGAGGAGTCCTACTGCTCGTGGACAGCGGGGTCGGTGGCGGCAGAAGCCTCGACATGGCGGCGGCGGTTGCCGCGGGCTACCGGCTCCGTCTGAGCCACGCGGCCAGCCCTGCGCTCGACGCGCTCGTGACGTGCGTCGGCCTTGAACCTGGTGGAACGGAGGGTGATGCGGAAGAACAGTAGCGCACCCCCTACCTGGCGCGCCAAATGTTGGAAGTGGGGCTCTGGGGACCCAAAGGTTCGAACACTGGGGTGAGCTTGTTCCTACCTCTTCGTCCCCTACCACGGCTAAGCTACGGTGAAGCTATGGCGGGAGCGCGCTAGCGAGGAGCGGACCGTGGACATAGCTGTTTACCCAGGTTGGGGCCACCTTGCGGAGTAAAACCCTACTCCTGCTTGGTTTTGATTGTTGTGAGCAAGAGAGTGTTCTCGCGTACAAGGTAGGAGAAGAAGTAGTCGACCGAATCGGATCTCTCTACCACGATGGCAGCACTGTCCCTTTATACCTGCCTTGGTCCTCTCCCCCCTCAAAACTTAGGCGGGAAGGGTTGCGACACTTGGCGGGTTTTGAAGGGGGACAGGCGCTCAGGCTATCCTGACTAAAGGCGATCTTCGCCTGCAAAAGCATGATCCATGACGCGCCGATGGGCTCGGTGATGACCTCCGCCCTGCGCGCCCGCCGTCTTGGTCTTCTTTCGCCGATCGGGCAACCTTTGGGGTCGCTTTGGGAAGTGGACGCCTGGCCTTGCTCCCTTCACACAAAAGGGGAAACCATCTTCATCCGCGCCTGCTGGCGCGGCCTCTGTCGCCGCTCACGGCACGCGTGCGTCACCCACGTTTGGGCAAGAGACCGCGCTGCCGGACGGAACAGCCCTTGTCTGGAGCGCCTTCGGGAGGGAGCCTCGGGAGGCCGCCTCGTGAAATGGCCTCGCGAGGCTGCTTGTGAAGATGTTGAGTCTTGTTCGCCGCTCCTTGAGGAGGGTTCCTCAAGAGGCCAAGGCCTCATGAGGGGTCCTGTTGAGATGCTTGATGATGATGGCCTGCTGGGCCCATGCCAAGCGTTGCGCCCTGGGCAGAAGGCAGATGGGACTGGATACCCTGGGTTCCCCGCCCCGACAGCTGCATCTGGGCCTATTTCTGGTCTGAAGTGACATTCGGCCTCTTAACGGCCTGTAGTCTTCATGGATACATTTTAGCCCAACCTGGCTATCGGCCTGTTACAGGCCCGTGATATAGTTGGGCCTAATTATGGCCTGCTTTGCATCCACCTACTTATAGCCCATAATGTGATTGGGCCAACCAAGGCCCGACATAATTTTTGGCCTGTTAACGGCCCGTCATGTCATTGGGCCAATCATGGGCCGAGTTATATTTCGGCCTGCTGTCGGCCCGTGAATTGTTCGGCACAATTCAGGCCCAATCTACTTTTCAGCCTCCTAAAAGCCCAATGTATTTTCTGGCCTAACTAATGCAAGTGGTTTCATCGGCCTATTAAAGGATCGAAACAAATAATGGGCCAGTTTACGTCTAGGCCTGCTAAGGGCCCAGATGATTGTTGGCCCACGTTTCGGCCCATTTATAGCGATTGGCGGGCCGGCCAGTTTTAGTACCGTAATTTTTTATATATAAACCTAATGTTTTGGCCCATTGCGCTCCGTCGAAGCTTACGGCCTTTTCAGAGAGTGACGACATCATATACAGTAAATAAATTACAGCATCGAGACGAAGAATTAATCTAGACTATACAACAAATCAATTACGGCATATTACATCCACTGGGCATCAAAGTTCGCCGCCAGTGATAATAAAGCGCAACCAGACAGCAGATTACATATGCTGGGCATCAATGGCTGCCACAAGTGCAAATAAACACGCCGACAAAATAATATATAGAACCGACATCACTTCAACACAATTCAAGAAAGGTTAGCCCTGCCCAGGAGCTGCAGCGCAAGCAGCTGAGCAAGCTGATGAGACTGCGCTTGTTTGAGGCTTATATCCTCAAACTCTAGCTGCATAGCATCAATAGACGTCCTGTACTTTTGGTTAATCTTCCATAGAGATTGGAGTTCCAGTAGGAGTTGACCTGAATCATGTCTTTCTGCATGAATTTGAGACTGAAGAAGTCGAACAAATTCAGGCGGTGTTGGTGTACAACGACATGGGTGACCTCGTACCCAGACTTGTGCACAGGCAGTTGTAGCCTCCCTTCTGGCAAGGGCTTGATGGAGGAAAACTACAACCCAAGACTCAGCACCAAGACCATGAAGAAGACCTCAAGGCAGGTCATCGAGAAGTACTATTCTAAGTACTGAAGATCGACGATGTTCTTGCCGGCAAGCTTCACCCCGGCAAGGTAAAGACTAACGCTACGGTTGCTGGCAAGCTCCCTTCCCGGCAAGCAAGGCCTGGCAAGCTCCATGCTAGCAGGTTTGTTTCTGTCCCGTTACCGCACCACCTCACCATCGACTAGATAGGCTCGTGGGCTAGGTGTTGAGCGGGCAGGCAGTCAACATGGCCAGCCAAGGCAGGTGTCAGCACGCCACGCCAAGATAAATTTAATGACACCCATCTCTGGGACGTGTCGAGATTACAGGAGGGCGCCAGGACCGGTGGTATAGATCTTTTGCCCAAGGCCTCACCTCCCCGACGTAGCACCTTATGGTGCACTAAATGCGTTTGTCTTACCCCGTTGGAAGGTAAACGTGATGATGGTGCAAGTCACTGTTCACACTCTGTAATGACCGTATTAGCCATTGTGGTAACCCCTTGACCTATAAAAGGAGGCCCACGGCTACAGGTAGAACGGTCGACACCCGGTTCAATTACACGCGGTAGCTACATTTTCCCGAGCACCTTGCCGGAAAACTGCGCTCCCTTTAACCAGAGTTCATATTCAATCAACCACAGAGCAGGAGTAGGGTTTTACGCTCATAGCGGCCCGAACCTGGATAAATCCCCCATGTGTTCTTGCACTTACTAAAGACCTGCTCTTTGTCCCGTGCACGTCCCCTGAGCCGAATCGCAAAGGGACCCGTTCGGTCCCATAGATAGTCATTTCCCATGACATCTTTGGCGCGCCAGGCAGGGGCTGTGTGTGTCACAAATCAGTTCTTTGGTAGTGTGAGTACCAACTTCACCATCTTCGTCGATGGCGCCAAAGAAGAAGAGTGGAGCCACGAAGGCTCCTACCGTGACCAAGCCACCTTCCCAGGCGGCAGCAGGCAGCGCAGGCGGTGCAGCCGGTGCGCGTGCTACGGTTGGGACGGGCGGCGCAGGAGGCGCAATTGGTGCGGGTGCCCAGCACCCCCGCCACGATGCTGAGCCTAGCCACAGGACCGGCGATGTCACAGCCGGTCAACTTCCAAGACATTTTGGTGAGCGCAGTCATCATAGTAATAAAATTCATAGTGCTGCCACCCAGAACCCAGCTGCCGCAACATCCCGGAACGTAGCAGCAACCTCCAACAATGGGCGGGGAGGCGTACGCCGCGACCATCGCAAGATGGGCATGACACGCTCCCCCACATTGCTGGCGGTTCCAGACGACCGCAAGGCTGGATCCCCGTGCAGCAACTTCCGATTGCTCACGGAGTGCCGCCGCCACCACCACGTCCGCCTGTTGGCGAGCATGAGCCGCGGCGGCACAGACGTAATGAAGCTCCTTCTGGCTCCACTAGGAGTCGAGCGACGCCTCGTTCTGTGCTCCCAGCCATGCCGACCACGGTGGCCGAGGCCATGGTGCGGGTTCAAATACTTTTGAACTTCCCGCCAAGCCCAGACAAGATGCACGAATGGAGAGCCACCATTCAGAGCCTCATCAGTTTTGCCGATCCCGGCAAGACACAAGATGTGGGGCCCTCGCGGCGACCACCCACCATGCCGGCAGGACCCTCCGGCTACCTTGCCAGAGACGCCGCGCAGATGGTGTAGTCGCCTCGCCACCCCCACCGTCATAGTGGCCAGCCCGCCGGTCAGACGACCATGACGTGCTGTCCAGGGCTTCGTCAGATGCGCGCTACCGCCAAGATCAGCGCCAACTGCTCCGCGAGCGGTGCGACGAAGACACCCGCAAGAAGATCGAGTGGCACTAGGAAGCACGTCGTCAATCTGACGACCGTGCCAGGCCGGCGGTGAACGTGCTCGCTCCGGTAGCCGCTGGGTACTTGCCCTACGATGTGGGGTGCCCAGTGTTTACTCGTGAGCTGTGGCAAGTTCGCTGGCCGTCCACCCGAGCCTTCAAGCCAGAGATGCCCGACAAGTATGATGGCACACTCACCCCAGCCGAGTTCCTTGGCATCTACACCATCGCGGTGGAGGCTGTCGGGGGACGGGACGAGAAAGTGCTTGACAACTACTTCCCATTGGCGCTTCGGCCCAACGTCAGGTCATGGTTGATGAACCTACCTGAGGGCTCCATCTCTTCTTGGGCGGATCTGTGCCATCATTTCTTTGGCACTTACCAGGGTGGCCACATGCTCCCGGGTCAGCCCAGCAATTTGCAGGTGATCCCCCAAAGGGATGGAGAGAACCTCCGCAAGTACATACACCGGTTCAGCCGTGTGCACCACAACATCCCTGACATCCTGCAGGAGCCGGTCTCATCGGTTTAAGGAAGATTTTGGTGCTCTGATCTACAGAAAACCTAGGTTTGAACCTAGGATAACAGCAATCCTAAACACTTTAGCTTAGATTGTGTGTTTGTCCCCCACCTTACTCTCTCTCTCTTTGCTCCCCCCTTCAGTTCGTGATGTAATTATCCCCCTGTACTTTTGTTTTTTATTTATATTTAATTTAAGGCAGTAGGGAGCCCCCCTACTGTCATTGACCCCTAAAAAACATCCCTGACATCCATCCCGCAACTGTTGTTGCCGCGTCCCACACGAAGGCGCGCAACCGCAGGATGCGGTCAGAGATGAATGTCGAGCAGGTCAAGACCATCAACGATCTGTACGCCTTGGCGGATAGGTGTGCACGTGCTGAGAAAGGGAGGTGACTCCCCGGGGAGGATGCGGGTGCAGACGTCGATTCCGAGGATGACGACGCATCAACCCCACAGAAGAAAAACAGAAAGCACAAGAACAAGGCTGTACTGGCCGTCGAGAGCTCCGGCGACACCAATGCCACCAAGAAGCCAAAGGCAGACATCCCCGGCAAGGAGGTTGCCGGGTGCGATGCTTGCCGGGAAGCTGCGGCAGGCGAGAAGGCCGGCAAGACCGGTGGGCCGTACTGCAAGATCCACCGCACCAAGGGCCACGATCTCCAACAATGCCAGCAAGTAGAGCAACTTGTCAAAAAGCAGAAGCGAGAGTACGAGAAGCAAGATAAGGAGGAGGCCCAAGATGGTGCTGGTGGGTCCGGCAAGCAAGACCATGGTGGCCGCGGAGGCCGCCGTGGCAAGGCCAAGTAGCCAAAAGAGAAGGCTGCTCAGGGTCAGCAAGAAGAGGATGATAGTGATGAGGACGGAAGCGGGTCCAGCAAGGAGTTCCAAAATGCAGTGGATGCCATTTGTGTTCACGAAGGCGCATCTTTGCACTCCTCGCACCGGCAACTAAAGCAGTGCATCCGCGAAGTCAACGCTGCGGAACCGGTGGTGGAAGCACAGAAGCCACTCAAGTGGTCGCACTCGCCCATCGTCTTTGACGCCGAGGACCACCTTGATCGCACCACTTCGGTCGGGTGTTTGCCATTGTTGGTCTCACCAACAATTCGCAACCTCAAGGTGACGAAGTTGCTGGTTGATGGTGGGGCAGGCTTAAACTTGATCTCCCCAGATTTGATCAAAAGGCTGCATATCCCCGACAAGGATCTCGAGGAGACAAGCAATTTCCAAGAGACCAGTCCGGGGAGGAACAAGCCGAAGGGCCAAGTCACGTTGCCGGTCACGTTCGGCGGCAAGCACAACTATCGAACGGAGAATATTACCTTCAACGTCGTCAAGATGCCGCTATCGTACAATGGGATTCTAGGCCGCCCAGCCCTGGCAAAGTTTATGGCCGCGTCGCACTATGTGTACAACGTCATCAAGATGCCGGGGCCGATGGGGTTCCTCACCATCAATTCAAACCACAAGGATGTAATCATCTGTACTGACAAGCTCTACCGGGAGGTGGCGGCAGCAGCTGCCATCGAGGCGATTGCCCCTGCTGTCAAAGCTCCCAGGGAAGGAAAAAAGAAGACTAGCAAGACCTCTGGGAAGGACTCCGGGAAGTGCACTTCAGAGTGCAGCATCCCTGTCAAGGACATACCAGAGAGCTCTACTGGCAAGAGCAAGAGAGCCAAGGCTTCCGCATCCACGACCAAACAAGTTTCTGCGAAAGGGGATGGGACGAGTGGCACTTTTTTCTGAAAGTGCCACTCTCGGCAACAAATAGAGAGTCAAGCTCGTTGCCTTCCTACAGGCAAATGCCAGTGTGCTTGCCCGACAAGCACCTGACGTCCCTGAAGTTCTTAGGAGGGCAACTAAGCACCACCTTGTTCTTTGCCCTCATGCGAGACCCCTCAAGCAGAAGGTTAGGAAGCAAGCCTTGGTGCAGAAGCAATACTCCCCACGGAACTCAAACACGGGTCACCTCGAGTCTTGGCCTTCAATGAGGAGGACCAAGATGAGCTACGGCATGACGATGCCACGCTGCTTCAGGAAGATCGTTTCCAGGCTGCTGCCCGTGCTGCACGGCGCCAGCAAGCTTTGCGCTGCTGCCTTAGCCGCATAGTGAAAGCCAGGGACCTTGAGAAAGGCGACCTTGTTCCTCGTCGGATTCGATCCAGGAAGGATAAAAAACAAGTTTACACCGAAGTGGGAAGGCCCTTACCAGGTAATACGAGTCACAAGGCCCGGCACAGTCCATCTAGAGACCGAAGATGGCACTCCGGTGCTAAACTCATGAAATATTGAGCATCTTCGTAAGTTTTACCCGTAAGGCGCGGTTGCCGGGCTGCCCGGCAACCTATTTTGTACAAGTTTTCCGTCAAGGCATGTAATCCTTTGTACAAAGCCAAGCGTAGATCCCGTGCGAAATAAATAAAAGTTAGATGTTTCACAATTCTTTGTCAAGTACATATATATTTATGTGTTGCAGGCAGTCTTGTGTTACATTTTCCCTTGCATAAGGTGATTAACGAACCGCCAAGGTTCCAGCCTCCTCTTTTCTTTTCTTTCTTAAAGGAAGGAAGGATTCCTCGCGTACAAGTTTCCCGGGGGGAGTGACGGTATGGATACCAAAGGACGCGTCCAGGACGTCACCCTACGGCAAGAAGTACAACAAGGAATGAGCTAAGTTGTAAAACTTTGAAATAAATTATTTGTTGTAGTTGTGATTCTCCTTGAATGAGTTTGGCCTTTGTATGAGAAACCTGCATGCTAAGGAACCTTGTCGTGATTGACTACGCTCTTACTTTGCTTCGAGTCCGCTCAGCAACCTAAGTAGCCACGTTGTAACCGTCAAGCGTGACCTTGCCGGCAGCGACACTTCCGGCGAGCTGCTAAGGACCCGCTCCTCAAGCATTTATGGCAAGCGTGTGTGCACCGGCAAGCTTCCAGCAAGCATAGGGTACACAAATCATGCAAAGACAGAACGGAATAAGGAGAACAGTGCACATACATCCATCTTAAATACAAGTTATAATACATCAAAGCCAAGTGCAGTCTAACCTAAGATAAATTTGTCTTGTGCATAAACTACATCTGGAACAAAGAACGACAAGGGAGGCTAATCCCTGCGGTCACCCTCAGTCCTCGGGATCTGATTGATCTTGTCGATAAGGGGAAGGATGGCCCTTTCAGCAGCTGTGGTGTCCGTCCCCGACGGAAAGGCCTTGGAGACGTCGATGTCAGGATTCCGGCAGATAATCTTGATGAGCATCTTGGAGACGACCTCGAAGCAAAACTTCCGAGACTAGTTGGTAAAGCTGGCAGATCTCTTCTCATGATGTTTCTTCAGTATCTCGTGGAGTCCGTCGAAGAAGAGGGAGAGGCTGGCACTTCTAGAGTCATGCTCGCCAACTGCGAAGCAATGTTCCTCCCTGTCCATGACGCTCACCTGAGTAGCGACACGCTCGGCAACATCGACAAGGCGGCAAGTCCACAGATCCAAGGCTTTCTTGTGCTCCTCGAAAGAGTTCGCAGCATTAGCACACTAAGCCTTATCTTTTTCCCAGCTCTCCAGCAACTCCCTCTCTTTTTCCCTACCAACCTCCAGGTCCTTCTCCAGAGTTGCGAGCTTTGAATTAAGGTCTGCCAAGGAGTTTTTGACGGTCGAGAACTCTTGGGTTTTGTTGACGAGCTCCTCTTCAAGCTTCGACACTTTGGACTCCAACTCTGCCTTGGCAGCCTCATCGCTTTCTGCGACTTTGACGGCCTCTGAGAGCTTGGTGGTGTGAGCCTGGGTTAGTGTCTCGATGGCCTGGTTATGGCCCTCCTCTAGCTCCTGGTTCCACTGCACAAGCAGAGTCTGGATCTCCTCCTCCTTGCCGTGTTGCTTGGCGGCAAGAGCTTCTTCTCGGGCGGCAAGGTCCCTTTCTTTAGCGGCAAGCTGTGCTTCGCGCTCTGCTAACCTGCCATCCAGAGCCGTTGCCTTCTCTTTGGTAGCATCAGGCTTCTCTTCTTGCCTCCTGAGGCCATGAAATCTGTTGTTGTGCCAGGCACGGATATCCTCCGCCATTTTCCTCAGTTTCTGCTCGGCCTGCCCTACGGCTTGCCGTTGGGCGTGCAGTTCATCCCAGCGCCTGCCGTAGCGGTCTTGTACATCCTTGAGGCCACTAGCCATCGTCGTCAGGAAGGCAAGATCCGCGGCATTGTCGTCAGAACCATCTGACGCTGCGACACTGCTAGAGAGGGGTGCTAAGATCTCCGCGATGGCTTCGTCAAAAGTAGGCTCCCCAGCACCAGATGAGCTAGGGGCCTCAGACTCCTGTTGCAGACAGACAGACTCCGGGAGGCTGATCAGGGCCAGCGCCTCGGATGCACTATGATGGGAGACAACACCTGACTTCTCGGTGCCGGCCTCTCCCATCTCAGCGTCCGTAATGGCTAGCCCAGATATGCCACCAAGGGGCTGGACCGTTTCTTCAGGGGTTTTCCTGGCCTCCTCAGCGGCACTCTTAGCCTGTTTCTCTGCGGACGCCCCCTCCCCCTCCAGAGGAGTTGGCTCTGTAGGGTGAAGAAGGAGCAGAGGGAAGAAAAATTCAAATTTCAGATCAAGTTCAAGAAAACAAAAAGAAGAAGCATTAGAAAGAGTCAAGTATACTTGGAAAGAAGATTACCTTGACGAGCATGTGGGGGGGGGGGGGGGGGGGGCGACGCCATTCTTCCTCCGGCAACCTCGGTTGCCAGCGCCTAGTCCCCGGCAACATCGGTTGTCGGAGGGGCCTCCGCGCGGGTGAGCCCTTCTTGGGTCTCCTCTGGGGGAGGGCTGCCCCTTGCCGGTAAAAGTCTTGGTGACGGCCTGGGAGTCGAGGGCGCCGTCAAGAGGTCTATCCCTTGACGCCCTCCTTCCGGCTAGCTACTTTCCAGCCCCTTGTTGATCTCCATTACAGAAGATCCGATGGTGGTGCCCGCCAGCGGAAACTGTGCATGTGCCTCGCGCGGGGGGCTCGAGCCGGCAACTTCAAGAGAAATTGCACCTTGGTCGGTGCCAGTTGCCGTCTCGCCCTCCCCGGTGGTCCTGAGCCTCTTCGCCAGCGGCACTTCATCCCTACAAGATTAGGACAAAGAAGAAGATCAGCTCAAGCAACAGAGTCTAGACAATTAAGAAACACACGGGGATGGAGATGCTTACTCTTCGTCCTCATCAGGGTCACTCAGGACTGACAGGTCGTAATGAACTGTCTCCTCGGTCCCCGCAGTTGTGGATGACGACAGTGGACTCCAGGGACACTTTGGGGGGCTGGGAGCTGCGAAGTACCCGCCTCCTCAATGATCGGCAGGATGGGTCGACGGGGGACACCAACACGAAAAGGCAGTTGCCGGGAAGGCTGCGCCCAGGAGAATGCGGCTGCCACCTTGACACCGGCGAGCCCTTGGCTCGCCGACTCGGTGTGCGCCTCCCCCTTGCGGGCAGTCTTCTTGGCGACAGTCATTTTTCCCTTGGCAGGAGGAGGGCAAGGTGGTTCTTCTTCCTCTTTCGACTCCTCCTCACCCGAGGACCCCCCGGGTTGCTCCTCTTCTTCCTCCCCTCCCTTAGATTCCTCAGCCCCCTCCTCCTCCCCAACATGCTCTTTAGCGTGCTCTTCAGCATGCTCTTGTGAGTGGCTTCCTCCGCTGGCCCCCAGAGTTGCGGCCCGCTTTTTGGACTGGTCTTTGCCTGGCCGAGGATGAGTTACCTTCGTCTTCTTGGACTCATCAGCCCTTGCCGCAAGAAACTCTTCCCGGTCATCCTTCGTCGGGTGCATCATGCCGTCCTCAGCTCCAATAGCCTCCTCCACCAGGCCAGCAAACCAGTTATCCACAACCTTCTAGCTTGGCTCCTTCTATGTGCTCAGAACCATCCGAGCATCACAATCTGGCATCCATGCCAGGATAGAGGCCTTCGCGGTGTTGTTGCATAGAGGGATCACCTTCACCGGCAAGTTGAAGTCGCAACCCTTGTTGAAAATCCAGCAGATGAGCAGATAATGTCCCATCGTCATCAAGTTGTCGTCAGGGCCCTGGCGCAGCCGCATTGGGTCAGCGGGGACCTGGTAATCCCATGCTTGCTGGCCTTTTCTGTGCTGCAGTGGGGCGATCCGACGGCGAAGGAAATCTGCTCCCACCTTCTCAATTGTCAAGCCGGCCTCTTTCAGAGAAAGGATTCGGCGCAACACCATTCCCAGTTTGGCATCATTGGGGTCAACTTGGTTCCAGCTATCAGGCTTCGCAACCATCTCGGTCCTGAGGTGGCAAAAGGCTGGGAAATCTTGCTGCTTGACCCAGCACGAATCAGCTCGCCACTCGTCCCATCTGGAGTGAAGCTCGCTGTCCAAGTAGTATTTCTTTGAATTTCCCCTTGGGACCCAAGTGACACTACCGGAAAGAGCGCCCTTCTGGACCCGAGGGATGAAGAAGTGCCAGAATAGAGCTACATTTGGAGCTATCCCCACAAAATTCTAGCACAAATGCGCAAAAGTTGCCAGGCAGGTGACCGCATTGGGTGTAAAATCGAGCAGCCTAAGGCCGAAGGCGTTCATCACCTCAACAAAGAAAGCAAAAAAGGACGGACATAGACCGCAGTAGAAGTACCCGGCGAAGAAGTGGAATTGGTCACCGGCAGGAGGAAGAGATCCGGGAAGCACCACTGTGGCCTCATGATCTTCCGTTTTACTCGCGTACAAATACGCGTAGTCCCTCGCAAGATCATCAGCTATGAGCGCCGGCGGGAAAATAGCATGGTCCCGCCGTTGCGCAGCCTTGGCGGCTTTCTTCTCAGCCACCACCGAACTCGGGGCCTTCCCGCCTCTCTTCGGCGCCATGACAAGGTGTGAGGAGGGGCGAGGGCGAAGCTGCGTTGCGCACCGGTGGAAGCAAAGGGCGTGCTCTGCTCTTGTGCGGCGGCAAAAGCAGGGGGTGCGCTCTGCTTCTACGCGAGGTTGAAGACAACGACGAATTGGCTAGATTGGGAAGAGGGGATGAATGAGCAGCGCCCTTTGCGGTTTCCTTTTTTATGGGGAAGGCACGAGGGCTGGCTCTTTTTCGTCCTACGTTGCAGCGCTTTTTAGGCACACCACCTCCCATCGCTGTTCCGCTCCACCTCTCCCACGTTTGCGTTTAATGTGCATCATGGGCGGGTGCGGTAAAAGAGATGATTATGACAGTTATCCTCTACCACGCGCCGCCTATGCACTGTATGGGCCTAGCCCAACGACGCCTCGCATGCGCGTTTGGCCCCGGCCCAGGGGCTCCTGTCGGTGTACAAAGACATGGGTGCCCTCGTACCCAGACTTGTGCACAAGCAGTTGTAGCCTCCCTTCCGACAAGGGCTTGACAGAGGATAACTACAACGCAAGACTCGGCACCAAGACCGTGAAGAAGACCTCAAGGCAGGTCATCGAGAAGTACTATTCTAAGTACTGAAGATCGACGCTGTTCTTGCCGGCAAGCTTCACCCTGGCAAGGTAAAGACTAAGGCTACGGTTGCCAGCAAGCTCCCTTCCCGGCAAGCAAGGCCTGGCAAGCTCCGTGCCAGCAGGTTCATTTCTGTCCCGTTACCGCTCCACCTCACCATCGACCAGATAGGCTCGTGGGCTAGGTGTTGAGCGGGCAGACAGTCAACATGGCCAGCCAAGGCACGTGTCAGCATGCCACGCCAAGATTAACTTTAATGACACCCGTCCCTGGGACGTGTCAAGATTACAGGAGGGCGCCAGGACCGGTGGTACAGATCTTTTGCCCAAGGCCTCGCCTCCCAGACGTAGCACCTTACAGTGCATTAAATGCATTTGTCTTACCCCATTGGAAGATAAACGTGATGACGGTGCAAGTCACTGTTCACACTCTGTAATGACCGTATTAGCAATTGTGGTAACCCCTTGACCTATAAAAGGAGGCCCACGGCTATAGGTAGAACGGTCGACACCCAGTTCAATTACATGCGGTAGCTGCATTTTCCCGAGCACCTTACCGGAAAACTGTGCTCCCTGTAACCAGAGTTCATATTCAATCAACCACAGAGCAGGAGTAGGGTTTTACGCTCATAGTGGCCCGAACCTGGATAAATCCCCCGTGTGTTCTTGCACTTACTAAAGACCTGCTCATTGTCCCGTGCACGTCCCCTGAGCCGAATCGCAAAGGGACCCGTTCGGTCCCATAGATAGTCATTTCCCACGACAGGCGGCGACTTCATCGAGCTTGTGTCACTGCTATTAGCGAGTAACTTCGACACTACATCAAGACATGACTTTGGGGTTGTATCGCTATCCCCAAGATGTGTTACCTTCTTCCCTGCAATACATCTTAGAGGGACAAGCAATGGGTTTGTCTCACTATCATTGTGGCAGTTCTTCCTGGCATCAAAGATATCACTCTAAAAGACAAACAAGAAAACTGATGACATGTTTTGCACGTATAAGCATCTGTGCTGTCAATTCATCCCATTTCTTGTTGGCAAATAAAGAGACACGGTTTAAAATAGCATTAACATCATATGACATTGTTCATAGTTAAAACATGGCAGGAAATGGCATTGTGCAGCAGTGGCCAGCTTCACCACACCACTGGATTACAGATCAAGAACACAAGCATACATGCAGTGCTAAAGAACGTATAAGCATCAATGACCAGTGTGCTGTCAATTAATCCCATTTCAGATTGGCAAATAAAGAGACACGATTTAAATAACATTAACATAATATGGCATAGTTCATAGTTAAGACATAGTAGGATATGACATTGTGCTGGAGTAGGTAGTTTCACCACACCACTGGATTACGGATCAAGAACACAAGCATGCATGCACTCTATGGGAAAGGCAGCGGCCCCGGCACCAATCGCCCCGGCCATCGGGGCGGCGCTGCAGTGCTCCACCATCGTCGACAGGGAGGGCCTGGACAGGGTGCTCCCGCTGGTGGCCAGCGACCAGAATGAAGGGCAGGCAACCAAGATCTGGCCGGGCTCATGCGCGCGGCGCGACCTGGGTGTGACGGCCTACCCCTTCTTACTCCACATCGTTTATGCCGGGTTGGTGCTGCCCTTCTCAGACTTTTTCTACGCCATCCTGTCCCATTATCAGATTCAAGCCCTCCATCTCCAACCCAATTCCATCCTCCTGCTAGCCATGTTCGCCTTTACTTTGAGGCTTTCATGGGCGTGATGCCTTCGGTGGTGCTCTTCCGCCATTTCTTCAGCCTGCGGCTGGCCGCGGCGGACCAGAGCTCCGGATGCACCTCGTTTCTCATCGTCAAGGGGATGGAGCGCAGCATCATCAACCTGAAGGTCGCGAAGAAGGTGGAGGGTTACTGGCAACGCTGGGTCTATATGGACGCGTGCCGGACCAGCCCGCTCCTGATGATCCCGACGGACCCAGCCGAGAAGAACTCCGGATGGGGGCACGAGAAGCTCACCGACCCAAGGATGGAGCCTATCTCGGAGCGGATGGCCGCGCACCCGGCCGCAGAGCTGTCGGGGGCGATGGTCGTCAGGGAGTACTTGCGGTGGCGCATCGCGCCGCTCCAACAGCACTCGCGCCCTGTGTGGGGGTTCACCGCCGCGAGGGACTCCATGAGACTGAATCACGGCAGCCTGAAGCAGGATGTGTTGGATGGAGCCCTGGCGACCCTGCTTAGTAGCCCTGCAGCGGACCCGCCCGAGGATGCGCTCCCGCTGTTCCGCTATGAGGATATGGCGGAGCTGGTCGTGGAGATGCCCCAATTTGACCAGTGGGGCCTCGTGCCGGAGGGCCACGTCGGGCCCCGCGAAACCCTCTCGTGGTGGCACTGGACTCCGGAGACAGCGGCGGTGACGAGGACTCTGGGGAGGCCACGGAGGAGGACGCCGACGGGGCGCTGCCGTGCATCCGCCGTCAGCTCCTTTGCGACCTCGAAGACGATGATGCCGATAGTGCGCAGCCCGTGGCGGAGGCGACCCGCAGCCGGGAGGCGATCGAGCCCCCAGCGGCAGAGACCCATGAGGGAGCCAAGACTTCCTAGGCCCTCGAGGAGGGCGACGATGCGGCTGGGTCCACCGTGGCCCGCTCCGGGGGGCCAGAAGGTGGAGCCGGGGTGACACTTGAGGATGGCGGCGACGAGCCGCCCCTTGTGGAGAAGAAGGGGAAGTGCATCGCCAGCGACGAGTAAGTCCCGTGTCTCTCCCAGCTTTCATGTTCATCCTGCCTGTCCGAGCCCGGGGCTGAGCCACCGTTTGTACAGGAGGTCCGCCGGCGACCAGAAGAAGAAGAAGAAGAGGACGACGATGATGAAGATGGCCCCCAGCCCAAAGGGGGCGTCAAGGCCCGCCGCGTGTGCTGGGGGGCATGGAGAAGCCGCCCGCCGTTCCGAAGCCGAGACGGGGCGCACGGAGGTTGATGAAGAGCAGGCCATCCCTCCGGAGCCGCGCATGGGCGTGGCTCCTGAGACCGAGAGGGGCGAGCCTCGGGCGGCCGCCTCCGGAGGTGGTGGCGCGGCCCTTGCGGACCCCGCCGCGAGAGAAGATGCGGCGATGGAGGAGGTCGAGGCGCCCACTCCCCCGCCAGGTGCCTCCCTTAACGTGGAGGAGGATGGTGCGGGGCGCGCCGCGGCGAGCTCTCAAGCCGCACCCACGCACGAGGCTCCCATGACAGGTGTGGCGAGCCCCCGCGGCGCACCGCCGTAGCCGAACGTGGGGGAAACCCTGACGAGCCCCTCGCTCCTGGCAAAGGACGCCGGAGCCTCCCCGACCGCGACAACGGAGGGTAGCGAGGGGCCGGGCCGGGACTGGTCCCTGGCGCTCGTGAGCAACCGCCCCCTGCTCCGGCACGGGGCCTTGCATGACGCTAAGGCCACGCTCGATCGGCTCGGGGCAGATTTCCAGGATGCGGAGGCGCGCCTCGCCGAGGAACGCCTGGGGCTTGCTGAAGGGTGGCGCCGGCTTAGCATCGCTATCGAGATGGGCCAGCGCCAGAACGAAGCCGCTCGTGCAAAGGGCGAGAAGAATGCCGCCGAGGCGAGGGGGGCCTATACGAGCACTCTCTGGGAGGCCAAAGCAGCCATCAAGCGTCGCGAGTAGGCGGAGGTCCGCCTGGAGGAACTCCAGGATCAACATGCCGCGCAGGCGCAGCTGCTCCACGCGCGGGAGAGCGCCGTCGTTAACCGTGAGGTGGAGCTTGCAGCCCGCGAGGCAGACCTTGCGACTCACGAGGGGGACCTCACGAGGATGTCGACCGAGCAGGCCATGGAGCGCAGGCGCCTGGAGACGCTGGGACGCCAGGTGGCTGACGCTCAGGATGCCCACGCGAAGCATGTGGACGAAGCGAATGCCCAGCTGGAGGCTAAGGAGAAGAAGGCCCGGGAAGATGCCGACGCGAGGGTAGCGGAAGAGCGCCAGGCGCTCACCGAGGAGCATGGCAAGGAGCTGAAGCGGCAAGAGGACCACTTCGAGACGGAGCGCGAGGGGCTCCGGCAGGAAATTGCCAGCCTTAAGGTGGCGCTGGCTGAATCAGAGGTCTGCCGAGAGACCGCGCTAAAGGCCTAGGCCGTCGCTGAAGCCGAGCTGGCCTTGCTTCGCCCCTAGGTGGGGGGCACCACCAGTGCCGTCGAATAGGCCGGGGGCGAGGCAGACCGGGAGCAGGAGCGGCAGCTCGAACGCGCCAGGACGCTCCACCTCCTCGAGCTCCAAGCCCGTAGCACCCTGAGCTCCATCTACAAGGAGAGGCTCGAAGCCCCCAGCGAGCCCCACGGGCCCAGGAAGGCGGATGACATCTTCGAGGAAGAATGCCGCGACCTCTTTTCTCAGGCGGCGACTCGCATTTTCAGCCACCTCCTTCACGCCGACCCCAACTTTGATCTTGATAAGGTAATAGCCCCCGTCCCCAAGGAGCTCCATGATGGCCTCGCGATGGCAGTGAAAGGCCATGTCGGCGCGCTGCTTGGGAGGTTCTCTTGTGGCAGCAGCGGGAGCTCCGACGGAGGCGGGGACAGTCATGATGATGGCGACGACAGCGGCGGCGACAACGACGACGACGACGGTGCGACTTCTTAGGATCCCCTTTCCTTCGTCATCCTGCACTAGACCGATGTGGCCCCGTGGGGGCGTAAAGACAATGCCTTTGTGTTTAAGTATTTTATAATTTGCTGTGATGTATGCTTGTGCCCTCGTGAAGCTTTCTCTTGAGGCTTGTTTTCTCTTCTTGCTTGCCTTGTGTGCTCTACGTCGTCAGGGCCCAACCCCCGGGCGGGCTACGTCCATCACTGGTATGTCAGGTCGCGATGCCTGGACAAGGCCAGGAGGTGAGGGGCACCGGGAGCTAGTAAGGGCTCCCGAGGCGCGGTGCTCTGGGAGCCCCCCTTTGACGTGCAAGCGGCTAGCGGAAGGAGAAACGCTAGCGCCCGGCAAGGTTGCTAGAAAGGGAAGCTTGAGATATGGCGAGGGTGGCTCACGAGGTAGTAGACTTAGCTTTTGTGGAGGGTAGCATTGGGCGAGCCGCGGCTTGCACGGTGTGCCTTGCGGGGTTTTCGCTCGCGAGATCTCCTCCTGAGATGGCCGTCACAGGCTGGCTCCCGAGGCAAGGTCTACGAAGCTTCCCGAGGCTCAAAGGGGCATCCTGCCATGGGACCACCTCACGAGGCATCGCTCGCAAGACCTTCCAGGTGACCTACTCCTGAGATAACTGTATGCAGAAAAGTCTCACAACAGGGGAGTAGTGCACGCTCGCCGGCTC
Organism: Elymus sibiricus; assembly: GCA_039707655.1. Classification (NCBI taxonomy): domain Eukaryota; kingdom Viridiplantae; phylum Streptophyta; class Magnoliopsida; order Poales; family Poaceae; genus Elymus; species Elymus sibiricus. The sequence goes on from CM077676.1 coordinate 280,972,600, forward strand.
GCTCATGGGCGTTACGCAAGGAGATAAGACACCAAGGACCTTGGTGGGGTGGCGTACACGGGAACAGGCCCGTGAGCCAGAGCCCGGTTGCTTGGATTTTTCAGTGCTGTTGGGACTGACCCGAGAACAGACACCGTGTCCCGTCAAGCGAGGGGGTAAGACACCAAGGACCTTCGTGGGGTAGTGTGCACGGGAGCAGGCCCGCGAGCCAGAGCCCGGTTGCTTGGGTTTTTCAGCGCTGCTGGGACTGGCCCGAGCACAGACACCAAATCCAGCCCCCGCTCGCGTGAGGCTCATGAGGGAGGCTGTGAGCACGCACGGCTCGTGAGGCAAAGACATGACGAAATACACCATGTATGGAAGCTGAATTTTTACTGATGCAAGATAATGGATTCCATTACACAACAAAAAAAAGGGGGGGTGCGGCTACCGTGTCCGGCACGGATCAGCTTGAGGTTGGTGCAGCCGTGGGGCGCCCTCAGTTACACACCCAAAAGAGAAAAAGACGAGCTGCCGTGTCCGGCACGGGTCAGCTTGAGGTTGGTGCAGCCCGTGGGGCGCTCTCAGTTGATTATTCCGCCAGGGCGGAGCATGGGGCTTCCACCGGGGTGTGGGCATAATTGCGGTTCAATCATTCCGCCAGCGCGGAGCATGGGGCTTCCACTTGGGCGTGGGCGGGAGCTCTCGCGTGCCCGTCAGGCGAATGCATTGAGAGTCTCCGGGGCGTGTATAGCCCCATTTCATTCGTACGCGTGAGGGTCACAGGTAGAACTTGCAGAGGTGTTGGATGTTCCAGGCGTTAGGCACAGGAACTCCGTCCTCCGTCTCCAGCCGGGCGGCGCTAGGCCTGGAGACATAAGCAACCCTGAAAGGGCCTTCCCACATGGGTGAGAGATTGTGGAGTCCCTCCCAGTTCGAGGCCCCGGCGCGAGGCGCGCCAGCCATTGGAAGGTGGCGCCAGCATTCCTCAGGCCGAAGGGCATGTGGGCGTAGCTGGTGGCGGAGTCCATACCCCGGCCGACGCACGGCAGCAGAAAGGGGTCCTGAGGGCAGGCCTTGTTGAGGCTTGTGAAGTCGACGCACATGCGTTCCTTGCCGCCCTTTTTGGGGACGACGACTGGGTTGGCGAGCCATTCGGGATGGCGCAGCTGACGGACGACTCCAGCTTCTTGCAGCTTGTGCTCTTCCTGAACGATGAACTCTTGCTTTTCGGGTGCCTGGCACCGTGGTTTTTCCTTGATGGGGCGTGCATTCGGGCACACCACTAAGTGGTGCTCGATCACCTCCCTCGGTACACAGGACAAGTCATATGCTTTCCAGGCGAAAACATCCGAGTTTGCCCAAAGGAAGGCGACGAGCGCGCCTTCCTATGCAGGAGGAAGGCCGGCGCCAGTAGTTAAGGCAGGGCCTGAGCCGCTGCCGTCAACCGACACCTTCTTCATCTCGGCACGGTCCTGAGAGAACAGCTGCTTCCTCTTTGCGGGCGCGGCCTCAGGAGGCTCGGCCGTATCCCCGTCAGCTGGATGGGCGGTGGCGGCAGCCTTGTAGGCATGCTCAAGGGAGCAGATCACGTCCTTCTCGTCGCAAGAGACGGTGATGACGCCGCTGCAGCCAGGCATCTTGAGAACATTGTAGGCGTGATGAGTCACCGCGATGAACTTAGCGAGCGTGGGGTAGCCCAGGATGGCGTTGTAGGGCAGGCCGATTTGGGCGACGTCGAAGTCGATGAGCTCAGTGTGGTAGTTCTTGCGGGTGCCGAAGGTGACGGGGAGGCACACCTGGCCCAGGGGCAGCGTGGAGCCGTCAGTCACGCCCGAGAAGGGTCTCGTCGGCATGAGCTGTTCGTAAGGCACCTGGAGCTGCTCAAAGGTCTCGATGGAGAGCACGTTAAGGCCGGCACCTCTGTCGATGAGGGTCTTGGTGACTGCGACGTTGCTGATGGTGGGAGTGCACAGCATGGGGAGGGCGCCTACGGTGGCCGTGGACTTGGGGTGGTCCTTGGAGTCAAAGGTGATGGCGTACTTCGACCACTTGAGGGGCCGTGTGGCTTCTGGCTTCGGGAGGGCAGCATCCACCTCGCGAGAGAACTGCTTGAAGTGGCAGTTGGACGCAGGAGCCTGAGCTCCGCCGAGGATGCAGGCGACCACACGAGGCTCCTGGTAGCTCCCAGCGCCCTCATCGGGCTGGTTGACGTCGTTCCTCCGGGGCGGCGGCGGCGGCGGCGGAAGAGCGGCGTTGGCTTGAGGGTTTGCCTCATGAGGCTGATCGCGCCAGGCAGCCTCATGAGGCTGGTCGCGCCAGGCGGCCTCACGAGGTTGGTCACGCCAGCCTTGGCGGAAGTTGCCGTTGCCACTGCGGCCGTCCCAGCGGTTGCCGCTGCGGCCACCTCCGCGACCGGTGCCACGGTCGCTGCGGTCGCCTCGGCGGCCCAGGCGCTCGTCGCGGAGCAGCTTGAGCTCCTGGCAGTCTTCGGTGCTGTGGGAGCGCGAGTTGTGGTAGGTGCAGAGAGGGCGGTCGTCTCTTTTGGGCTTGTCACGATCACGGCCGCGCTTCTGCTCGGGCTCCGCCGCAAGCACAGCAGGGCCCTTGCGCTTGACGTCCTGGCTCTTGGCCTTAGCGGCGTCGGGCGCCTCATCAGGGTCATTGTGGTTGAAGAGGCAACCTTCTTCAGCCTTGGCGCACTTGTCGGCAAGGTCGAATAGCTCAAGCACTGAGTCCAGCTCGTCGTTGATGGCGAGCTTCTCGCGCATCTTGACATCCGCGGCACCCGTGGAGAATGTGGAGATGATGGCCGCGTCGGAGGCATGCGGAATCTTGTTGCGCACCTGGCTGAAGCGCTGGATGTACTTGCGGAGGGTCTCATCCGGGCATTGCCGCACATGCCGCAGGTCGTTGATCGTGAGGGAGCGGTCGTGCGTGCCCTTGAAGTTGGCGATGAACTGGTCACAGAGCTCGCCCCACGATGAGATGGACGCCTCAGGGAGGTTCATGAGCCAAGAGCACGGGCCGTCTTAGAGGGCCATGGGGAACCAGTTCGCCTTGACCTTGTCGTCACCGTTTGCCGCCTCGATGCTCAGCGCGTAGAACTGAAGGAACTCTGTGGGGTAGGGGTGCCGTCGTAGCATGGAGGCAGGTCCGGCTTGAACTTCACGGGCCACACCACCCGATGCAGCTCGCGAGTGAAGGCGCAGCAGCCCACGCCGCCCAAGGGAACACCGCCAGTGAGGGCGGCGCGGTTCTAGCGCCCATCCGCCGCGACCTCCTGGACGGTCCGGTGCTGCTGCTCAAGGAGGAAACGCACATCAGGCGGCCCGCGGCGGACAATTTGGCAGCTGGCCTCGTCTCGGACCGGCGAGGATGCACCGCGGGACGGCTCGCGCGCCCGCGCATTGCGCTGGTGGCCGGCGAGCTCATCGCGCAGAGGAGGTGGCGGGGGAGCGCCATGTGCTACGTCCCCAGCACGAGAAGGCAGAGGGCAGAGTGAGTGGGAAGGCGCCGGAGCATCCCCGGCGGCGTTGTCGAGCTCGGTGATGCGACCAAGCCAGGCGTCGTAGCCGGTGTCAGCCGGATGATAGCGGAGCAGCTCACGCGCCATGAGCAGCGCGACCTGCGCGTTCGGTGGCCCACTGCGGGCGAGGGAGGAGGACGTCGTGGCGGTGCGGCCGTCTGCCTGCACGGAGGGGTGCAGGAAGGAGTCCTGCTGCTCCCGGGCGGCAGGGTCGGTGGCGGCAGTGGCCTCGACGTGGTGGCGGCAGTTGCCGCGGCCCACCGGCTCTGTCTGGGCCACACGACCAGCCTTGCGCTCACCGCGCTCGCGGCAAGCGTCGGCCATGAATCTGGTGGAGTGGAGAACGGAGCGGAAGAACAGTAGCGCAACCCTACCTGGCGCGCCAAATGTCAGAAGTCGGGCTCCGGTGACCCAAAGGTTTGAACACTAGGGTGAGGTCGTTCCTACCACCTCAGCTAAACTACGGCGAAGCAACGACGAGAGCGCGCTGGCGGGAGCGGGCCAGAGACACAGCGGTTTACCCAGGTTCGGGCCACCTTGCGGTGTAAAACCCTACCCCCGCTTGGTTGGGATTGCTCTGGTTAGTACAAGCGTACAAGGTAGTAGAAGGTGGAATTGATCTTGGATCCTCTCTACAGCGGCACCCTGCCCTCCTTTTATATCTGCCTTGGTCCTCTTTCCTTGAAAACATTGGCGGGAAGGGTTGCCACACAACGGCAATTTTGAAGGGGGACAGGGGCGCAGTCTATCCTAACAAAAGGTGGTCTTTGCCTGCAAAGCGCTTATCCATGACGCGCCGGTGGGCTCGGTGGTGACCTCTGCCCTGTGCGTCCACCGTCTTGGTCTTCTTTCACCGATCGAGCATCCTTTGGGGGTTGCTTTGGGAAACGGACTACTGGCCTTGCTCCCTTAGCACAAAAGGGAAATCCTCTCCATCCACGCCCGCTGGCGCGGCCTCTGCCGCCATTCGTCACCATGCGCGTCACCCACGTGATGGGCACAAGACCGCGCGACCGAGCCGAACATGACTTGTCTTGCATATCTTCGGGAGGGTGCCTCGGGAGGACGCCTGGCGAGAAGGCCTCGCGAGGCTCTCGGTGAAGTCGTGGCTGAGTCTTGCTCGCCCGCTCCCCGGGAAGGGGTCCTCAGGAGGCCAGGGCCTCATGAGGGGTCTTGCTCGAGGCGCCCGCTGGTAGGCCACCTATTGGGCCACTGCCAAGCATTGCACTCTAGGCCGCAGGCAGACTGGCCGAGGTACCCTGGGTTCCGCAGGCAGACTGGCCGAGGCTCCACTGCATTGACTTCGCGGATCCACTGCTTTAGTTGCCGGTGCGAGGAGTGCAAAGATGCGCCTCCATCAACACACATGGCATCCACTGCATTTTGGAACTCCTTGTCGGACCCACCTCCGTCCTCATCACTATCATCCTCTTCTTGCTGGCCCTGAGCAGTCTTCTCTTTTGGCTGCCTTGCCGCGGCGGCCTCCGTGGCCACCATGGTCTTGTTTGCCGGACCCAGCAGCACCATCTTGGCCCTTCTCCTTGTCACGCTTCTCGTACTCTTGCTTCTGCCTTTCGGCAAGTTGCTCTACTTGCCGGCATTGCTGGAGGTCGTCGCCCTTGGTGCGGTGGATCTTGCAGTAAGGCCCGCCGGTTTCGCCGGCCTTCTCGCCTGTCGCAGCTTCCCGGCAGCCATCGCACCCAGCAACCTCCTTGCCGGGGATGTCTGCCTTTGGCTTCTTGGTGGCGTTGGTGTCCCCGGAGCTCTCGACGGCCAGTACAGTCTTGTTCTTGCGCTTTCTGTTCTTCTTCTGCGGGGTTGATGCGTTGTCGTCGTCGGAATCATCGTCTGCACCAGCATCTTCCCCGAGGAGTCGCCTCCCTTCCTCAGCTCATGCACACCTATCAGCCAAAGCATACAGATCGTTGATGGTCTTGACCTGCTCGACATTCATCTCTGACCGCATCCTGCGGTTGCGCACATTCATGAGGAACGCAGCAACAACAGCTGCGGGATGGATGTCGGGGATGTTGTAGTGCACACGGCTGAACCGTTATATGTACTTGCGGAGGTTCTCTCCATCCCTTCGGGGGATCACCTGCAAATCACTGGGCTGGCCTGGGAGCTTGTGGCCACCCTGGTAAGTGCCAAAGAACTGATGGCATAGATCCGCCCAAGAAGAAATGGAGCCCTCGGGCAGGTTCATCAACCACGACTTGACGTTGGGCCGAAGCGCCAATGGGAAGTAGTTGGCGAGTACTTTCTTGTCCCGTCCCCCGGCAGCCTCCACCGCGATGGTGTACATGCAAGGAACTCGGCTAGGTTGAGCATGTCGTCGTACTTGTCGGGCAGCTCCGGCATGAAGGCACGGGCGGACGGCCAGCGAACCTGCCGCAGCTCACGAGTAAACGCTGGGCACCCCACATCGTAGGGCAAGTACACAGCGGGTACTAGCACGAGTACGTTCACTGCCAGCCCGGACAGTCGTCAGATTGAGGGCGTGCTTCTCGGCGCTGCTCAATCTTCGTGCGGGCGTCTACGTCGCACCGCTCGCGGAGCACTTGGCGCTGATCTAGGCAGCACCGCGTATCTGACGAGGCCATAGACAGCACGTCATGGTTGTCTGATCGGCGGGCTGGCCGTTGTGACGGTGGGGAGTGCTGAGGTGACTGCACCGTTGGCGCGGCGTCTCCGGCAAGGTAGCCGGACGGTCCCACCAGCATGGTGGGTGATCGCCGCGAGGGCCCCAAGTCTCGTGTTTTGCCAAGATCGGGAAAACTGATGAGACTCTGAATGATGGCTCTCCATTCGTCCATATTGTCCGGGCTTGGCGGGAAGTTCAAAAGTATTTGAACCCGCGCCATGGCCTCTGCCGCCGTCGTTGGCATGGCTGGGAGCATAGAATGAGGCGTCGCTCGACTCCTGGCAGAGCCAGAAGGGCCTTCGTTATGTCTATGCCGCCGCGGCTCATGCTCGCCAACAGGCAGACGTGGTGGTGGCGGCGGCGTTCCGTGAGCAATCGGGAGTTGCTGCACAGGGATCTCGCCTTGCGGTCGTCTGGAACCGCCAACAACGTGGGGGAGCGTGTCATGCCCATCTTGCGATGGTCGCTGCGTACGCCTCCCCGCGCCGTTGTTGGACGCCGCCGCTACATCCTTGGATGTTGTGGTAGCTAGGTCCTGGGTCGCAGCAGTATGAACTATATTATTATGATGACTGTGCTCACCAGAATGTCTTGGAAGTTGACCGGCTGCGACGTCGCCGGTCCTGTGGCTAGGCTCAGCAACGTGGCAGGGGTGCTGAGCACCCGCACCACTTGCGCCTCCTGCCCCGCCCGTCCCAACTGTAGCGCCCGCGCCGGCTGTGCCGCCTGCGGTCACCTGGAAAGGTGGCTTGGACACTGTAGGAGCCGTCGTGGCTCCACCCTTCTTCTTCAGCGCCATCGATGAAGATGATGAAGTTGGTACTCACACTACCAAAAAGCTGATTTGTGACACACAATCCCACTGCCTGGCGCGCCAAAGATGTTGTCAGAAACGACGATCTATGGGACCGAATGGGCCCCTTTGCGATTCGGCTCAGGGGACATGCATGGGACAAAGAGCAGGTTTTCAGTAGGTGCAAGAACACGCGGGAGGGTTTATCCAGGTTCGGGCCGCTATGAGCGTAAAACCCTACTCCTGTTCTGTGTTTGATCGTGAATGAACCCAAGTTACAAGGAGCACATTTTTCCGGCAAGGTGCGTGGGAAATGCAGCTATCGCGTGTAATTCAGCTGGGTGTCGATCATTTTACCTGTAGCCGTGGGCCTCCTTTTATAGGCCAAGGGGTTACCACAATGGCTAATACGATCATTACAGAGTATGAATAGTACTTGCACCGTCACCACATCTATCTTCCAACGGGGTAAGACAAATGCATTTAATGCACCGTTAGGTGCTACGTTGGGGAGGCGAGGCCTTGGGCAAAAGATCTGTACCACCGGTCTTGGCACCCTCCTGTAATCTTGACACGTCCCAGGGATGGGTGTCATTAAAGTTAATCTTGGCGTGGCGTGCTGACACGTGCCTTGGCCGGCTATCTTGACTGTCTGCCCGCTCGACACCTAGCATACGAGCCTATCTGGTCGATGGTGAGGTGGAGCGGTAACGGGACAGAACAAGCCTACTGGCACGGAGCTTGCCGGGCCTTGCTTGCCGGCAAGGGGACTTGCCGGCAACCAGAGTCTTGGTTTTCACCTTGCCGGGGCGGAGCTTGTCGGCAAAGGCAACGTCCATCTTCAGTAATAGAATAGTACTTCTCGATGACCTGCGTTGAGGTCTTCTTCATGGTCTTGGTGTTGAGTCTTGAGCTGTAGTTATCCTCCGTCAGGCCCTTGCTGGAAGGGAGGCTACGACTGCCTGTGCACAAGTCTGGGTACGAGGCCACCCATGTCTTAGTACACTGATAGGAGCCCCTGGGCCTGGGACACACGCGCATGCGAGGTCTCATTGGGCTAGGCCCAAACAGTGCACAGGCGGCGCGTGGCAGAGGATAACTGTCGTAATCTTCTCTTTTACCACACCCGCCCATGATGCGCATTGAATGCGGGTGTGGGAGAGGTGGATTGAAGTGGCGGCGGGAGGTAGTACGCCTGAAAAGTCCAGCCACGTAGGATGAAAGAAAGAGCCAGCCCCCACGCCTTCCCCATAAAAAAAGGAAACCACGAGGGGCGCTGCTCATTTACTCCCTCTTCCCAATCTAGCCAGTTCGCCGCCGTCTTCAATCTCACGCAGAAGCAGAGCGCGCCTCCTGCTTCCACCACCACACAAGAGCAGAGCACGCCCTTTGCTTCCGCCGGTGACGCTGCGCCGAATCCTCGCTCTGAAAGAGGCCGGCTTGACGATTGAAAAAGTGGGAGCAGATTTCACTCGCCGCCGGATCGCCCCGCTGTAGCACAGAAGAGGCCGGCAAGCGTGGGACTACCAGGGCCCTACTGACCCAATGCGCCTGCACCAGGGCCCTCACAACAAGTTGATGGCGATGGAACACTATCTGCTCATCTGCCGGATTTTCAACAAGGGTTGCGACTTTGACTTGCCGGCGAAGGTGATCCCATTGTGCAACAATACTGCCAAGGCTTCCATCCTGGCATGGATGCCAGACTATGACGCCCAGACGGTTCTGAGCACGTGGATAGAGCCTAGCCAGAAAGATGTGGATAACTGGCTTGCCGGCCTGGTGGAGGAGGCCATTGGAGCCGAGGATGACATGATGCACCCGACGAAGGATGACCGGAAAGAGTTCCTTATGGAGAGGGCTAACGAGTCCAAGAAGACAAAGGTAACTCATCCTCGGCCATGCAAGGACCAGGCCAAAAAGTGGGTCGCAGCTCCGGAGACCAGCGGAGGAAGCCGTTCCCAAAAGCATGCGGAAGAGCATGCTCAAGAGTATGTTGGCGAGGAGGAGCGAGCTGAGGAATCTGAGGAGGGGGGGGGGAAGAAGAGGAGCAACCCGAGGGGTCTTCAGGCGAGGAGATGGAAGAGGAAGAAGAACCACCTTACCCTCCTTCCGCCAAGGGGAAGATGACTGTTGCCAAGAAACCTGCCCGCAAGAGGGAAGCGCACACCGAGTTGTCAAGCCAAGAGCTCGTCGGCGTCAAGGTGGCAGTCGCAACCCTCTGGGCACAGCCTTCCCGGCAACTGCCTTCCTGCGTTGCTGCCCCCCGTCAACCCATCCTGCCAATCGTGGAGGAGGCGGGCACTTCGCAGCCCTGGCCCCCCTGAAGTGTCCCAGGAGTCCACTGCCATCATCCGCAGCTACGGGGACCGAGGAGACAGTTCTTTATGACCTGTCAGTCCTAAGTGACCCCGAAGAGGATGAAGATTAAGCATCTCCATCCCCATGTATTTTTTTTCTTGCAATTGTCCAGACTCTGTTACTTGAGCTGATCTTTTTCCTTGACCTGATCTTGTAGGGACGAAGCGCCGCTGGCGAAGAGGCCCAGGACTACTGGGGAAGGCGGGACGGCATGTGGCACCGATCAAGGCACAATTTCCCTTGAGGTTGCTGGCTCGAGCCTCACGTGTGAGGCACATGCGCAGTTTCCGCTGGCGAGCACCATCGTCGGGTCTTCCGTAATGGAGACCGACAAGGGGTTGGAAAGTGGCAACCAGAAGGAGGGCGCCAAGGGATAGACCTCTTGACGGCGCCCTCGACTCACAGGCCGTCGCCAAGACCTTCACCGGCAAGGGGCGGCCCTCCTCCAGAGGATCCCCAACAAGGGCTCATCTGTGCGGAGGTCCCTCGGGCAACCGATGTTGCCCGGGAACAGGCGCCGGCAACCGAGGTTGCCGGAGGAAGAACGGCATCCCCCCCATGTGCTCGTCAAGGTAACTTTCTTTCCAAGTACGCTGGGTCCCTTGCCGATCCTTCTCCTTTTTTTGTTTTCTTGAACTTGATCTGAATCCTGAATTTCTCTTCTCTCTACTCCTTCTCCACCCTACAGAGTCAAGTCCTCCAGAGGGGAGGGAGACATCTGCGGAGAAAAACGCTGAGAGCGCCGCCGATGAGGCCGCCAGGATTTCTGGCACGGAGGCCATCATGTCTGCCACCGAGGAAGCCAGGAAAGCTCCTGAAGAAACTGTCCAGCCCCTGGGTGGCACATATGGGCTTGCTATTAGAGACGCTGAGATGGGAGAGGCCAGCATCGATAAGTCAAGCGCCGTCCCTCATCCTAGTGCATCCGAAGCGCAGGCCCATATCAGCCTTCCGAAGTCTGGAGCCCTCAGCTCATCTGGTGTTGGGGAGCCTACTTTTGATGAAGCCATTGCGGAGATCTTGGCGCCCTTCTCTAGCAGCGTTGCAGCGTCAGATGGCTCCAATGAGAATGCTGCGGATCTTGCCTTCCTGATGGCGATGACTAGTGGCCTCAAGGATGTGCAAGACCGCTACGGCAGACGCTGGAACAGACTGCATGCACAACAGCAAGTCGTAGGGCTGGCGAAGCAGAAGCTGAGGGAAAAGGCGAAAGAACTCTACGCCTGGCACAACAGCAAATTCCATGGCCTCAGGAGGCAAGAAGTGAAGCTTGACGCCGCCAAGGAAAAAGCAGCAGCTCTGGATGGCAAGTTGACGGAGCACGAAGCGCAGCTTGCCGCTAAAGAAAAAGACCTTGCCACCCAAGAAGAAACTCTTGCTGCCAAGCAACGTGGCAAGGATGAGGAGATCCAGACTCTGCTTGTGCAGCGGACCCAAGAGCTGGAGGATGGCCACAAACAGGCCATCGAGACTCAAGCCTAGGCTCACGCCACCAAGCTCTCGGAGGCCGTCAAGGTCACGGAGGGCGTTGAGGCCGCCAAGGTAGAGTTGGAGTCCAAGGTACTGAAGCTTGAAGAGGAGCTCGTCGCGAAAGCCTAAGAACTCTCGACCGTCAACAACTCCTTGGCAGACCTCAAATCAAAGCTCGCGACTCAGGAGAAGGATCTGGAGGCAGGCAGGGAGAAAGAGAAAAAGCTGCTGGAGGGCTAGGAAAAAGATAAGGCTAAGCATGCCAATGCTGCAAACTCTTTCGAGGATCACAAGAAAGCCATGGATCTGTGGACTGGTCGCCTTGTCAACGTTGCCGAGCGTCTTGCTTCTCAGGTGAGCGTCATGGACAAAGAGGACCATCGCTTCACAGTTGGCGAGCATGACTCCAGAAGCGCCAGCCACTCCCTCTTCTTTGACGGACTCCTCGAGATATTGAAGAAACATCATGAGAAGAGATCCGCTAACTTTGCCAACGAGTCTCGGAAGTTTTGCGTTGGGGTCGTCTCCAAGATGCTTGTCAAGATTATCTGCCGGAATCCTGACGTCGATGTCTCCAAGGCCTTCAAGACCTTGCCGCTGGGGACGGACACCACAACTGCCAAAGAAGACATCGCTCCCCTTATCGGCAAGATCAATCAGATCCCGAGGACTGAGGGTGATCGCAGGGATTAGCCTCCCTTGTCGTTCTTTGTTGCAAATGTAGTTCATGCATGAGACAAATTTATCTTAAGTTAGAACTGCACTTGGGTTTGATGTATCATAACTTGTGTTTTAGATGGATGTATGTGCGCTATTCCCCTTATTCCATTATGTCTTTGCATGATTTTTGTACCCTACACTTGCCGCAAACTTGCCGGTGCGCACACCCTTGCCGCCAGCGCTTGAGGAACAGGTCCTCAGCAGCTTGTCGGAAGTGCCGCTACCGGCAAGGTCACGCTTGACGATCACAACGCAGCTACTTAGGTTGCCGAGCGGACTCGAAGCAAAGCAAGAGCGTAGTCGATCACGGCAAGGTTCCTTAGCATGCAGGTTTTTCATACAAAGCCAAAATTGTTCAAGGAGAGTTGCAACTACAACAAAGAATTTATTTCAAAGTTTTGTAACTTAGCTCATTCCTTGCTGTACTTCTTACCGTAGGGTAATATCTTGAATGCGTCCTTTGGTATCCATACCGTCACTCCCCCCGGGAAACTTGTACGCGAGGAATCCTTCCTTCCTTTAAGAAAAAGAAAGAAGAGAAAAGAGGAGGTTGGAACCTTGACGGTTCATTAATCACCTTATGCAAGGCAAAATGTAACAGAAGACTGCCTGCAACGCATAAATATATTTGTACTTTGACAAAGAGTTGTGAAATATTTAACTTTTATTTATTATGCACGGGATCTGCGCCCGGCTTTGTACAAAGGATTACATGCCTTGATGGCAAACTTGTACAAAACAGGTTGCCGGGCAGCCCGGCAACCGCGCCTTATGGGTAAAATTTCCGAAGATGCTCAATATTTCATGAGTTTAGCACCGGAGTGCCATCTTCTGTCTCTAGGTGGACTGCGCCGGGCCTAGTGACTCGTATTACCCGGTAAGGGCCCTCCCACTTCGGCGTCAACTTGTTTTTTACCCTTCATGGATAGAATCCGATGAGGAACAAGGTCACCTTCCTCAAGGTCCCTGGCCTTCACTTTGTGGCTAAGGTAGCGGCGCAAAGCTTGTTTGTACCATGCAGCACGGGCAGCAGCCTGGAAATGATCTTCCTCAAGGAGTGTGGCATCGTCATGCCGCAGCTCATCTTGGTACTCCTCATCGAAGGCCAAGTCTCGAGGTGACCCGTATTTGAGTTCCGTGGGGAGTATCACTTCTGCACCAAGGCTTGCTTCCTGACCTTCTGCTTGACGGGTCTCGCATGAGGGTAGACAGCAAGGTGGTGGTCAATTGCCTTCCTAAGAACTTCGGGGATGTCAGATGCTTGCCGGGCAAGCGTACCAACATCACCCGTAGGAAGGCAACGAGCTCAACTTCCTATTTGTCGCCGAGAGTGGCACTTTTAGAAAAAGTGCCACTCGTCCCATCCCCCTTCACAGAAACTTGTTTGGTCATGGATGCGGAAGCCTTGGCTCTCTTGCTCTTGCCGGTAGAGCTCTCTAGTGTGTCCTCGACAAGCATGCTGCACTCTATAGTGCGCTTCCCGGAGTCCTTCCCAGAGGTCTTGCCGGTCTTCTTCTTCTTCCCTCCCCTGGGTGCTTTGATGGCAGGGGCAAGTGCCTCAATGGCAGCTGCTGCCACTGCCTCCCGGTAGAGCTTGTCAGCACAGATGATTGCATCCTTGTAGTTTGACTTGATGGTGAGGACCCCCATCGCCCCTGGCATCTTGATGACGTTGTATGCATAGTGCGACGCGGCCATAAACTTTGCAAGGGCTGAGCTCGCTGCCGAACGTGACCGGCCAGAATCCTGTTGTACGGCAGTGGCATCTTGACGACGTCGAAGGTAATCTTCTTCGTCCGATGGTTGAGCTCGCTGCCGAACGTGACCGGCAATGTGACTTGGCCCTTCGGCTTGTTCCTCCCCGGACAGATCCCTTGGAAATTGCCTGTCTCCTCGAGATCCTTGTCGGGGATTTGCAGCCTCTTGATCACATCTGGAGAGATCAAGTTCAAGCCAGCCCCACCGTTAACCAGTGTCTTTGTCACCTTGAGGTTGCGAATTGTTGGTGAGACCAACAATGGTAAACACCCGACCACAGTGGTGCAATCAGGGTGGTCCTCGGCGTCAAAGACGATGGGCGAGTGCGACCACTTGAGTGGCTTATGTGCCTCCATCACCGTCTCCGCTGCATTGACTTCACGGATCCACTGCTTTAGTTGTCGGTGCGAGGAGTGCAAAGATGCGCCTCCGTCAACACACATGGAGTCCACTGCATTTTGGAACTCCTTGTCGGACCCACCTCCGTCCTCATCACTATCATCCTCTTCTTGCTGGCCCTGAGCAGCCTTCTCTTTTGGCTGCTTGGCCTTGCCATGGCGGCCTCTGCGGCCACCATGGTCTTGTTTGTCGGACCCACCAGCACCATCTTGGCCCTTCTCCTTGTCACGCTTCTCGTACTCTTGCTTCTGCTTTTTGGCAAGTTGCTCTACTTGCCGGCATTGCTGGAGGTCGTGGCCCTTGGTGTGGTGGATCTTGCAGTACGGCCCGCCGGTTTTGCGGGCCTTCTTGCCTGCCACAGCTTCCTGGCAGCCATCGCACCCGGCAACCTCCTTGCCGGGGATGTCTGCCTTCGGCTTCTTGGTGGCGTTGGTGTCACCGGAGCTCTCGACGGCCAGTACAGTCTTGTTCTTGCACTTTCTGTTCTTCTTCTACGGGGTTGATGCGTCATCATACTCGGAATCGGCGTCTGCACCAGCATCTTCCCCGGGGAGTCGCCTCCCTTCCTCAGCTCGTACACACCTATCTGCCAAAGTGTACAGATCGTTGATGGTCTTGACCTGGTCGACATTCATCTTTGACCGCATCCTGCGGGTGCGAACATTCGTGTGGAATGGGGCAACAATAGCTGCGGCATGGATGTCGGGGATGTTGTGGTGCACACGGCTGAACCGTTGTATGTACTTGCAGAGGATCTCTCCATCCCTTGAGGGGATCACCTGCAAATCACTGGGTTGGCCCGGGAGCTGGTGGCCACCCTGGTAAGCACCAACTAAATGATGGCGTAGATCCGCCCAAGAAGAAATGGAGCCCTCAGGCAGGTTCATCAACCATGACCTGACATTGGGCCGAAGCGCCAACGGGAAGTAGTTGGCGAGTACTTTCTCGTCCCGTCCCCCGGCAGCCTCCACTGCGATGGTGTAGATGTCAAGGAACTCGGCTGGGTTGAGCGTGCCATCGTACTTGTCAGGAAGCTCCAGCTTGAAGGCACGGGCGGACGGCTAGCGAACCTGCCACAGCTCACGAGTAAACGCTGGGCACCCCACATCGTAGGGCAAGTACACGGCGGCTACTGGCGCGAGCAAGTTCACTGCCGGCCCAGACGGTCGTCAGATTGACGGCGTGCTTCCCGGCGCCGCTCGATCTTCATGCGGGCGTCTTCAACGCGCCGCTCGCGGAGCACTTGGCGCTGATCTTGGCGGCACAGCGGATCCGACGAGGCCATAGACAGCATGTCATGGTTGTCTGATCGGTGGGCCGGCCGTTCTGACGGTGGGGGGTGCTGAGGCGACTGCACCGTTGGTGCGGCGTCTCCGGTAAGGTAGCCGGACGGTCCCGCCAGCCTGGTGGGTGGTCGCCGCGAGGGCCCCACGTCTCGTGTTTTGCGAGCATCGGCAAAACTGATGAGACTCTAAATGGTGGCTCTCCATTCATCCATCTTGTCCGGGCTTGGCGGGAAGTTCAAAAGTATTTGAACCCGCGCCATGGCCTCTGCCGCCGTGGTTGGCATGGCTAGGAGCACATAACGAGGCGTCGCTCGACTCCTGGCAGAGCCAGAAGGAGCTTCGTTATGTCCATGCCGACGCGGCTCATGCTCGCCAATAAGGCGGACGTGGTGGTGGCAGCGGCGCTCCGTGAGCAATCGGAAGTTGCTGCACAGGGATCTCGCCTTGCGGTCATCTGGAACCGACAGCAATGTGGGGGAGCATGTCATGCCCATCTTGCGATGGTCACGGCGTATGCCTCCCTGCGCCGTTGTTGGACGCAGCCACTACATCCTTTGATGTTGCGGCGGCTGGGTCCTGAGTCGCAGCAGTATGATCTATATTATTATGATAACTGTGCTCGCCAGAATGTCTTGGAAGTTGACCGGCTGCGACGTCGCCGGTCCTGTGGCTAGGCTCAGCAATGTGGTGGGGTTGCTGAGCACCCGCACCACTTGCGCCTCCTGCCCCGCCCATCCCAACCGTAGTGCCCGCGTCGGCTGCGCCGCCTGCGGTCACCTGGGAAGGTGGCTTGGACGCGGTAGGAGCCATCGTGGCTCCACCCTTGTTCTTCGGCACCATCGACGAAGATGATGAAGTTGGTACTCACACTACCAAAAAGCTGATTTGTGACACACAATCCCACTGCCTGGCACGCCAAAGATGTCATCAGAAACGATGATCTATGGGACCGAATGGGCCCCTTTGCGATTCGGCTCAGGGGACATGCATGGGACAAAGAGCAGGTTTTCAGTAGGTGCAAGAACACGCAGGGGGTTTATCCAGGTTCGGGCTGCTATGAGCGTAAAACCCTACTCCTGTTCTATGTTTGATCGTGTATGAACCCAAGTTACAAGGAGCGCAGTTTTCCGGCAAGGTGCACGGGAAATGCAGGTATCGCGTGTAATTGAGCTGGGTGTCGACCGTTTTACCTGTAGCCGTGGTCCTCCTTTTATAGGCCAAGGGGTTACCACAATGGCTAATACGATCATTACAAAGTATGAACAGTGACTTGCACCCTCACCACGTCTATCTTCCAACGGGGGTAAGACAAACTCATTTAATGCACCGTTAGGTGCTACGTTGGGGAGGCGAGGCCTTGGGCAAAAGATCTGTACCACCGGTCCTGTCGCCCTCCTGTAATCTTGACACGTCCTAGGGACGGGTATCATTAAAGTTAATCTTGGCGTACGTGTTGACACGTGCCTTGGCCGGCTATGTTGACTGTCTGCCCGCTCGACACCTAGCATATGAGCCTATCTGGTCGATGATGAGGTGGAGCGGTAACGGGACTGAACAAGCCTGCTGGCACGGAGCTTGCCGGGCCTTGCTTGCTAGCAAGGGGACTTGCCGGCAACCAGAGTCTTGGTTTTCACCTTGCCGGGGTGGAGCTTGCCGGCAAAGGCAACGTCCATCTTCAGTACTAGAATAGTACTTCTCGATGACCTGCCTTGAGGTTTTCTTCACGGTCTTGGTGTTGAGTCTTGAGTCGTAGTTATCCTCCGTCAGGCCCTTGCCGGAAGGGAGGCTACGACTGCCTGTGCACAAGTCTGGGTACAAGGGCACCCATGTCTTAGTACACCGACAATACTGTACTACTACACTTATTAAAGAAGAACAGAAGAGGAACATGTTAAAGAAGAGCATGCAGATTTTGGATACTACAATGTTCGTTACCCACCCATGAGGAACGAGAGCGCATAAAGAAATGCAATTCCCTGAGGTCTCTCTATATGTGCGCACATGCTTTTTCGAAACTAAAGTAGGAACATTAGCTGACCAATTAAACGTTCTCTATTTTAGTAATATCGGCATCATATCAGATTCATATTTGAACAACTAAGCTTTGGAAATACGAGTAGCATGTTGTTTTGCTTGATGGGTTGAGGAGCAGTGCTGGCACGACACGAAGAACCTAGGATGATGGTAGTGAATATAAAAGGAGAAAACCTTAAGCATTGCGAGTATAGTGTTGAGCCTGCCATGGCGGATCTGAAGGTGCAAAGGGGGCGAACGGTACTTCGCAAACAATGTTTGCTTTCAACTAAGAAGTAAGATTCTAAGTGATGGACAAGAAATCACAATAAAGCAGTGGCGATCTATTTTCTGGCTGAGATAAATAACTTGAGCAGATATGAAAGAGTACCGCCTCTGTTGTGGCGCCGTGTAGGCATCTGCTGAGTAGTTGAGGGTGCTGCGGTTGCGATAGTTGTCAACGGCGTGGAAGCACATCGGGTAGGGCAGACGGTGGCGGCGGGGGATATATCCCGGCGCGGTGGATGAGACGGTCGTAGGAGCGGCGCCGGCAAGGTGGACGACGGCGTGGATGAAGTGAGAGGACATGATGCAAGGATTCTGGTACGTAGCCGTGGATGAGAGACGTCGGTCTCTTGTAATGCACGACGGCATCGGGGTATCAGCTCCGACATGGTGGAAGAGGACAGCGGCGGATGGGGTGGCGGACGGAGGAGGCTGGGGTGGACAGGGTCTTTTGGCGCCCACGGAGTACGAATGGGGAAATGGAGGGAGAGAGATGGGGGGGGGGGAACCATGTCTTTGGGAAGCGCTTGTCTCAGATGCGGGGAAAGTTACAAACTTAGCCCCCGTTTAAAATTTCAGACATCAGAGCATTTCTCGGCCCAGTGGGAACCAGGGTACCATGGCCCGTCTGCCTCTGGCCCAGAGGACCGCGCTCGGGCGGGCCCGTGAGAGTGGCTTTGCCTCGGCCGCTCCGGAGGAAGCCGCCTTGCGAGGGGCGAGCCTCGCGAGGCCCCTCCCCGCCAGGCGAGGCCCTACCGAGGCCGCCAAGCACCAGGTTCCCTCGCGAGGCTCCCCTCGCGAGGCCTTCTCACGAAGCAAGTCGTACGGCGCCAGCCGCGGGGCTCCGCGCCCAGCACATGGGTGACGTCCCGCTGTCAGGATAAGGACAGCGGGGCGCGACCAAGCCTAGCTTCCATTCTGGTGATAAGGGAGCAGCGGCGTCTCCTTCCCCCAAAGCAAGTCCCAAAGGCTTTCCTCTTTGGTGATAGAAGATCAGGATGGATCAGCGCGCCAGGACGGAGGTCATCGCCAAGCCCACCAGCGCGTCACAAGGAGCTGCTTTAGCAGGCGGATACCACCTTTAGTCAGGATAAGCCTGCGCTCTTGTCCCCCTTTTGAATTGCCGCCCTGTGGCAACCCTTTCCCGCTCATCTTTTCAGGGAAGAGGACCAAGGAACTACAAAAGGGGCAGGGCTGCTTCCATGTAAGGGGATCGACCCATTCTCCCCCACACCTCTTGTACCTCGAGCACAAGCTCTCCACCATAGAGCAATCCAACACAAGTAGGAGTAGGGTATTACACCGCATGGTGGCCCGAACCTGGGTAGCTCGCGCGTCCCCTTCGTGTCCGGTGAGAGCCGGTGAGCCCGTCGTGTTCCCGCCGTAGTTTCCGTCGTGTCGTATGTTGCCAAGCAAAGTCCCCCAGAGTTCGAATCCTAAGTTCTTGGAGAAGTTTCTTGGACGCAGATCCGAGACTCCGACATTTGGCGCGCCAGGTAGGGGGACTTGCCGTCTTCGAGCCTTCGACCTCGATGCCAACATCGACATGGACGCCGCCGCCGCGCGCCGCGCCGCCGTCAGGGTCCCCACGGCGCCTGCCGCCCGTGGCGCCCCTGGGCGACGCCCTCGCGCCGCCACTGAGCCTGTTGGGGAACGCGTGGCCTCCTCCGCCCACCCGTCGGTGAACGAGCAGGCGCACGGCCCCTCCGCTGCCGCCTCCTCGCCCGCGCGTCGCGATCCACCCGCTCCGCGCGCCGCGCTGCTCATGGCGCAGGAGCTGCTGCGCTACCGCCCCACCGAGGATGCCTACGACGCCTGGCTTGGGTGCATCACCGAGCTCGCCCCTTCCTATCGATCACGGAGGAGGAGGCGCATCACCGAGCTCGTCAACGCCGCGCACGATGGCCAGGTGCCCTCCCGCTCCCCGTCTGCTCCGTCATCCCACGCAGACCAGGCCAGGCATGACGCGCCTCCTCCTCCTCCTCCTCCGGACCGCGACGTGGCCGAGCGTCGCCCCGCCGCACGCTCCCCGGAGCCATCACGCGGCTCGCTCGCGCCGGGCGGCGATGGCGACATGTCACGCCCAATATGCGATCCTATTCTCGAGGAACTCGGAGGCCCCACCAAGAGTAGAAACGCATATTGGATACGCTTGCAAGGTGGATATCATTACATCGTACCACATACATAATAGATGGGGATACATACAATCATCACATGAATATATCAATACATAACATACATCATACAGAAGGGCAGCATCCGACTACGGATGAAATCAAACAAAAAGAAGAACGACATCCACCCTGCTAGCCCAGGATGCCGACCAGGAACCTATCCCAAGATCGACGAAGAGGAAGAAGCAGAAGAAGAACTCCAAAAATAAACGAACATCGCTCTCACGTCAAGTCATCGCATTACCTGTACCTGCAACTGTTGTTGTAGTAAACTGTGAGCCACGAGGACTCAGCAATCCCATAACCATGGGTAGCAAAACTATCAAAGCTTAAATGGGTATGGAAGGGTAAGGTGGTGAGGTTGCAGCAAGCACTAAGCATTATATGGTGGCTAACTTACGAGTACAAGAATAAGAAGAGTAATCTACGCATAACGGTCGCAATCTAATAATGATCAAGAAGTGATCCTGAACACCTACTTATGAGTCAAACATAACCCCACCGTGTTCTCTTCTCGAACTTCCTCGAAAAGAGACGGTCACGGTTACGTACACGGTTGGTGTATTTTAATTAGGATTTAGTGTCAAGTTCTCTACAACCGGAGGTTATAAATATCCAAGTGCCACATAACCGCGGGCACGGCTTCGCGTAAGATTTAACCCTGCAGGGGTGTTCCAACCTGGCCCATCATAAGCCTACACAAGCTGCGGTGGAAATATCTCAACCTTGAGATAGCCCAAAGTATCCTCGGAATCCTGGTGCACAAGACATTTCGATAATGGTAACACAATTCCAGCAAGACCTCCCGACGTGTCGACGATCCCGATAGGAGCCGCGTATCTCGTTCTCAGGACACGGCGGATAAGCGACGCGTACAGGTGCGAAATACCCCAAGTTGCCAAGGGGCGGCCCCGCACAGTGCTCTAGTTTTGGACCAGCACCATCAGCACTGGCCCACCTGTATTATGTTGAATTACGAATCCCTGGGGACGCGACCCCCTATGCAAAATTAATTAATTGATTCAGTATTATTATGTTGGCAAATGTTAAAAACCAATGTTGGACCTTGCTGGAAGCGGTTATTCAAAGCGAACTGTCAAGAGGGTCCCATTCCCCTGAGCATGTTAGGAACTCTAAACATGGATCATAACACCAGCATTACGGAAACTAGGGCGGCTTGAGTGGAACAAAACACTAGGCAAAAGGCCGAGCCTTCCACCCAATACCAAGTATATAGATGCATTAATTAAATAAGAGATATTGTGATATCCCAACATATTCATGTCCCAACATGGAACAACCTGCAAGAGCACCTGCAACTAGCAACGCTATAAGAGGGGCTCAGCAAAGCGGTAACATAGCCAAACAACGGTTTGCTGGGTAAGGGTGGTTAGAGGTTGTATCATGGCATATGGGAGGCTGACATATATGTGGTAGGAAGCGCGACATAGCGATAGCAATGAGACAACTTGCAAGCAAAGATAGTAGAGATATCCAAGGTCATGATCATCTTGCCTGAAATCCCGCTAGGAAGAAGACCGAATCCATGAAGAAGACGAATACGCGTAGTCGAACGAATCCTCACACTTCGTAACATAACCGGGACTATCGAGAAGAAGCACAATCGGAAAGAAGGAAACAACATGGTAAACACACAAGCATAAACATGGCATGATGCACAACCAAATATGATGCATGTCAAGTTTAAAGATGCATGGCATGGCAAAGATGCAACAAACAACTACTACACATTAAGTGAAGCTCAATATGCAACGAGTTGCATATTGACGAAACTCCACAATCAATTACTTAATTCACTCCCGTTTATGTACTCAACAAGATTAAATGTTGTTAAGCATGGCAAGAGGTGAAGCATAGTTCATCTACCTATCTAGGCAATTTAAATGAGGCCGGAAACAACACAAAACAATTCCGAAAAATCCCCACATGTAAATTTCGAATTTGATATTGTTCTGCCTAAAACACAATTTTAATGTTGTTTAACATGCAAAGTAAGTGTACCATGTTAATCTACACATTTTCTAGACCATTTACATATAAAGTTTATTTAAATCGGAGCTACGGTTATTTAGTTATGAAATAAATCATTTTAGCATGTCATTTAGCAATTTTAATGCAAACAACAATTTAAATGTTTTTAACATGCATGAGAATGACATATTCAAGTTGTATGCAATTTTATGAAAACAATGACATACATCATGATATAAGTGCACCCATTTCTTTCCGCCATGGCGACAAGTGCCCACCGAGGGCCTTGACGACCCAAAATCCATGAGCGGAGGTGCACGGAGGCCGTGTTGCGGTCAAGGGTCGTGGTGGTGCAACCGAAGATGGAGGTGCTCGGTGATAGGGTGGTCGTGGCGTGGCTCTCCGACGGCGGCAGCAAGGTGGAAGGAGGAAACGGGCGCGGGGTAAGGCGGCGAGCAGAGGACGGAGTTGCAGGTGGTGCGGACGGCGCGAATGGCAAGAGCGGCCCGGAGCAGCGGCATGTGCTTGGGCGCGAGCGCGGATGCGGGGCCTCGCTGGAGGTCGGCCGGCGACGGAGGGGAGGCGGTGGCGCGAGGGAGGAGCCAGAGGGGCTCGCGATGGAGGGAGACGGGCGGCGAGGTGCAGCAAGGCGACCTGCGGGGCCAAGGACGGCGGCGATGTGGGTGTGCGATGGGGATCGGGCGCGACGCAGCTGCGCTGCTGGACGGGGCAGGAAGGGGTCCGGGGAAGGAGGAGCAGGGCGCGGAGGAGGCAATGGGCATCGGGGCGAGGAGCTCCTCTCCTGTGATACGTGTGCGTGTGTTGTGTGGCGGCGGCGGCCAGAGGGAACGAGGGGGAGAGAGGATCGATCGAGAGATGGGAATCGGTCGGGCTAGGGTTCAAGGTTTAAGGTGGGGGCGGCTGGGCCTAGTGGATGCGGCATCAGGAGGCCCAAGTGGCCGGCTGGCTGGGCTGCTCTCCTCCTTCCCTCTCTTCTATTTTCCAAACACAGAAAATATCAAAGAAGGAAAGGAGAAGAAAGGAAGGGTTAGGGATAGAATTTGGGCATGGGGTATTTTTTCATGGACTCACAAAAATGAGCTTGATCCAGAAAAATAGAAATGAACATGTGTGAGAAGTTTGGCTTCGAACTCATTTGAATTAAATTCAAATGAGTTTGAATAGGAAGTGGGTGCTTGGAAGGTCCAAAAATGTTGAGATTTTTGGTGGAGCTCGGGAAAATGATGAAAAACATGAGAATTAAATTGCAAGTGTGTTTGGTTAATTCCAAATTAATGGAATATTTTATAATAGCTCCCTAAAATATTGGGAGGATATGTTATATAGTGAAATCACCATGTGAACTCCCTCAATTTAAATAGATCAAAAGATCTATGCAATTGATTTATTTGAGTTGGAAAAAATTAATGACATGATGGCATGATGAAATGATGCAATGCAAAAATAATAATAAGATAGAGCAACCAATTTAATAATAATAATGGAAAGAATCGGTCTCGGGGTGTCACACGACAGCTGCCAGATCGTCCCCCGCATGCCTCCGGACACGCGCGCGGCCCGCGAGAGGGCGCGTGACCGCCAGGACCGCATCCTCCATGATGTCGCCATGGCTGGGCGCTACAACCGTGCAGCCCTCAACGGTGGAGCCGTCACCAACGGGGAATACCTGGCCCTCACCCCGGAGCTACGTCGCGTGGTGTGGCCCGACAAGTTCAAGCCAGAGCTCCCTCAGCGCTACGACGGCACCGCAAACCCACGGAGTTCCTCTTGCTCTACACCATCAGCATCCAGGCCCCGAGGGGAGACGATCGGGTCATGGCGAACTGGTTCCCCATGGCCCTCAAGGACACTGCGCGCTCGTGGCTCATGAACCTCCCCGACGCATCCATCTCTTCGTGGGAGGACCTGTGCAAGTAGTTCGTCACCAACTTCAAGGGCACGAGCGACCGCGCCCTCACGATCAATAAGCTGCGGAACGTGCATCAGCACCCTGGCGAGCCCCTTCGCAAGTTCATCCAGCGCATCAGCCAGGTGCGCCACAAGATCCCGAAGGCCTCCGACGCCGTGATCGTCTCCGCCTTCACCAGTGGCATCATGGACGTGAAGATGCGCGAGAAGCTCTCAGTCAAGGACGAGCTAGACTCCGCGGCAGGGCTATTCGTCCTCGCTGACTGCTGCGCCAAGGCCGAAGAGGGACGCCTCTTCCTCCACAACGACGCCGACGCTGAGCCTGACGCGGCGAAGCCCAAGGCCAAGGACACCAAGCGCAAGGGCCCAGCCGTGCTCGCAGCGGAGCCGGACTGCAAGCGTGGCTGCGACTGCGGCGAGGCCAAGAAGGACGCCCGCCCTTTCTGCGCCTACCACAACATGAACGCCCACAACACAGAAGACTGCCACAAGCTCAAGCTGCTTCGCGAGGGCCGCACCGAGCGCCGCAGGGAGCGCGGCAAGGGCCGCGCGGGCGGCGGCGGAGGTGGCCGCTGGGGCGACAACCACAGCAACGGCACTGGCGGCAACAACCATCAGGGCTGGCAGGACCAGCCGCGGTAGGCTGACCCTCAGGCCAACGCCGCCCCAATACGCGCCAACGACTCCCCTCCCGGTGAGAACGCTGGGGGCTACCGAGAGCCCCGTAGGGTGGCCTGCATCCTCGGTGGGGCCCAGGCCCCTCCATCCAACCGCCACTTCAAGCAGTTCTCTTGGGAGGTGAACGCGGCCCTCCCAGCGCTTGAGTCCACCAGCCGCCTCAAGTGGTTTGAGTTCCCCATCGCCTTCGACGCCAGCGACCACCCCAAGTCCACGAAGGGCGTGGGCCCCGTCCCCCTGCTGTGCACCCCCACCATCAGCAACATCGCTGTCACCAAGACCCTCATCGACGGAGGCGCCGGCCTCAATGTGATCTCCATCGAGACCTTCGAGACGCTTCAAGTGCCCTACGAGCGCCTGATGCCCACCAGGCCCTTCTCGGGCGTCACCGACGGCTCCACTGTCCCGCTGGGGCAAGTGCGCCTTCCCATCACCTTCGACACCCGCAAGAACTACCGTACGGAGTTCATCGTCTTCAATGTGGCTCACATCAGCCTGCCTTACAACGCCATCTTGGGCTACCCGGCGCTCACCAAGTTCATGGCCGCAACCCACCATGCCTACGGCCTCGTCAAAATGCCCGGCAGCCGCGGTACCCTCACCGTCTGCTGCGACGAGAAGGATGCGCTGCAAACCCTCGAGCACGCCTACAAAACTGCCTCCGTCGCGTACCCGGCCAATGAGGACGCGCCTGGGCCTGCCGAGGAAACGCCCGTGAAGAAGAAGCCCCTGCTCCCTCAGGAGCGGGTCGAGTCCAAGAAGGCATCGCTGGTTGGGGGCGAAGCAAGCCCCTCCCTCGCCGCTGGCGACGGGCCCTCCCCCAAATAGGAAGGCGCGCTCGTCACCTTCCTCCGGGCGCGCCCTGATGCATTGGCTTGGACAGCATCAGGCGCGCCCAGCCTGCCGAGGGAGGTGATCGAGCACCACTCAGCCGCGTGCCGGAGCGCGCGGCCCGTCAAGCGTGAGGAATATCGTCAAGCGCCCAAGAAGAAGGAAGTCGTCACCCAAGAAGTCAACAAGCCCCAGGATGCTGGAATCGCACGTGAAGCCCCCCACCCCAAGAGGATCGCCAGCCTCACCACCGACGCCAGGCCCCGCGATAGCGTGCACATGTGCGTCGACTTCATCGCCCTCATCCCGGCTTGCCCCGCAGGCCCCTTTCCTCCTCCGCGCATCGCCGCAGGCTTGCCCTAGCTCACGTGCATGCCATTCGGCCTGGAGAGTGCCGCAGCCACCTTCGCGAGGCTGATGCGCATGAGCCTGGAGCCCCAAATCGCAAGGAATACAGAGGTGGCTAACACTCGCCCACCGCCCCGCCGCGGCCCCACTCGTGACGGCGGCGGGTGTTCCGGTACCCAACACATGGAACGCCCGCCATCACCGTAAGTTCTATCCGTGCCCCATGGATATGAGAGATATGGAGTTGTACATGCTCTGGGGCTCTCTCAACCCATGCTGCCGCCAGCACGTGAGAGCTCCTTCCTACTCTCGTGGAAGCCCCATGCTCAGTGCTGGCGGATGCCCCATGCTCCGCCCTGGTGGCCTACTTACCTGAGGGGCCCTCGGCCATTGCATCCTCAAGCTGACCCGTGTCGAACACGGCAGCATGTATCTTTCTGTTATGTAATGAACTTGCTTCATGCATCAGTAAAGCTTATTTCCGTCAAAACCCTGTGTGCTTGCGGCCACAGGGCGCGCACTCATGATCTCGCCCGTGCCTGTCACGCGAGCGGGGGCTGGGCACGGTGTCTGTGCTCAGGTCAGTCCCAGCAGCACTGAAAAACCCAAGCGACTGAGCTCTGGCTCGCGGGCCTACTCCCGTGGACGTCACCTCACCAGGTCCTTGGTGCTCTTGTCTCCTCGCGTAACACCCACAGGCGACCTCGCGAGCGCGCCCTGCTGCACAATTTGCAAAAACTTGGCAGTTTTCCTGGTGCAGGGTACGAAGGCCTCAGGAGCCCCCCCCCCTCGGGAGGCCTCGCGGCGGGTCCTACGGACGGAGGGCCTCATGAGGGACTGTGCCTCACAAGCTATGCCCTACGAAGGACTCGCCCCAAGCCGCACGCCTCAAAGGAGCTAAGTCTAAAGCACCCCTCGGGTCCCTTCCCTCTTGTTTCTCTCTCATGGCCTCCTGACTTCCTTGGCACGAGCCGCCTGTGCGTCAAGGGGGGGACCCTGAGCATCGTGCCTCAGGGACTCCTACTAGCCGTAAGAGCCCTACACCCTCTGGCCTTGCCGAGCGCACGCTCTGGGCATCCCAGCGATGGTGTAGCCTGCCTCGGGGGCTGGGTCCCAACGACACAGGGCACAAAGGCAATGTAAAAGGGAAATAAAGGCCTCGGGAGGAAAACGAAAACACGCGGATCATTAAATACTTAACACCAAAAAGTACCATGCAAGTGTTTTCACGCCCCCGCGGGGCCACATCTACCCTATTACAGCAACAAGTCAAGGGGAATTCAGGCGCGTGAGGCGCCGCCGTTGCGAGGGGGTTCGCCACTACCGCCGCAGACTTCAGGCTCGAAGGCATATAGCCCGACGAAGCCGGCCACGCGCTCCCTCATGGCCTCCTCGAGGGGTTAGCGGAGCTCCGCCGGGACAGGGGTCACCACCCGACTAAAGTCGAAGCGATCGTCGAGGCAGACGAGGTTGTTGAAGAGTCGCGTTATCGCCTGGGACAGCAGGTCGCGGCACGCTTCCTCGACGGTGGCATCCGTGTCCAGCAGCTACTTCTTGAGGTCATCAACCTAGGCCTGGAGCTCGTCCCGCTTGGCCGCGAGGCTCCTCTGCTCGTCGAGGGCGGCCTGGGTGGCCACCAGCTCACGCTCCTTTGCCAGTAGGTGCTCCCGTTCGGTCTCCTACGCGGACGCGCATGCCGCGAGCTCGCCTTCCCGGGTCCTGGCGTTCGCCTCGCAGGTAGCGACCGTCTCCTAGGACCTAAGGACCTCCTCCTCGCTCTTCTAGAGCTCAGCTTCGTGGGACACGAGCCGACCCTCAAGGGCCTCCGCGGCCTCCTCCCGCGCCTTAAGCCGGCGCTCACGGGAGGCGGCTTGCTCCCGGAGCGTCTTCTCGTAAGCGTCCGCCTCCTCCCGCAGCCGCTTGGCCTCCTGGGCATCTTCGAGGGCCCTCGCGAGGGATGCCTGGGACTCCTTGGCGAGCTGCTCGCGCTGCACCTACGCCTCCTCATCCCGCTGGCGGTTGAGCTTCGCCGCCTCGCGAAGCTAGCTCCACCCCTCCGCCAGCTTCCGCCGCTCCTCTGCGCAGAGTTCCGCCTCTTTCCTTAGCTCGCCTTCGAGGGCCTCGAGAGCCGCCCTGACGCTCTTGGTGGCCCCGCTCCAGGGCGCAGTACCGCTCTAACCCAACACCAAGGTGTGACTCGCCCGAGCCTCCTCATCGCCTGCTGGCGTCGATAGACGGGAGGGCACAACTTCGAGCCCCTCTGGTCGCCCCATGCCGTCGCCCCCCAGCGCGGGCTGTGCTCGCCGTCTGGCGCGGGGGGGCCGGGGTGGTCACCTCCGGTGTCGGCAGCGTCGCCCCGCGCTCGGGCGCCGCCCTGAGCACTGCAAGGTCCGGGCACCCGGGCTCGGGGGCGTCTCCCGTGAGGCCCGCGGTGGCCTCCGCCGTAGCAGGTGTGGAGCGCTGGGGAAGGGTTGGCACTTTGCCTTCCTTCCCCGCCATCTCGTCACCGTCGACAGGGGCCGCCTCGGGTGGCGCCCGCGCGATCCCCTCACCACCTCCCGCCGGTCTCGCTGCTGGGGGCGCCGGCGCGGTAGGCAAGGCGGTGTTCGGACGAGGGGAGGGCCCCTCGACCACAGCCTTCCTCCTCTTGGTCTTCTCCACCTCCTCGGCGGCCGGCTCGGAGCTCCTGCGCAGGCGAAGGCTCATCAGGACCGCAGCAGCCAGGAAGCAGGGATCGATACGAAGGGGCGGAGGAACTTACTCGTCCTTGGGGTAAAAGCGCCTCCTCTTCCGCTCCTTGATGGCGCCGCTGCTGCTGCCCCCGTCACGCAGCGCGCCTGGGCAGCTACCCAGGGGCGCGGCGCGGGTCTCGTCAGGGTCAGAGGCTACAGTGGCCCCCTCCTTCCGCTCCTCACCGGGCTCGTCGATCTCCACGGCATCGCCTCCTCCCTCCCTCTTCGGCACAGGCCTGGCCGGCACGACGCGAAATGCGTCCCCGTCGTCGCCCTCGCCCAGCCGAAGCCGACGGCGCACCGGCGAAGACGGAAGGGATGGCGAGGACGACTCCTCGCTGCTCTCCGTCGTGGAGAAGGAGGCCACGTGGTCGCCCGAGGTGGACCCCGACCCCGAAGAATCCTCGGGAAGCTCCTCAGGCTCCTCGAGGTCCGTCCGGACCAACCCCCATTGGTCGAACTGGGGCATCGCCGCTACCAGCTCATCCCTGTTGGACCAGCGGTACAGTGGGCGTGCGTCGCGAGGCATCTCCTCCGCCTCCCCGAGAAATAAAACATCCCAAGCTTCAGCCACTACTTCGGCCGAGAGGGGCTCCGACGCTAGCCGGATCCGGTCCTCGGTGCTGGTGATCTCCCACACCGGGTGCGAGCGCTTCTGTAGAGGCACGATGCGGCGGCGGAGGAATTCCTTGGCAATCATGCCCGCCGTGAGCCCGGCATGGCGCAGCTCCACTAGGCTCGCCAGAACCGGCCTCAGGGCGGCGCCGCTGAGCTTCTTGTGCTCCCAGCGGGGGGTCTTCTCGGCCAGCTTGGTGGGGATTGCCAAGAGGGGGCTGGTCTGCAGGGCATCAACATAGACCCAGCGCGACCGAAAGTTCTCCACCCTCCTCAAGATCTTCATGTCGATGAAAACCTTGCCCATCTCGTTGTCGATACGGAAGGAGGCACCTCCGGAGCGGTGTTTTCCCGAGGAAAAAAACCCGCAGTCTATAGAAGGCCGGAAGAGCGCCACGGACGGCATCACTCCTAGGAAGGTCTCGCAGAGGTACGCGAAAAGAGCAAGGACGAGAATGGAGTTGGGTTGATGGTGGAGAAGGCAAATCTCATAATGCTCAAGGATGGCATAGAGGAAGTTGGAGAAGGTGTCTATTCGATGATCACGAGGACGGCCTCATAATGTTCCAGGGGACCCACGAGGTGCACACGAGGCACCAGGGCGCGCCACCCCCCTGGCGCGCCCTGGTGGCTCGTGGGCCCCTCGTGAGCCTTCCCGACTCCGTTTTCTCCGGGAATACTTGTTTTGCAAGATAAAAATTCTTTATATATACTCCCTGACGTTTTGACCACTGTATCGCAGAAATCTTCGCTATTCTTGTTTCGTGCTATTTTTCTGACAGATCCAAAAGTATGTCATCTCAAGACTCAGATGGAGAGAGCTTCATATCGCACTATGTTACAAATCCAAGGATCTATGGGGATATAGACCCCTATGGATGGTCCGCGGAGGAGGAGCGAGATGCCAACATGAAGGGAACGGAAGATGCGAGCTCGGATGAAGAAGATGCCCCTCTACCTCAACCGGGAGATATGCATGTGGAGTTCAAGAAGTCGAGCCTCCCAAACACAGTAAACAAATCTAAGATCCAATTTATCCCTTTCCGTTTTCTACAGGAAAACAAGAACGTATTGTGTGAGAAGATAGTGGAGCTTGAGCAAGAAATTAGCAAGTTGAAGGAAGAAAACTATGTTCTCAAGCGGAAACTAAAGGACAAGCCCACCACTTCATCACCACCACCATCACCGAAAAAGGAAACTTGAGTACATGGGTATGGGCACTCCCCTTGGCTTGTGCCAAGCTTGGGGGAGGTGCCCCGGTATCGTATCACCATCACCTTTATTATCTTTATCTATTTTTAGTTCGATCCTTAGTTATTTCATGATCTAGTTGAATAAAAGTTTAGTATGATCTATTTTTGAGTGCTAGTTTCGTGATCTATCTATCTATGTAATTGAGTTGAGAGTTATATAATAAAGAGTAGTTTGAGTTTTTGCTTCTTTACTTTTATGTTTCAATCCTAGCAATGAAAATAATGGAAAAGATCATATGCTAATCTTATGGAAAGTAATGACATTACATAAATAAGAGTATAAGTGGTAAAATTTATTGAAAGTTAACAAACATAGCATTAGTCAATGATGCAATTCATGAAAAAATTAATAAGGGAAGAGAAGATTCACATGCGAATATACTATCTTGGACATCTTTTATGATTGTGAGCCCCCATTAAGTATTTTATGTCAAATTGTTGACGTTTGACAAGGAAGACAACGTAATGAATTATGTTTGCTTATATTCACATAGAAGCTATATTGTCATAGATCCTCCAACATGTGGTGCTTGTCCAATATCTTTGCTAGCCAAAAATCCGCACCAAGTAGAGATACTACTTGTGCATCAAAACCCTTAAACCCAGTTTCATGTCATGAGAGTCCACTATATCTACCTATGGATTGAATAAGATCCTTCAAGTAAGTTGTCATCGGTGCAAAAAGCAATAAAAATTGCCTCTAAATGTGTATGAACTTTTATTGTAAGGAAAAATAAGCTTTGTATGAACTTGTGATGGCAAAGAAATAAAAGCGACGGATTGCATAATAAAGGTTGCTATCGCAAGGGGCAATATAAAGTGACGTTCCTTTGCATTAAGAGCTTGTGCATCCAACAACAAAAAAGTGCATGACAACCTTTGCTTCCCTCTGCGAAGGGCTTATCTTTTACTTTTATGTATTTACTTTTTATGCAAGAGTCAATAGTGTTCTCCTCTATTCCTATATATCCAGTTGGATATGAGTGATCATGAGTTATTATTGTTGACATCACCCTTGAGGTGAATAAGTTGGGAGGTGAAATTATAAGCCCCTATCTTTCTATGTGTCAGGCTGAAACTTTTTGCTCCATATATATGTTGTGAGTGTTAGCAATCATAGAAGACTAAATGATGGTTGAGTATGTGGACTTGCTAAAAAGCTCCTGCATGAGACCCTTCCTGAAAATATGATGAATTGCAATTGCATTGTTGACTGAGAACATAGTTTGTTAGTTTTCAAGAAAGTTTATGCCTTATACTTCGTTGTTGTGATGAATTGTTACTTTCTCATGAGAAGTTCTATGATAATGAATATTGATGTTATAATAATGATCATGATGCTACTATGTCCGTATTTTGTTTTTATCGACACCTCTCTCTCTAAACATGTGGACATGATTATCGATATTGGCTTTCACTTGAGGACAAGCGAGGTCTAAGCTTGGGGGAGTTGATACGTCCATTTTGCATCATGTTTTACTACTGCTATTTATAGTGTTTTTAATCAGTATAATACTTTGTGGGGCAATTCTAATGCCCTTTCTTTCTTAATATGCAAGATTTACACAAGGAGGGAGATTGTAGGCAGCTGGAATTCTGGACCTGAAAATGCTATGTCAGAGATACCTATTCTGCGCATCTCCAAATGAGCTGAAATTTCACGGAGATTTATTTTGGAATAAATAAAAAATACTGGAAGAAAGAAGTACCAGAGGGGGCCACCCAGGTGCCCACGAGGGACCAGGGCGTGCCACCCCCCCCCCCCCAGGCACGCCCTGGTGGCTCGTGGGGCCCCTGGCCAGCCTCCGGTGCCCATTTTCTGGTATATAAGCCCATTTGCCTTAGAAAAAATAGGGATAAGACTTTTGGGACGGTGCGCCACCATGTCAAGGCGGAACTTGGGCAGGAGCACTTTTGCTCTCCGGCGGAGCGATTCCGCCGGGGATACTTCCCTCCGGGAGGGGGAAATCGGAGCCATCGACATCACCAACGATCCTCTCAACATGGGAGGACCAATCTTCATCAACATATTCAATAGCACCATCTCATCTCAAACCGTAGTTCATCCCTTGTATTCAATCTTTGTCTCAAAACCTCAGATTGGTACCTGTGGGTTGCTAGTAGTGTTGATTACATCTTGTAGTTGATGCTAGTTTGTTTATTTGGTGGAAGATTATATGTTCAGATCGAATATGCTATTCAATACCCCTCTGATCTTGGACATGAGTATTATTTGTGAGTATTTACTTTTGTTCTTGAGGACATGGGAGAAGTCTTGTCATAAGTAATCATGTGAATTTGGTATTCGTTCGATATTTTGATGATATGTATGTTGTTGATTCTCTTAGTGGTGTCATGTGAACGTCGACTACATGACACTTCACCATCTTTGGGCCTAAGGGAATGCATTGTGAAGTAGTAATTAGATGATGTGTTTATAGAGTGACAGAAGCTTAAACCCAAGTTTACGCGCTATTCCGTAAGGGGCTGATTTGGATCCATATGTTTAATGCTATGGTTAGATTTATCTTAATTCTTCTTTCGTAGTTGCGGATGCTTGCGAGAGGGGTTAATCATAAGTGGGAGGCTTGTTCAAGTAAGAAAAGCACCCAAGCACCGGTCCACCCACATATCAAATTATCAAAGTAGCGAGCGCGAATCAAACAAACATGATGAAAGTGACTAGATGAAATTCCCATGTGTCCTCGAGAACGCTTTGCTTATTATAAGAGATCGTTCCGGCTTGTCCTTTGCTACAAAAAGGATTGGGACACCTTGCTGCACTCTTTGTTACTATTGCTACTTGTCACTTGTTACAAATTATCTTGCTATCAAACTACTCGTTACCGATAATTTCAGTGCTTGCAGAAAATACCTTGCTGAAAACCGCTTGTCATTTTCTTCTGCTTCTCGTTGGGTTCGACACTCTTACTTATCGAAAGGACTATGATTGATCCCCTATACTTGTGGGTCATCAAGAGACCATGAGATTGAGCTTTAGACTTAGCTTTGCGGCATGTAAAGCATCGGTGGGTGTAGCGTGAGATGTCGCAAAACATCTTTGGCCAAAAGTAGTTCTTGGAGAGTGTGGCGAATGTTTTGTCCAGTCCGAAATGTCCCATGAGTCCTCCACTGTGAGCCTCTTGCAAAAGCAACAAACGAAGAGAAGACTCAGGGATACAAAGTTTGTTAGCTGGCATAAGATAACCATGCTTCAAATAACATCGCTCCCAAGGGTTGTGTGTCATGCATTTCGCATAAGGTATCGCAAATGAAACATCATGCTCGTACAAGTTTTTAATGTGCTCAAATCCTAGAACATTCAACTCAGGTTGAGTAACGAACATGCACGTGCGGGAAAGAGTGTCTGCCATAACATTTTCTTTACCTTTGATGTACTTGATAACATATGGAAAAGACTCAATGAACTCACTCCATTTGGCATGACGCTTATTCAATTTGGTTTGACCCTTAAGGTATTTAAGCGTCTCATGATCCATATGGATGAAAAATTCACGAGGCCGAAGATAATGTTCCTACACATGCAAGACTCTAACTAAAGCATATAACTCTTTGTCCACTACTACAGGATGCTGCTAATGCGACACATGTATCAGAGACTCTTCGACGAAACTGTGTGCGATGCATGAATCGCAAACGGTATCGAAAAGAAACCGTCACCAATAATACGAACTATGTGCGATGGTGGATCCATCAAGCACGATTCAGATTAGAGTTGCGTGTGCGAATCTTGGCATACATTTGATCCATATGAACTATTTGCGATGAGCCATAAAAACACAAACGTTCAGCCATATCAAGGTGTGTGCGATAGACGGCATACAGTTCACTCGGATGAACTGTTTGCAATGATCCAGAAGAACACAAATGATTCAGCGTAACAAGATATGTGTGTGATATTCGGCAAACAGGTTGGTAATCAGAATTGTGTGCAATAATTATAGACAGCGCATATGATTTTTTGTTGTGAATTGTGTGCTCGACAGGGCATACAATTCAAGAAACCAACTATGGGCGATAATGTAAAAGATCTCTATCGAATACGTATTGCTAACCGTCTGCGATGAGATTGATAGGGGACGCGGAGGTAATGAATTAATATGAGCGAATGGCAACAGAGATATACAGTCTGCTTAATTTAGTCCTTTTTCTTGTTGTTGTTGTTGGATGGCCCCGCAACATCGTCTTGGCGAGGACGCTTCTTGCCGCTGACCGTTGGCTTTTCATCGCCGCCGCCATCGTCATCGTCATTTATGTCCTCCTCGTCGTCCTCCTCATTGAAACATTCCTCCTCATCATCATCATCATCATCGTCTTCTTCGTCCTTCGACGGTTCCTTGTCCGTCTGGTCGTTGTCCGACGACTCGGGCGGCGGCGTTCCTTCCATGATCCAGATAAAATCGAGGTCAGGGCTTTACGCCAGACTCATGGAAGACGAGCGGGATGATTCCGAGGTTGACCTATCATCGGGCGCCAGACTGCTGGCGGAACTATCGTCCTCGCTGTACGTATACAAACCGCGAGAAAGCAAGATTGCAGAGTGTGTGTAAGTGTGTAGCGCGGTCGGCCGGGATGGTGAAGATGGTAGAGACTGAAGCGGGGTATGAAGAAAAGAGGAATGGCAATTGAAGCGGGGGATTGACAGATTATATTGGTGCCTTGGCAGGCGGTTAGAATCCTGATATAATCAACCGCAATTATTAGTACCCAGTCGCTCCAAATTCCCGCAGTTGCGGAGTTCTCAATGTGATAATTACGCACACAAGGAGGAGCGTCCAAATGTGAAACAAGCATTTTTCATAGGACAGTTGGCAAGCAATAGATGAGCTTTGCTTATTGATGTAGCCAGTAATAATCAAACAAAACCCCTAATCATCATTGCAAACAGCGCATAGAAGATGGCTAATGCGACAACTACAACTACACATGCTAGTTCCTTCGTGTCTCTTGCTTTCATCTGTTGCCTGTGATTGAGTCTTTCTTGCTTCATCGTAGTGATTGTACATTCCAGATCAGTCAGTTTCTTCTTCAGCTTTACGTTATCTTCTGCGAGCTTGGTGATAACACTTCGAGCCCTGCCATGCCATTCATCATCCAACTAGTTAACAAAGGCACAAGCCTCATATGCCTTCCAATGTTAAATATTCAGGATGAGCGGGGCATTAACTCAACTTAAATGATGAACTTAGCACTAACATCTAAGGGGCAACTAAGAAACCGTCTGCCAATGTCGAATCCCTCCATGCATACATGTCGAGCGGGAGTGTGTCCATGCGCACAACTCAGCTTTTGGTACTTCTCGGTGGCACAAAACTCAGAGTCAAACTCAAGTTGCGGGAGTTTGGAGTCATACTCCGGATCCGGGGGTTGATCGCTTTCCTGGGTGGGGGGTGCGGGGGTCATTCAGGACGGATTGAGCAGGGAGGTACTTTGGACATGCTAAAAAAGATCGGGATTGATTGGAACCTGACAAGACGATTCGGATCCGTAGTACACTGGCCTTCTGATGACCTTAGGCAAGTGCTCGGTGGTGACCGCCATCGTGGTGGCGCAGCCCATCGCGCTGTCGAGAGCGACGATATGAGCCGGAGCAGCCGCACCAAAACCATCAGCACCACTCGTCTGCATTCCCCCAATGTCAGCGCCATGCGAGGGAATTAGGGGGCTATCTAGGGATTTGGGGGAAATGGGGAAACTGTGGGGATCTGATAACAGTCGGGAACTACTTATCACACTCTGTTATATACGGCACACGGTTTGTACATATCGTTTGTGTTCGATATTACAACTTCAAACACGATTTCCACACCAAACCGTGTGAGAAGACAACGTGCGTGAGACACAGTTCCCATGACATAACTGTATGTGATGTACTACCCGGTACATATGGGGATGCAATAATGGAGTTAATACTGTAAACGGCCGCTCTGCGGATACCCATCAAAAAAATAAAAACAACCGCTCTACAGATAGAGATGGGGGGGCGGTCGAGGCAGCGGCTAGCGGATAGGAGGTCAATCCTCGGTCGGTCGGCGGTGGCGGCTGATGACCCACAAGTATAGGGGATCAATTGTAGTCCTTTTGATAAGTAAGAGTGTCGAACCCAATGAGGAGCAGAAGGAAATGACAAGCGGTTTTCAGCAAGGTATTTTCTGCAAGCACTGAAATTATCGGTAACGAGTAGTTTGATAGCAAGACAATTTGTAACAAGTGAAAAGTAGCAATAGTAACAAAGAGTGCATCAAGGTGGCCCAATCCTTTTTGTAGCAAAGGACAAGCCGGAACGATCTCTTATAGTAAGCAAAGCGT
Source organism: Elymus sibiricus (assembly GCA_039707655.1). Taxonomy (NCBI): domain Eukaryota; kingdom Viridiplantae; phylum Streptophyta; class Magnoliopsida; order Poales; family Poaceae; genus Elymus; species Elymus sibiricus. Next base: position 281,008,722 of record CM077676.1, read on the forward strand.
TCTCGAGGACACATGGGAATTTCATCTAGTCACTTTCATCATGTTGGTTTGATTCGCGTTCGCTACTTTGATAATTTGATATGTGGGTGGACCGGTGCTTGGGTGTTGTTCTTACTTGAACAAGCCTCCCACTTATGATTACCCCCTCTCACAAGCATCCGCAACTACGAAAGAAGAATTAAGATAACTCTAACCATAGCATTAAGCATACGGATCCAAATCAGCCCCTTACGGAATAGCGCATAAACTAGGGTTTAAGCTTCTGTCACTCTAGCAACCCATCATCTAATTACTACTCCACAACGCATTCCCTTAGGCCCAAAGATGGTGAAGTGTCATGTAGTCGACGTTCACATGACACCACTAAGAGAATCAACAACATACATATCATCAAAATATCGAACGAATACCAAATTCACATGATTACTTATGACAAGACTTCTCCCATGTCCTCAAGAACAAAAGTAACTACTCACAAATCATAATCATGTTCAAGATCAGAGGGGTATTAAATAGCATAATGGATCTGAACATATAATTTTCCACCAAATAAACCAACTAGCATCAACTACAAGATGTAATCAACACTACTAGTAACCCACAGGTACCAATCTGAGGTTTTGAGACAAAGATTGAATACAAGAGATGAACTAGGGTTTGAGATGAGATGGTGATGTTGAAGATGTTGATGAAGAGTGGTCCTCCCACGATGAGAGGATCGTTGATGATGTCGATGGCGATGATTTCCCCCTCCCGGAGGGAAGTATCCCCGGCGGAATCTCTCCGCCGGAGAGCAAAAGTGCACCTGCCCAAGATCCGCCTTGAGACGGTGGCGCACCATCCCAAAAGTCTTCTCTATATTTTTTCTAGGGCAAATGGACTTATATACCAGAAAATGGGGGCCAGAGGCTGGCCAGGGGCCCCACGAGCCACCAGGGCGCGCCTGCGGGGGGGGGGGGCGTGGCGCGCCCTGGTGCCTCGTGGGGTCATGGGTGGCCCCCTCTGGTATTTCTTTCTTCTAGTATTTTTTATTTTTTCCAAAATAAATCTCCGTGAAATTTTAGCTCATTTGGAGATGTGCAGAATAGGTATCTCTGACATAGCTTTTTCAGGTCCAGAATTCCAACTGCCGGCAATCTCCCTCCTTGTGTAAATCTTGCATATTAAGAGAGAAAATGCATTTGAATTGCTCCACAAAGTGTTATATTGATTAAAAACACTATAAATAACAGTAGCAAAACATGATGCAAAATGGACGTATCAGCGGCGTGATAGGAGGTCAATCCTCGGTCGGCGGTGGGAGATAGGAGGAGCTCAATCCTCGAGGTCGGCGGCGACGTGATTGGAGCACATCCCTCGCGGTCCATGGCGGGATAGTGGAGCTCGAACTTCAGGCGGTTGCCCCACTAAGCTTTGCTCCTCGACCCTGCTGTCTCGGCGTGCCGCGGCATCGTGCTTCTCTGTCTGCTGGGTGGAGGTCACCGTGCGGCTAGTTAATTAAGGTATTCTTTTCGTTGAGTGGATTAATTAAGGTATTCAATTCATAATGGTAGTACAGTACTCTTTGTGTAAATTGACTCGTCATTAATTTCTGTCATCGCACGGCTGGATAACAATATGGAGCGCCCTCTACAAATTATGAAAATAAAATCTTTTGATTTATGCACGCAGCTTTGGGCATCAATTAATCCATTTATTAATGCTTTTCAGAATTACCCCTCGTGTGGTGCAGATGGAACGATCTGAATGGATGAAGGATCGGAGAAGCTCAAAGTTTGCGAGTGGCGTGACAGAGTTCATCACTTTGGCTAAAAGGACAAAGAAGAGAGTCCCTAACGGCTATTACATCATGTGTCCATGCAAGGATTGTACCAATACAGAGTCACATAAAGTTACAGATGTCGAGTTCCACTTAGTCAAGTAGGGATTCATGGATGGATATACACGTTGGACTAGACACGGTGAAGAGCTGGTCATGGATGAAGGTAACCAGAGCAGCGAGATGCCAAACCCCGATCAGAGTCAGAAGGATGTTGAATCTAACCTTGGGGCTCAGATGTCAAGCTACCAACAGAACATAGACAAGCCAAAAACCACACTGGAAAACCAAGAAGACGACACCGACGACCTTGATGGCATATCAGATTTTGCTGCTATGGTTGCAGATTTCCAGGGCCCAAATAAAGATATGGTTGGGTACAAGGATCTGCCAACCATTGATGCGGACTCCAAGAAAGATTTGTATCTAGGTTGCAAAAAGAAATATTCCAAGTTTAGTGCCACACTGGCGCTTCTCAGATTTAAAGCAGAAAATGGTCTATCAAACAAGGGCTTCATAGAGTTGTTAGGTCTTTTCAAAGACATTCTTCCAGAAGATAATCTGCTCCCCAAAAGCACGAACGAAGTGAAGAAAGTTGTTTGCCCATTGGAACTTGTAGTCCAGAAGATACACGCTTGTGTGAATGATTGTATGTTGTACCGCGATGAGTACAAAGATTTGCGTGCATGTCGCATATGCAAGCATCCATGATACAAGCGTAGGAGAGCAAAGGACAAGTACAAATTGGACGATGAGATCAAGACAGGAATCCCGTTCAAGGTTGTTTGGTACTTGCCTTTAATTCCAAGGTTGAAGCGTTTGTTTGCAAACCCTAGAGAGGCAAAGAGGTTGCGGTGGCATCATGATGAGCGAATTGCGGATAAATATATGAGGCACCCGAAAGATGGGGCTCAGTGGAATTGAATCGAGGACACGTATGAAGACTTTGCCAAGGATCCTAGAAGTATATGGCTCGGGGAGTGTACTGACGGGATGAATCCATTTGGCGATATGAGCACCAAACACAGCACATGGCCGGTGCTTCTGTGCATATATAACCTTGCTCCTTGGTTGTGTATGAAGAAAAAATACATCATGATGTCAATGATTATCCAAGGCCCGAAGCAACCTAGAAATGACATCGACATTTACTTTCAGCTACTCGTAGAAGAACTGCTGACATTGTGGAAAAAAGAGCCTGGTGTAAAATGTTATGATGCTTACAAAAAGGAGTTTTTCGATCTACATGCGTTGCTGCTGCACACCATTCAAGATATGCTGGCATTAGGCAACACGTCGGGGCAGAAAACAAGGGGAGATGCAGGATGTGTCACATGCATGGATAGGACAGCGAGTAGATTTCTTCCCAACTCGCACAAAACCGTGTATTTGCATCATCGTAGGTTCTTACAGAAAGATCACCCATACCGAAAGATGAAAGCTGAATTTGATGGTACAGCAGAGGTAGGTTTGGGACGAAGACCTTATTCTGGGAAGGTGGTCCACAACATGGCTAAACAAATTGAAGTTGTGCTTGGCAAGGGACACGGTTCGTCATCAAAACAAACACCCAAGGGGCAAGTGTTTAAGAAGAAATCAGTGTTCTGGCAATTACCTTACTAGGATATTCTATGTGTACATCACTGCATCGATGTCATGCACGTAGAGAAGAACGTATGTGAAAGCATCCTTGGTACTCTACTCAAGATTAAAGGTAAAACAAAGGATGGTGACGGTGCACGACTCGACATGCTTGGTGATCAACCAAAACACATGAATGAAGCAGAAGATGACGACAAATTCCTCCACGTTCGCTAGAGTTACAATTTCACTCCAAAAGAAGCAAAAGAGTTCTTCAAGTATTTGTTGTCAATTAAGACACCCTCTTCCTACTCCACAAACATCATAAGTCTCGTGGATGTGAGCTCAGGTAAAATGAAGTTGGCACACATGAAGTCACATGATTGCCACGTAATGTTGACACAAATCCTCCCGGTGGCCATCGGGAATATGATGGACACAGACATAAGAAACACACTCACTGACCTCTGTGATTTCTTCAACAAACTATGGCAGAAAGTAGTAGATCGTGACGAGCTGGATTATATGCAAGCGGATATTACAAGAATATTGTCCAACCTAGAGATGTTTTTCCCACCGTCATTCTTTGATGTCATGGCCCATCTCACTGTGCACCTTGTCGATGAGATAAAGTATTGTGGTCCTATGTTTCTTCACAACATGTATCCCTTCGAGCGGTACATGGGAATATTGAAGCGCTATTGTCGGAACCGATGACATCCAGAGGCAAGCATCCTAAAAGGTTATACCGCAGAGGAGGTGGTTGAGTTTTGCACCGAATACATGAAACAAAGACCTATAGGTTTGCCCCTCTCTCGCCACGTGGGAAGGCTGGCTAGTAAGACGGTCCTTGTTGGCGTGCCACACGCTGCACCCGGAGATAAGACTGATCAAGCCCATTTTACGGTACTGCTTAATAGCCCAGTTCTCAACGCTTATGCTGCAGAACACTTGGCGGAGATACGACAAAGCTTCCTACCCATGGTGCATCCATTAGATGTCGTGATGAAGGTGCACAATAAGGACTACGTTAGATGGATGAAGGATCATTTGTCATGCAGATCCATGGATGACATTGCAATGTGGTTGGCACAAAAATCCATCACTTACGGTATTGAGGTACCAAGCGTATGACATAAATGGCTACACATTCTACACTGAGGAACGTGATAAGAAGACCTCATATTAGAACAGCTCTATTCAAATAGAATGCATAACTGTAGATGAAGCTGATAAAAGGGTATACTATGGAACCATCGAAGAGATTTGGGAGCTTAACTATGTGGAAGTTAAGGTGGAATTATTCAGGTGCAAATGGCTCCCTCTTAGTCAGGTAATGGTTGACGATTACAGGAAGACCTGTGTTAACATGACAAAGATGGCATATCACAAGGACTTGTTCATTCTTGCCAGCGATGCTACCTAGATTTTCTATGTGAAAGACCTCTTGCATATGAACTGCCATGTAGTGATGCATAGGAAGAAGAGGGTACTAGGCGTCGAGGGTGTTGCTGATGAGGACGAGTACGATGAATTTGCTGAGTTGCCAGCAAAGGGATCACGCACCAAACTAAAAGAGAGGCTTAAAATCATCAGAAATCCTAAGTTCATTTGGGATCAACCTAATGATCCCAGTTCTCCCATGTACATGGGAATTAATACGTAACACAATTTATTATGTCTATTCTGCAACTTAATTCGTTCAATTAGAACTGTCGCATGTATTGAATTATGAGTTATGCCCGGTCTTCTGTTGATCTAAGAATGATTAATATGTTGACCTTGATATGTTGTCAGCCCAGGCAGTGAGTTTGAACTATTTCTGATTATATACCATAGAGCTAGCACACTCAATTGATCTCACTCCAGTATGTATGAACAGAACATATGCAATCTGGTTTGCAAATAGCACATGGTTCATTCACGAAAGCCGTGTGCCTACCAAACCGTGGCCAATGACCCCTACTGCGCGCGATATGAGTCGTGCATTCTGATTGGCCAGAACCCAAACCCCACGGATCGTACGTCTGCACTGTTGGATGCACCCAGATTGAATGGCAATCCTCATCCCTTTCATCACTACATGCAATTGCAGTTGGGATTTGATTTATATGCTCTGAATACCCGGTAAATGCAAAAAAAATGGCTTTAATATAGCAAAAGAGCCCTGAAATGTGCCAGAAAATCAAACCTAGGGTGTAATAGTGATTGCGTACTGTGGAAAAAAATTCGAGGAGAAACGATGAAGTCACCGGCAACTGGAGTTTGAATTTCCACGTCTCCTTTTGGAAACTATGATCCTTCTTGGGAGATGCTCTGATTTCCAACGAGCGATCATCCAAACTTGTGCCAAATTTTAACAAAAAATTTCCACGGGGTCTTGAGAGCAGGCCACGGTGACACACCGATTTTCGTGATTTTCGGACTCCATCTGCATTTCCTGTAATTAAAATACCAACAAGAACTACACCGGTGGCCGCCTCTCGCATCCGAAATGTTTGAAAATTCTTCCCATTCCTTGGAAAATGAATGAAAACACGCAAAGCGACACACAAATGATTTTTTAGAACTTCTTTGCCAACACCCACATGTAGTTGCGGTTGGGATTTGATTTATATGCACAAAATGCACAGTAAATACAAAAAATGGCTTAAATATAGCAAACGAGACCTGGAATGCGCCAGAAAATCAATACTGCTGTGTAATGGTGATTGCGTACCATGGAAAAAAATTCGAGGCAAAACGATGAAGTCACCGACGATTGGAGTCTGAATTGCCACATCTCCTTTTGGAAACTATGATCCTTCTTGTGAGACGCTTCGGTTTCCAAGGATCGATCATCGTAACTTGTGCGAAAGTTTACCAAATTTTTTCCAATGGGTCTTGAGAGCATGCCACGGTGACACACCAATTTTCGTGATTTTCGGAGTCCATCCGCATTTCCTGTAATTAAAATAACAACAAGCCTTATGCCGGTGGCCGTATCTCGTGGCCAAAATGTTTGAAAATTCTTCCCATTTCTCAGACAATGAATGAAAACTCGCAAAGCGACATAGAAATTATTTTTACACCTTCTTTGCTAACACCCACATGTAGTTGGAGTAGGGTTTTGATTTATATGCACTAAATGCATGGTAAATGCAAAAAATGGCTTAAATGTAGCTAACGAGACCTGAAATGCACCAGAAAATCAAACCTAGGGTGTAATGGTGATTGCGCGCCGTGAAAAAAATTTCGAGGCAAAACGATGAACTCACGTCTTCATTTCAAACGAAATTATGCTGCTCCTTGATGCAAATGTTTTCCAAATGCACATGATTCATTCACGAAAGCCGTGTGCCTACCAAACCGTGGCCGATGACCCCTACAGCGCGCGATGTGAGTCGTGCGTTCTGATTGGCCAGAACCCAAACCCCACGGATCATACGTCTGCACCATTGGGTGCACCCAAATCGAAAGGCAATCCTCATCCCTTTCATCACCACATGCAGTTGCAGTTGGGATTTGATTTATATGCACTAAATGCCCGATAAATGCAAAAAATGGCTTAAATATAGCAAAGGAGCCCCGAAATGCGCCAGGAAATCAAACATAGGGTATAATATTGATTGCCTACTATGGAAAAATTTCGAGGCAAAACGATGAAGTCACCGGCGACTGGAGTTCGAATTGCGATGTCTCCTTTTGGAAACTATGATCCTTCTTGTGAGGTGCTCCGGTTTCCAAAGAGCGATCATCCAAACTTGTGCCAAACTTTACCAAAAAATTTCTACGGGGTCTTGAGAGCACACCACGGTGACACACCGATTTTCGTGATTTTCAGACTCCATCTGCATTTCCTGTAATTAAAATACCAACAAGACCTGCGCCGGTGGTTGCATCTCGCATCCGAAATGTTTGAAAATTCTTACCATTCCGTGGACAATGAATGAAAACATGCAAAGCGACACACAAATGATTTTTTAGACCTTCTTTGCCAATACCCACATGTAGTTGCGGTTGGGATTTAATTTATATGCACAAAATGCACAGTAAATGCAAAAATGGCTTAAATATAGCAAACGAGACCCGAAATGCGCCAGAAAATCAATACTGGAGTGTAATGGTGATTGTGTACCATGGAAAAAAATTCGAGGCAAAACGATGAAGTCACTGATGATTGGAGTCCGAATTGCCACGTCTCCTTTTGGGAACTATGATCCTTCTTGTGAGATGTTCCGGTTTCGAAGAAGCGATCATCGTAACTTGTGCCAAACTTTACCAAAAATTTTCCACTGGGTCTTGAGATCGCGCCACGGTGACACACCGATTTTCATGATTTTTGAAGTCCATCCGAATTTCCTGTAATTAAATTACCAACAAGCCCTACGCGGGTGGCCGCATCTCATGGCCGAAATGTTTGAAAATTCTTCCCGTTTCTCGGACAATGAATGAAAACTTGCAAAGCGACACATAAATGATTTTTACACCTTCTTTTCTAACACCCACATGTAGTTGTAGTAGTGTTTTGATTTATATGCACTAAATGCACGGTAAATGCAAAAAATGGCTTAAATATAGCAAACGAGACCTAAAATGCGCCAGAAAATCAAACCTAGGATATAATGGTGATTGCGTACCATGGGAAAAAATTTGAGGTGAAATGATGAGGCCACGTCTAAGTTTCAAAATTGCACGTCTTCATTTCAAACGAAATTATGTTGTTTGTGCACACGGGCTCGTAGAGGCATCCGTTTGCATAGGCCTTTCCGTGCGGTGACCGGCGCCCTTTTTTCACCGAAGCCGCCAACATCCCCCCATCGCCCGCCCCCGTTTCACTCAATAGTCTGCATATTCTACCAAAACTCCATCGCCAGCTCCCCCTCCCACAGATCCACACCAGAACACTTTCCGGCGCCGACGTCCTCAACCCGGCCGTGCGCCCGCTCTTCGGCGTGAACCCTACCTTCACTGCCGTTCCAAACACGCGGCTGCCCGCGCCTCGCCATCTTCGTTTGCTCGCCAGCTGCCCTCGAGCATATCGTTCATGTAACCCTTGCCTCTCCTGCCGGGTTTGCACAAAAACTTGTCAGTTACTACTCTCCATCGCGGTGAGGCATATTTCCTCACGATCTCTCTTCCTATTTGGTTCTGTATGTTCCCAAATTGGCTATAAAATAACAGAGAGTGTATATATGTTCATTATCTACCTTCCTAACTAGTACATATAAGCTGTATTTGTTCCAATTAGTTATTGTCGATTTACAGATCGTGGGCGTCCAAGTCACACAAAATGAACAAATTAGCCGTACATTTTCCAAATTATTACATGACATGTCTAGACAGCTTGCTACCAAGTTGTTAGCTTTATGCTTATCCCCCTTTTCTGAATTTTGCATCTGTTCTCTGTAGATGCCGAGTAGCAGCGACAACACTCATGCTTCAGGCGATGTATCTTCATCTGAGTCCGACAACCCTAGGTCTCTAGCAGATGATCAGGGATCAAGTAATCTGGAACGGGATAGAGCTCCCGCAATCAACCTTCCGGTCAGGACACGGAAGAACACTCCAAGAAAGCCCACACACCAGCCTAAAGGTGTATATGAAGTAACCGACATCGATTTAAAGTCTTGGGCTCCAACTAAACCAGATAAAGCACGCATGAGGTTCAGGAGTGTGTGTGGATTTGTTGGTAGGGCAAGGCTCAACATTAATCTGCCGGGGTTTCGGAAGGCTGACACAGAAACGTGGTACATGATAGTCCAGGAGATCATGGATCACTTCAACATTCCAGAGCAGTGGAGAATGCAGGTGGAACACGCTGCACTGAAGAAGGCCATGGATGGTTGGAGAAACTGGAAGCACGTGTTGCACAAGAAGTACTTGAGTGAAGGCAAAGACCCAATCCTCGCATACCCCCAAATTACAAAGACAGACTTGGCAGAATTCGAAAGGGTTAGGGTAACTACAGAGTTTACTGAGAAGAGTGCCAAGCAATTGGAACTTCAGAAGAGGAACACACACCCCCACCTTATGGGAGTGGCAAGATACTATGGCATGAAACCGATATGGGACCAGGAGGACAAAGAAGCAGTAGCTGCGGGTGGGAAACCGGCCTTTAGTAAAATCAGGAGTGAACGTGCTAGGGACTACTTGCGGGCACGTGCAAGGAGGCGTGACGACGGTTGTTATTACTTTGAAAACTCACATGATGAAGAACTGTATCTCATGATGTTAAAGGCTTCCACCACCCCTAGAACGTTCTACAGGAACTCAGGGCCATGTGACATTCTGTCCGATGCTCTGGAAACAAAAGTGCCCCCTGGCCGTGCAAGGGGTATAGGTGTCAATGTCCCGCACAAGAGGACTTTCACACTCAGCAAAGAAGAGAGGCTCGCCATGAAAAAAGCGAGGAGTGAACAGAAGAAGAATGAATTGTATGAAATGTTGAGGATGGACATGTATCCGAGAGTTCAAAAGGAAATTGAGGAGTCAATGATGATGTAGAAGACTCTAACACTGAGAGATAGCCAGTAGACGGGAGGGGAGGCGGGCATGGACGATGCTGCTTATTGCGCGACTACACCGCACAAGAGTAGCTGTGCATCAGCTGACCCCAGCGACACTGAGACTGCAGCTGCGCATGATGATGCTATATCAGATCTATCTGGAATGACAGACTGACTGAGGAGCATGCTTACACATTATGAAGGTACGTTAAAATGTGCAACAGCCTGGGTTTTGCCCCCCCCCCTCTCGGAAGGGGGCCTATTGTTGGACAATGTGCCATTGAAGCTGGGCTGTGTGAAGTGCTACGTGACTGAAGTAAAGCCTGGATTCAGTAAATTTTCCTTGAAGAATGTCCTAGGGGAATACGATGAGCAGAGGACCTTGGGAGAAACACTGTTAAATCAAATCCACTGGCCATGAAAGGAAATAGACTTCATAGATGAGATCCCTCAAGCCCCGCTATCATGCGTACGACCATCTATCGGGCCATCTAGCCCCTTTGCGGTTCGACTAAGGGAATGCGCAAGCACAAAGAGCATAATCAACAATCAACGCAAAGGATTTATGCAGGTTCGGGCCACCGTGAGGTGTAAAACCCTACTCCTGCTTTGTGCATTGGATGTGTTTGAACTCAAGTACAAGGAGTGCTTCTTGCCGGCAAGGTGCGGGAAGAGCTGCTACGCATGCAGAATGAGCAAAGAGTCGACCCTTGTAAAGGTTGCCCTGGCCCTCCTTTTATAGATCAAAGGGGTAACCACAGTGGAAAAACAGTCATTACATACTGATTAGATAGCCAACAGTGCTATCATACCTAACTCTGCCGGTTTAGGACAAACACAATAAATGCGCCGTTAGGTGTCATGTGGAGGAGGAGCCCCGGCAAGGCTCCTGCACCGCTCGCCTAGCTACCTCCTATTATCTTGACAAGCCTTCTGGACGGGTGTCATTAAAGGTAATCCTCCTTCTTGCATGCTACCACGTGCCCAGACAACCTTCACCAAACTGCCTGCCCGCTCGACACCTCACAGATTAGCGACTAGCTGTTTGATGAGGTGGAGCGGAGAGGAGTCAGTAAAGGCCTGCCGGCGCGGAGCTTGCCGGGCCTTGACCTTGCCGGCTCACGCCTTGCCGGCAAGTGATGATTGTATCTTCAGCACTTAGCCAAGTGCTTTATTGATACTTTGTCTTGATGTTGATGATCTCTGGCAAGCCCTGGCCATCAAGACTGCTACCACTGCCTATGCATAAGTCAGGGTATAAAATACCCATGTTTTATACACCGACAGGAGCCCCCGGGCCTGGGCCACACGCGCGTCCGAAGCGTCGTTGGGCTAGGCCCAAACAATGCACAGACACGTGGTAAGGAATTACCGCCGTGAAATCTTGTGATGATGATTTTCTGTCGCACGCCCACATCACGCATTTAATGCGGGTCACATGAGTGGTGGACTGGAGCGACGGTTTGTGGTAGTGCGCCTGCAAAAGTGTTGCCACGTCGAACAGTAAAGAGCCAGCCTCCCCGCGCCTTCCCCATGAAAAGGCAACTGCGAGGAGGCACTGCTCATTCACCCTTGCCCTTCGATGCATCCTCTTCCTCCTCTTGCCAAAGCAGATCCCGTCGTTGCCGCCGCCACTGACTCGCGCCTCTTCCACCTTCAACCTTTCCTCCTGAGCCCTCATGGCACCCAAGAAGGCCGATACAGAGGGAAAGAAACCCGTCAAGCCCATCGACTCCAAAGCGGAGAAGCGGAAGGCGAGCTTGGAGCAGCGGCAGAGTGAGAATGCAGTTTTCTCGCCGCCGGCTTTGGACAAGAACACTCGGATTTCCAGGTATGTGTATATGTGGGGGAGGGACACCCAGGATCATAAGGCTCCGGTAGTGCTCCCTGCTGACACCAAGGTCGCCGGAGAAGCATATCCGTTCTTCTGCGCGTACTTCTACTGTGGCCTGGTTCCCCCATATTCAGATTTCTTCACTAAATTGATGTACACCTTCGGGTTTCGACTGCTGGATTTTACCCCAAATGCAATGACCTGCATGGCAGTCTTCGCCCATATGTGCGAAAATTTTGTCGGAATCGTCCCCAATGTCGACCTCTTCCGCCACTTCTTGATTCCCCGCATCGAAGGTGATGCGCTTTCCGGTAGTGTTACATGGATTCCCCGGGCCAAAGCTAAGGGAAAATATCTTTCCGGGTTGCTGCATCTGAAATGGGAGGAATGGCGGGCAGAATGGTGCTGGATTAAGGAGAAGGAGTTCCCCAATTTCTGCTTGCCGCGCATGGAGAAGATTGACCGTGGCAAGAACTGGAGTGATTTTGGCGCCAGCGACAAGAAGCACTGAACCGGATTGCTCGCCTCAAGTCTGCCGGGCTAACCATTGAAATGGTGGGAGCTGACTTCCTCCGGCGACGCATTGCACCGCTGCAGAAGAGGCAAAGGTACACCTGGGAGTACTAGAACACTGCAGATATCATGCGCATATATCCAGGGCTGGTCAACAACTTGACAGTTATGCAACACATCAGTCTCTGCCATCAGCTCTTCAGAATCTCTGGCAAGTTTCACTTGCCGGCACAAGTTGTGCCACTGCACATTAATTCCGCCAAGGATTCCATCTTGACGATGATGCCCGTGTGCAACGCCCAAGGAGTTGAAGCTGACTGGGAGCTGCCCTCACTTGAAGATGAAATGACTTGGGCATCTGATCTGACAGAGAGGGCCACTCGAGAAGAGAAGGACCTCATCCAGGCCACCAGGGATGAAGAGTTGGCGTATATCGCCCACAGAGCCGAGGAGGCCTTGAAAGCTGGCAAGGCTAGTGGTTCTCGGGCCACGGCAACTGAGGAGGAGGAAGAGACCCCCGACGAAGAGGTTGCTGAAGAACACTAAGAGGAGCCTGCCAGGGAAGAGGTTGCCAGCGAACCCGAAGAAGAAGGAGATCTTCAAGGCCCGAAGAAGAAAGCGCACGTTCTTCAGAAAGCATCTAGCAAAGAGATAGTGCGACCTTCTTCGTTAGGGGCTGGCCCTGCCGTGAAGAAGACAACCACCAGAACCGGCCAACAGCAAGAAGTGCGTCGGCAATCGACTCGGTGTCCTCGAGCTCAACGTCCACCTCCCCAGCAAGGAGTTGCCGGTGAAGTTGGGTCTTGTCAACAGGCATCTTTTCCTCCATCGGCAATCAAGAGGGCCAGGGAATTGCCTCCGCCAGTGAAATACGACCTCTCCGTCCTTAGTGAGCCCGAAGACGAAGAGTAAGTATAATTATTTTATCTACGTCAAATCTTGATCTTGTCTCGATTGTCATTTGACTTGACTTCCTTTGTCTTTGTAGGGATACAGAACCACTTGTGCATAGAGCGAAGCAAACGAGAGGTGCAACGGAGCACGAGCCAAAGACAAATGCTGGGCAGGGGGTCACATCTACTGATACCATCGTCATCAGCCCCCAGCCCAGCCCCCTACGTGAGGTCGTGGTGCAGTTCCCACTCGCGGGCGCCGGTACTGAAGTTCATCCTTCTGAACCCAACAAAGAGATAGGAGAAGGCCGCCAAGAGGAAAAGCGCCCAGAGGTGGACCCTGCCATGGCTCCTCCATCAACTATCATCCTGGAAAGTGCTTCTCCGACAAGGGCCTTCGCTGATGAGCCCGCCCGCACAGAAATTGTCCCGGCAAGCGAGGCTGCCGGTGACCATGCGGCGGCAACCGAGGTTGCCGGGGAAGGAAACACCCTTCCTCAATGAACATCAACAGGTAATCCACTTGTTTCTAAGCACTGTCCCAAATTTTTGTTTTCTTGAACTTGACTTGTAAACTGAATCACTTTTTGCTTTTTTCTTCTGCTCCACCTTGCAGATCCAGCTTCTCCCGAAGAAGGAGAAATTCTCGCAGATGTGGCAGAAATTGCAAAGAATGCTGTTGATGAAGCCGCCAAGATATCTGCCGAAGAAGCTGCCAACTCTGCTGCCGAGGGAACAAGGGAAGCTACCGGGGAGCAGGGAAAGTCCCCTGACAACACATCTGTTCCCATCCAGACAAGCACAGAAATGGTGGTAGTTGTTACCGATAAGCCAGATCCTGCCGCTCAACTGGCTGTACCAACTACCCAAGCCTTGACGGATACTTCGACGCTTGCCGTTCCTCAACAGGAACCCGGAGCTCCCAGCTCATCTGGTATTGGAGGTCCAAACTTTGATGACGAGATTGCCCGGATCCTAGTTCCTTTCGCCCAAAACACCACTTAAGACGACAACGCTGCTGACAGCGCAGCAGACCTCTCCTTCTTAGAAACCATGGTGCCAGTTTCAAAGATTTACAAGATCGCTATAGCAAGCATTGGGACAAACCCCAAGAAGAGCACAAAGCTTTGGAGCTGGCCGAAGAGAAGCTAAAAGGGAAGGCGGAGGAACTCCGTGCATGGTATATCCCACAATCTGAGGAATCAGGAGGAAAAGCTTGCCGCTGCGCAAGAGAAGACAGCAGCCTTCGACGGCAAGCTGGCAGAGCACGAGGCGCAGCTCAACACCAGAGAAAAAGACCTTGCCACGCAAGAAGATGCCCTCGCCGCAAAACTCCGCGTCAAGGATGAGGAAATTGAGAAGCTCCTTGAGCAAAGGACTCAAGAGATGGAGAAGAACTACAAGGAATCCATTGAAACCCAAGCTCGAGAAAGTGCTGCCAAGCTCAAGGCTACTGATAATGCTACTACCGCTACCACTGCCAAGGCAGATTTGGAGTCCCAGATGAATAAGTTGAAAGAAGATCTTGCCGCCAATAGTAGAGAGATCGAGGCTCTCAAAGGTGAAGCGCAGATGGCAGCTCATACCCTAGGGGAGCTGCAGATGCAGCTAGCATCTAAGAACCAAGATCTCAACACAACCGGCAAGGCAATGGAAGATCTGAAATCCAAACTTGTCACTCTGGAGAAAGATCTTGAATCCGCCAAGGAAAGGGAGGTAATCTTGACGGAGAAGCTTGATGCAAAAGAGACCTCGCGAGAAGATGCTGAGAACAAGTTCACCCAACTGCGAGAAATTCTCACCCTCTGGACTAACAGGCTCATCAATATCACCGAAGGCATAACTGCGCAGCTTGCCATTATGGATATGAGGAGCTGGAGCTATACTGTCAACGACAAGGAGGTCGCCAGCGCCAGACTGACCAAGTTCTTCGAGGGCCTCATTGATGCCTTGAAAACTTGCCACAAAGACAGGTCCACTTCATTTGATGATGAATCCCGCAAGTTTGGCCGTGACGTCCTTTACAAGGTGCTCGTCAAGATCGCCCACCGGAATCCTGATGTTGACCTCTCCGGGATATTCAGAACTTTGCCGAAGAATACTAATATTACGGCCATCGACAAGATCGTTGCCCCACTAGCCAACAAGGTTCTTCTTGTTCCCAGGCACGAAGGCGATCTTCAGAACTAGCCTTCTCGTTGCATTTATCACCAATGCTATCATGTAAAAAATACATTTAATCTTAAGTTAGATCTGCACTGTGCTTGTGATGTAAGGCAATTTAAGCTGTTTTGAATGAATGTATGTTATTTCCCTTGTCTTATCCTGTCTTTGCATGAATTGTATACCCTACTTCGTCGGATGCTTACCGGTGCGCACACTCTTGCCACGAGCGCTTGAGGATGGATCCTCAGCAGCCTGTCGGAAGTGCCGCTGCTGGCAAGTTTTACCTTTGACGGTTCCAATGCAGCCGCTTAAGTTGTTGAGCGGACTCGAAACAAAGTAAGAGCGTGATCGGTATCAGTCTTGGCAAGGTTCCTTAGCCTGCAGGTTTCTCATACAAAGACAGAAATCATTCAAGGAAGATTGCAACTACAACAAAGAAATAAAGTTTTCCAACTTAGCTTTTTCTTTGATGTATCTCTTGTCACAAAATGATTACTTGAACGCCATTTAGTGGTATCCACACCATCATCCCCCCCCCCGGGAAACTTGCACGCGAGGGAATCTTCTATCCTTTTGAGAAAAAGAAAGAAGAGAAAGAAGTGGGTGGATGCCTTGATGGCTCATTAATCATCTCATACAAGGCAAAGTGTAACACAACATCACATGTAATCATACACAAGTTGAAATGTATTTTACCAAAGGGTTGCGAACACTTAGCTTTATTTCATTATGCACAGGATCTGCGCCTGGCTTTGTAGAAAGGCTTACATGTCTTGCCAACAAAGCTTGTAAAAAAGGTGTTGCCGGGAAGCCCGGCAACTACGCTTTATGGATAGAACTTGTGAAGATGCTCAACATTACATGAGTTTTGCACCGGGATGCCATCTTCGGTCTCCAGACGGACTACGCCAGGTTTGGTGACTCGCACTACCCGATAAGGGCCTTCCCACTTCGGCATCAACTTGTTGGATCCCTTGGCGGATTGGACGCGCCGAAGAGCAAGGTTGCCTTCCTCAAGGCTTTGAGCATGGACTTTGCGGCTATGATAGCGACGCAAAGCTTGCTGGTAGTGCGCAGCTCGCACAGCAGCCCGAAGACGATCTTCCTCAAGGAGCATGGCATCGTCTTGCCACAGTTGCTCTTGATGTGCTTTATCATAAGCAAGCACTCGAGGTGATCCGTATGTGAGTTCCGTGGGGAGCACCACTTCCACACCATAGACTAGGGAGAAGGGTGTTTGGCCGGTGGCTCAATTTGGTGTCGTCCTGAGTGACCAAAGAACCGTTGGCAACTCATCAATCCAGCGTCTTCCGCACTTGTGTAGCTTGTCAAAAGTTCTCGTCTTGAGGCCCCGCAGCACTTCAGGATTTGCCCTTTCCGCTTGGCCATTGCTTCTTGGGTGAGCAAAGGATGCAAAGCAAATCTTGCTTCCAAGGTCTTGGATGTACTGGGTGAAGGTGCGGCTCGTGAATTGTGTGTCGTTATCTGTGATGACCCTATTGGGAACACCAAAACGGCAAACAAATCCTTTAAAGAACTTGATGCACTACTGGAATCAGGGACTTTGCCATCTGCCAGCTCTTTGCCGTCTGCTGGCAGATGGCAAAGAGGATATTTGCCGTCTGCTTTTACAAAGCAGACGGCAAAGAACATGCTGATGGCAAAGAGGCTCTTTGCCATCTGCACTTCTTTGCCGTCTGCTGGCAGACGGCAAAGACCAAAGTGGGGCCCACGGGGTACTGCGTTGGCTAGGTCACACGGGCCACTTCTTTGCCGTCTGCTGGCAGACGGCAAAGAACTCTTTGCCGTCTGCCAGCAGACGGCAAAGAGGTGAGGGGGACCCCATAGTGTAACGGCGGGGACGGGCTAACGGTCACCGTCTTTGCCGTCTGCCAGCAGACGGCAAAGAGGGGGGCTTAATTTTCGCCCCCCGCGCCCAAACCCCCCCTCTCTCTCACACATCTCTCTCTCTGTCTCTGCGCGCCGCCGCCGCCCCCTCCCCGCCGTCCCCCTCCTCCCCGCCGACCCCCGCCGCCCCCCTCCTCCCCGCCGCCGCCCCCTCCCCTCCTCCACAGCGCCGCCGCCGCCCCCTCCCCTCCTCCACAGTGCCGCCGCCGCCCCCTTCCCTCCTCCACAGCACCGCCGCCGCCCCCTCCCCGCCGACCCCCTCCTCCCCGCCGACCCCCGCCGACCCCCTCCTCCCCGCCGACCGCCGCCGCCACCCTCCTCCCCGCCGACCGCCGCCGCCCCTCTCCTCCCCAGCGCCGCCGCCTCGACCACCCTCCGGTGAGCTCCACCATTCCCCCCTTTTTTGTTTTTTTCCTGTTTTTTTTTCTGTTTTTATTAGTTCATTTAGTTAGTTTATATTAGTTAGTTATTAGTTCATATTAGTTAGTTTTTATTAGGTAGAAAAAACTTAGATAGAAAAGAAGAAAAGAAAAAACCTAGAAGAAAAAAAGAAGAAAAGAAGAAGAAAAAAAAGGAAAAATAAAAAAGAAAAAGAACAAAAAATAATAAGAAGAAGAAACAGAAGAAGAGGAGGAGGAGAAGAAAAAAGAAGAAGAAGAAGAAGAAGAAGAAAAGAGGAGAGGAGGAGAAGAAGAAGAGGAAAAAAGGAAAGGAAGAAGAAGAAGAGGAGGAGGAGGAGAAGAAAAAAGAAGAAGAGGAAGAAGAAGAAGAAAAAAGAGGAGAGGAGGAGAAGAAGAAGAGGAAAAAGGAAAGGAGGAAGAAGAAGAAGAAGAAGGAAAAAAAAGGAAGAAAAGGAAGAAAAGAAAGAAGAGGAAGAAGAGGAAGAAGAAGAAAAGAAAAAAAGAGGAAAAACCCCGACCCCGACACGGCACCTCGACCCCGACCCCAACCCTACAACGACCCGACACCCCGACCCCGACACCCCGACCTCGATCCCGACCCCGACACGGCACCCCGACCCCGACCCGACACCCCGACACTGACACGGCACCCCGACCCCGACACGACACCCCGACCCCGACACCCCGACACCCCTAACACCCCGACACCACGACACCCAGACACGACACCCCGACACCGACACGACACCCCGACCCCGACACCCCGACACCCCTGACACCCCGACACCACGACACCCAGACACGACACCCCCCGACACCCCGACCCCGACACGACACCCCGACACCACGACACCCCGACACCACGCCACCCAGACACGACAGCCCTGACCCCCGACACCTCTTCGGCCTCCTGTTGACCGAAAAGGTGCTCTTCGGCCTTCTAGAGGCCGACGGGGTCATATATTTGTGAATTATGAGTTAGGAAGTATATTTCCCGATTTTGTTAAGAAAAACATCATATATATTTGTGTTGATCGGGTGGATTTAAATGTGCAGTTCTTTCGGGGCTGCGAGGGTCTGGTGTTCGACGACCTCCCCGTGCGTTCGACGAGCTCCGCCCCTGCGTTCGTGGGTGAGCACAAATGACATCTCCTCCTCCCCCCTTCATTTGCTCTGTTTCGGTCTTCGTGCCGATGAAACTTGCTAGCTATAGGTGTCAATCATTAGTATGCGTGACCACTATGCGTCTCCCGTTCGAAAGGGTTACATCTATAAATATGCATGCATTTGCATATTTATAACCGTGATTCTTTCGAATTGTCCAACGTTATCCATGGACAGCCCGAGTATGTGTAGATTGGGTTCGTTTTCCCATATGCTCTGCTCCGGATCCGATGCAGAATTTCGTCAGTGCCTCCCTGTTGTTCTCCGGGTACACGTCCTCTCTGCTTATTGCCGAGACGTGTATCAGGAGAACAGCGGGGAGGTGCTGCCGAAATTTTGCGTCGGATCCGGAGCAGAGCATGGGAAAACGAACCAAATCTACACATACTCGGGTGGGATTAGGACCTATCTTTACCTACTAGCGTCTAGGTTGCATGGACGTAATAAAACTGACAAACTCTATTAACTGATGAATATGGTTTGCTGAATTATGTATATACTTCTTGTGTGTCCAGTAGCTAGGCAAGATGAGTGATCGTGCGTGGATGTACACCGGTCACACTAGTCAGAAAGACATGACCCATGAATGGCTAAGAAAAACCAAGGGGATTGTGAGAGCCGCATTTGCAAATGGACAGGAAACAAACTGGTGCCCCTGTGTCGACTGCGACAACTTTCATAAGAAGTCCGAGTTTGAAATGATCAAACACCTGCAGAAGTTGGGTTTTACGCCTGATTATACGGTCTGGACATTTCATGGTGAGTCTGCCCAACGTGCCAGAGCTGAGGAGGGCCGTCGTCGCACCGACGAGCATGGTACCGGGATGGAAGACATGGTGGAAGACTTTGATGATGCTCGGGATTCGGACGATGAGATGGAGGAATCTGCAAAGGCCTTCAATGATATGTTGGAGTCTTCAAAACGTCCTCTCCACGAGCACACTGAGCTTTGTCAGCTGGATGCCATCGCACAAGTAATGGCTCTGAAGGCTCAATTCAACTTGAGCAGAGAATGCTACGACGCGATGATGACACTATTTGGACGCTTTCTACCCAAAGGCCATGTAATGCCTGCAAACCTGTACCAGTCGGACAAAATCCTCCGTGCACTTAAGATGCCCTATGAGAAGATAGATGCCTGTGAGAAAGGATGTGCCTTATTTAGGCTTGAGTATGCGGACTTGAAGTATTGTCCCGTTTGCCAGTCTTCCAGGTATGTTGAGGTAGACAACGGTATGGGTGAGAAGAGTCAGACAAAAATCCCAGTTAATGTTCTTCGGTATATGCCAATCATACCAAGACTTCAACGTCTTTTCATGGTCGAAGAGACGGCCAGACAGATGACATGGCACAAATTGGGCAAAAGAACCGAACTAGATGCAGATGGGGAGCCGATGTTGGTACACACATCGGACGCTTTTGCGTGGAAGCGCTTCGATGCAATACATCATGCTAAAGCGGCAGATCCAAGGCATCCTCGAATCGCCATAAGCACGGATGGGTTCAATGTGTTTGGTATGATGGCAGCTCAATACAGTTGTTGGCCTGTATTTGTCATTCCACTCAATCTCCCCCCCCCCCCCCCCCCGGACAGATTATGCAAAGAAAGAACATTTTCCTGACGTTGATAATTCCGGGGCCCAACTATCCGGGGAAGAATATGAATGTGTACATGCAGCCGCTTAAGGATGAACTGCAAGAAGCTTGGGATAATGGGATCAAGACATACGACGCCGCTACAAAAAAAAACTTCCTAATGCGTGCGTGGTACATGTACTCGATGCATGACTTGCCGGCGTATGCGCTATTCGTTGGCTGGGGTGTGCATGGAAGGTTCCCGTGCCCCACATGCAAGGCAGCTCTTGAGTTTCATCGGCTGCAGGCGGGTGGCAAGTTTTCTTGCTTCGACATGCATAGACAGTTCCTGGATCCTCGCCATAAGTTCAGAAAAGACAAGAAGAACTTCATCAAAGGTAGAGTTGTCAAAAACTCTGCACCACCTGCGTTGATAGGCCAACAGACCCTGGATCAGTTCAACTCTCTTGAGCCGGATCCGGAGCGTCCAGGGTATTTCAAGGGGTATAATTCCGAACACGCCTGGACTCACAAGACATGCTTGTGGGATCTGCCTTACTTCAAAGACCTCCTTTGCCCACACAACATCGACGTGATGCACACTGAAAAGAATGTCGGCGAGGCCCTCTTTGGTACATTGTTCGGCATAGAGGGGAAAACAAAGGATAATCCTAAGGCTAGAGTTGATCAGGAGGCTCTATGTGATAGACCGCTACAAAATATACGACAACTGGAAGGAAAGCAGAACTGGACGAAGCCAAAGGCATGGTTCAATCTTGGAAGGCCAGCTATGTGGGAAATTATCATGTGGGTGAAAAAGGAGTTGATGTTCCCCGATGGGTATGCAGCGAATCTAAAGAGGGGAGCGAGCCTTGAAAAATTGAAAATATTTGGTCTCAAGAGTCATGATTGGCACATATGGCTTGAGCGGGTAATGCCGGTGATGTTGCGTGGCTTTATCCCTGAGGATGAATGGCTAGTACTAGCAGAGCTGAGCTATTTCTTCCGTGTTCTTTGTGCGAAAGAACTATCGCCTGGCTTGCTAGAAGAACTGGAAGAGTTGGCGCCGGAGTTGATCTGCAAGTTAGAGAAGATCTTTCCACCGGGCTTCTTTAATCCAATGCAGCATTTGATTTTGCATCTCCCGACCGAGGCACGATTGGGGGGGCCCGTGCAGAATCGTTGGTGCTACGCAACTGAGAGGATGCAGAAGACGCTTCGAGAAAAATGTAAAAATAAACGTCGAATTGAAGCATCGATGGTCGAGGCATTCATTACTGAGGAGGCGGCAAACTTCGTGACAGCACACTACGAAGCCAAAAATCGTCATTTGCATAATCCGAAGCCTCGGTACAATGCTGGTGACCCTAAAAAGGGTGGATCCAACCTCAGCCTATTCAAAGGGAAGCTCGCACCAGCCGGTGCTTATACTTCCTTATCGCTGGATGTCGACGAATGGCGGACCATTACGTTGTATATCTTGAACAACCTAACAGAAGTGCGGTCGTACATCGAGTAAGTTCTCGGTACATTGTTTCGCAACCTCTAATTCCTTTGAACTGCTCTTATTCTCGGATATTTGATACAGTCGATACGTCGCCAAATTCTCGTATGGACGGTGATCCAAAAGGATTCCGTCGAAGAGTATGAGCTTCTGGCAATGCATGGAGGCAGCTATCCCGGTTTCATCTCTTGGTTCAAACAAACGGTAATTTCCATTAGACCATTTCATTTCTTCGTCTAATTTCCAGCTAATGCAACAATCCTTTCGTATTAAACTTGTAGGCTAGTTCAGAGTCTATGGACGCCAAATTGAGACAAGTCGCTAATGATTTTGACTATAAGGTCCGTTCATTTGACAAATACGACATCAACGGGTATCGCTTTCGTACCTATGGCAAAGAGCTATCTATGGCCGACCGAAAGTCTACAAATTGTTGTGTCTCTGCTATCGGCGAAGGAGGTACCGAGTATTATGGAAGAGTTGAAGCAATTTATGAACTTCTATTCTATGGTGCAAACCCACCGAAAGTCGTAGTCTTCAAATGTTATTGGTTCCAGCCGAAGGAGACTAGAAGGACTCATGAACATCTAGGGCTAGTCGAAATCAAACAAAGCACCCATTTGGATGTTCTCGATGTCTATATTACGGCTCAACAGGCAACCCAAGTTTTCTATCTACCGTGGGCCTGCCAAAGTGATCCAAATCTCAAAGGTTGGGATGTCGTTTATGAAGTGCCGCCACATGTTAGACCACCTCCCCCCAATGAAGAGGATTATGAACCTCACATTAACCCAGACACATATGAAGGAGAATTCTTCCAAGAAACACGTCTTTCCAAAAAATGTTTCAAGAACCGCTCTACTTCACCTCAGAACATTGAAGTAGACAGCGGCAGTGAATCCGAGTCTGAACCGGAACAAGAAGAGGTTACTGCTGCGGATGACATGTCAATGCTTGACCGATTACGTACAGGAGGCCTTCCAAATGTTGATGCATTTATTGATGATGATGATGAGCACGTCATTACTGATAGTGATGATGATGATGCATTTATTGACCCCGAAGCATATATAGACGATGATGATGCATTTATTAATGATGACGATGAAGATTAATATTATAGTTCATGTCAGGTATTCAATTATTATTATGTACATATATATTATTAATTGGTTCATGTTAGGTATTCAATTTTTTATTATGTTCATGATGATGATACACTTAAATTATATTCATGTCAGGTATTCATTTTTTTAATGTTGTACTAACTTCGTTTACTCTTTGTCATTGCAGGTGTTGACAGATGGTGGGCGCGGGTCGAGAGCGCTCCGAGGCTCCTTCCTCGGCGCGTGGTGGGAGGGGTACTTCCATCCCACCCTACCACCTCCGGAGAGCACTGGATCTCAGTATGCAGACACCGGCGGGCGCTTCTTCTTCGACCGGGAGAGGTCGGGGGGGAAGAAGGTTGGTAGAGGTGGACGTGGCGGCGGGAGAGGTAGGAAGGCTGCTACTACGCCTTCCTCGCCGCCACCCCCAGCTGATTCACCCGACCACAGGAGTGCTCCGTCTGAGATGGAGCAGCCTGAGGTGCAGCCGTCTCGAACTCCGGTCCATGAGCCTCAGGCCGACGAGCCTACGACAGACGAGGCTACGACAGACGCGCCTACGGCCGACGAGCCTGGGGCCGACGAGCGTCGGGCCGCCGAGCCTTCGTCCCACACTACTAGAAAAAAGGCTATTAGTGGCGCACCACATATTGCTATTAATGGCGCACTATGGGTGCGCCACTATTAACACGCCATTAGTAATTGTTAGTAATGGCGCACCTTTGATGCGCCATTGGTAATCCAAATACCAGTGGCGCACCACATGGTGCGCCACTACTAACCCTTAGGTGCTCCACTGGTATTCCCTCCAGGTGCGCCACTAATAGCCTTATAGGTGCGCCACTAGTAATAAAGGAAGGTGCGCCACTAATAAGGGCTGAAATGCGCCACTAGTAATGTATTTGGAAAACAAAAAAAATCCAAATTTACAGAAAACAACCTATAAGGAAAAATAATTTAAAAACAAAAAATGAAATAGAATCATAATTTTTATTATAGTAAGAATATTACAATGTCTTTACAAGTATCCAATAAAAGGAAAATTGCAAGGAAATAAAAGAAAATCCTAAAACTAATCTTCTAGTAATCTTTTCTTCTTTTTCTTCACTTTATCCCTGCAAAATGTAACAAAATAAACAGAAAGACAAACAAACTATTTATAACATGTCAATACAGTCATTTTTTATGCAGAACTAGATATGAGCATATATTTCCAGAATTACATGGTGTGAATATTGTATGAGTAAGATTATAATGGAATGAAACAAATTTACTTCATGCTAGAA
Source organism: Elymus sibiricus (assembly GCA_039707655.1). Classification (NCBI taxonomy): domain Eukaryota; kingdom Viridiplantae; phylum Streptophyta; class Magnoliopsida; order Poales; family Poaceae; genus Elymus; species Elymus sibiricus. Next base: position 281,032,960 of record CM077676.1, read on the forward strand.
AGGCAGTAATTTCTAGTTGCCCATATGATGCAAGATCATCCCAACAGTAAGATCTTGAGTTCCAAGCTGGATATATTACGAACAAGAAAGTAAATGTCATGCCTGGACTATTCGTTCGTGAAGTTTACTTAGCGGAAGCAATAGGAATGCAATCTGCATCGCCGCACAAGTTGATAATACGTAGAGAAAAGAATAATTGACAGCAGGCAGAAGAAAATTGACAGAAGTTGAAACCATCAAGAATTAATTTCTCCATTCATGGTTAGCAGGTAAGCAACTCTAGATTTATAAAACAAGGTTGATTTCATTTTTAAGGGACAATTGGACATACAAATTCCACCGATTATTATGAGCACAACTCCACTGCCACTGTTTACTCAAACCTGAAGCCAAATATTCTTGAAGTACGAAGTGTCACTTCCACCAAAGCTAATTAAGTTCAGAATTAAATATTATAATAGGATAATCCAGTGACATAACTGTTGATTGATGTGACAAAAGGAATACTTGTCCTTTAATAGGTTAATATTTTTTTCGAAACGGATTAATAGGTTAATATTGTCTCAACATGTTCTACAGTTCTGATAGCTAGATTACTGTATTTAGAACCAACTGACACCATAAAAAATCTTCTAAATCAGGTGGACGGCATGATTCGCCACAAATTTGAACACCTAATATTCCAGAATTTTTTCTGTCTATAAAATACCATAAATCCAGTTTGAAAAACCAAGCTGTACATCGTTATCAGCATTATGTAATTATGAAAAATATACCTTCCGTGTAGATCATTTCATCACTGAGAGGACATAAACAAAAGCTTCCAAGCCATATTGTTAGGCACTGAAATAACAGCCGGGATTCAGATTTCAGACATTCAAGCATTACAAAGCAAATAAAAGATCCACTGGTTAGCCAGCACTATGCCAATAGAAAAGCCTTTTTAGGGACAACTGGAAAGTTAATTTCCATAGATTATTACGAGAACTTTACTGCCACTGTTTACTCAAACCCGATGATAGATATTTTCAAACTACTTAAGTGTCAGCTCAGCTCCACCACAACTAAGTTAGGAATTAAAGATTATAGCAGGATAATCCAGTGGCAGAAGTGTTGATTGATGTGACAAATGGATACTGGTCATTTAATACCTATTAGTATTGGCTCAACACGTTCTACAGTTGGAATACTGTATTTGCAACCAGCTTACACCATAAACAGTCTTCAACTATAGGTGGAAGGCATGGTTAACCAGAAATCTGGAGATCTGATATTCCAGAAATTTTTCTGTCTACAAATGACATAAATCCAGTTTGAACAACCAAGCTCTACATCCTTAACAAGCTTATCTAATTATGAGAAACATACCTTACATATAGGTCAATTCATCATTGGGAGGAGATTGAGAAGAGCTTCCAAGCCATATTGCTAGGCATTGATATAATGGGATTCAGAAGTCAGAGTTTCAAACAGAAAAGCATGACAAAGCAAAAAAAAAAGATCCATGTATGTTTCAGGATTCAGGACTAGAATTCTCCACATACCAAGTCCAGAACACAACTTTTGCATCCAAAAGTTGCAAACTTGCAATACATAGATCATTACAGGAAAATAAACAAAAAGAGACCACAATCTAGATATTGAAGACATTGCTAACGGTTTAAACAGAACGATCATAGTAACCATAGTTAGGTAGTTGGGAGGTAATACATATAAGTAAACGAACACAAACATAGTGACTAAGTTGACTGAATAGCTAGCCCCATATAGTCAGGTACATAGTGCAGTCCAACAGAAACTATCATAACTCCATAAAGATCTACCCAAGTCACTGTTGCTTGTATGCAATACCTAGCTCCAATACCATCAGAAAAACATATGTGAAGCTTCATTACTCAAGTAAGACTTCTAGTGGCCATCTCCAAGTGACTCTGAGAACAACGGAACATATGGAAGATAAGGAGGCTTGCAATCCCATCCAAGTAGGCGTATAATACTCCGCTTCCCGGAATCCATGTCATATGACAGTAGTGCATTCTCATCTCCACATACTATAAAAACCAAATTGTGTTCTAGATGAATTGAAATGACCCTGTAATATTCTTCGTGCGACAAATACTTTCTTCCGAGCAATTGCAAGTGGCTGACATTGTGCTTCAAAGTCCATTCTGAAGTATCATAGTCCTCAAGAACCCAGACATCAAGTTCAGTATCACCAGAATCCACAGCATTAGCCACAGTACTATTTGCAAAATGCAATCGTCCCTGTGACGAAAATACATCACCGGTGCGAACATCAGGTGTTGTCATAGGAATTTCAACATGCCACCAATTATCTCCTTCCACATCAACGGCAACTACTAAATTTTCCAAGACAGCCAAATGCAGGATCCCATTTTCTCAGGATCAAAATATAACAGCCAAGCTTAGTCTTTGTAAGTTTGCTGATAGCTTTTGCTCTAGGTACCACGGACCTTAATAAATCGAGCACAACCAACCTCGTCGGTTGCATCCATCCGTACGTGCTGATAAGACAAATTGCTATCTCGTGTCTATAGCAACAACTACTTGAGAAAGACAGATCCACTAGGGCTGCTGCTTCTTTCTACAGGTACTTAATTGAGTTCGTTCAGGTAACAATATTAATTGTTGTACGCCTTGGATAATCAGAATTAGAGAAAAAGAAGACTTCTCTTGCTTCGCCTAAGCTAACCACTTTAAATTCTAGCTCCCTAACACACACTGGGAAATAACAATCTATGAATGGAAGCAATATATTAACTGAAAAAGTCATTGCCTGAACCTCTGTTCTTTCGGAGACCACCTCAAATTTACCTTCTATTGGTTGCCTGAACCTACTCTTTTCTGAAATCCTCTCAAACTTAGAGACATGTTCTTTCATATAGTAACAATGACTACCTGAAGATTAGGTGACAATGTGACATACATTGGCAGAACAACATGGTCCAATCTGAACTTGATTTACACAATAAATTGTTTCAAGTAAATTAATTTTTTAGTATAGCTAAAATATTGATGACCACACAGGTGAACTGAACCACCAACGGCAAGTTGTAAACAATTAATCTGCCACCATGATTCCAGGTTATGACAAGTATGAACATGAACATGAGATGGGTGCAGTCTAGATAATTACCTTGTTCAAATCGGAGTAGGGGAACACGAGGAGCGCCATGGCAACGGTGGCGAGCCGAGGTCCTGTCCCGGCACGCGAAACCCTAGCCAGGGTCGGGGTCGCGCGGGAGAGATTGAGGCGGGGATGAACGAATCCAATGAGTGGAGGAGGTAGATCGCCCCGAGACGAGCTCGTGGCCGTGTTGGGACGCTGCGGGGGTGGCCGGGATTCGCCGGAATCGGCCGGCGGCTCTGCCATGGGAAAGGGGAAGGGAGCCTCCACACCCGCAGCTCGGCGGCCTCCATACCTGCAGCTCGGCGGCCTCCACACCCCGGAGCAATGCCCTCGCCGGAGGACGTGGTCACCAGCTCTCCTCTGGATCCGGTGAGGAGGGTTGGGGAAGGAGCTCACCACGGCTCCATGCCCTGGATCTGGTGTGAGGGAGGGGGAAGGGGGCTCGCCGTGGTCGGGAGGGAGAGGAAGAGGCGGGCGGCCGGGGCTCGCTATGATCGAAGTCGAGGGAGGTGGGTGGGTGTGTCAGGAGGAAGGGGAGGGGAGAGAACGTACGTGACGAGAGGGAGGGGATAAGGGGTGATAGCAATGGCGCACTGGTATGGGGTGCGCCATACGTATAGATAGCAATGGCGCACCTCTTACTGGTGCGCCATTACTAGTTAAAACTAGTAATGGCGCACTTTCCCCTGGTGCGCCACTGCTAAGTCTGGGGAGGGGTGTGGGGCCAGGACAAAACTAGTAATGGCGCACCACACACCAGATGCGCCATTAGTAATATGGCCATTAATGGCGCACCCATATCTGGTGCGCCACTGCTATATAGCAGTGGCGCACCACATACATGGTGCGCCATTAATCTCTATATTAGCTATAGCCGTTTTTGTAGTAGTGCCACGAGACTGGGGATCACGCTGAGTCGCAGCAGAACCCAGGTGCGGGCTCGTCGAGTGGCCGTGCTGAGGGTGGCTATAGTTCTGATAGCTATAGCGAGAGTGAGTGGGTTGAGGGGCGCAAAGTCCACCATCGTGGTGGTACAAAGCTCCCGCCCACCCCGGCGACCCCCGACCAGAGGTGGTTGATTGCGCCGCAGGGGGAGAAGTAAGTGCATTTACTCTTTTTTAACCTTTTGTCTTCACGTTTCTTCGAATATCTAATGCGTTGGCCTTGTCATACTGCAGGTCTTGGACACACGGGCCTGGTTGCCGCAAGCCCAACAGTGTCCTTGGCGTGATTTGTCGCCAGAGCTTCCCAGGGTGGGTCACGTTGCCCGGTGAGGGCCGGGTTCCAGAGCTAGGAATGACCTGGGAGCACTACTTGGCTGCCCCGGCCCCGCCGGGGCATAGGATCGGCGATGTCGAGTGCCACACGGTCGCCGACATTGTGATCCAGACGTTTTGGGTAATTTCTCCTTTGCCGTCTACGTTGTGTTTTCTTCTTTGATTGGCAACCCTAGTGATTGTACTAATCCGTGTTTTCTTGTTTGATTGCAGACCTTCTACAGGTGTGCTGAGGGATAGGAGGAGGCCGCGGCTCGGGTTATCGGCAACGAGTGCAGGCGCCTACTTCAAAACTTTCGGCACGAGGCTCGGACGCAGGCTATTCGAGACTACAAAGCCTCGACTGGTATTCGGAGGAAAAAAGAGAAGTGCCGCCTCAACTATCTGAGTAAGGAGAAGTACATGAAGGTAATTACCTATTCTTAAGGCCTTGTACTTAGTTCCTTGATTTGATTCGTATGCGTAGCGCTCAAATTTCTCTTGCTTAACTTAGGTGCCCCCGAGATGGTGTGCGGATAGGATGGACAGTTGGGAGGCGTTGGTGGATGAGTGGTGCACTCCCCAATGGCGCAACGTCCACGACGGTGCAAAGGAGAAGCGTGCCCAAATGAAAGGTGTCCCGCACCATCTAGGCAGCGTCAACCTACGTGGGTTCGGGGAAAACTGGGTATGTGGTTTGCTTCATGATTCATGCAAATTCATTCTTCATGCTAGCTTGAGCCCTTAACTAATACTCTGTTCCTCTCTTTTAGGCGCGGCACAACAAGGCTCCAGTGCCAGAGCTGTTCGACCTCTATGCCATGTCCAATACTGCCTCGTACAAGAAGGCCAAGGCATTCTCTGAGTCTGACCTCGATGATCCAGAGAAATTCAGCAACCGCGCCTCCCACAACAAGCTTGTGAGGTACAGAGACGAGGGGAAGGCGAGGAAAGGGCCAGAGTTTAACCCGAGCCAGCAACCTCTTGATCCAGAGCTGG
>CM077676.1:286860865-286868365 GCA_039707655.1 Elymus sibiricus
GATCAGCAACACCGGTCTCCGCAGCACCAGGATAAAGACCTTCTTTTTACCCATAACCTTTCTCTGCAGCATTGGAACCAAGATCGGGCTTGGCATAGTTACGAGGTTCCCGTTCTATTTAACTAACACTAACTGAAGCTAACCGGAAGCTTTCTTCTCATGCGACTCTTGGATCGAAAAGAGGCTGCTGGACTGGACCACGGCTGAAACTGCCAGGCACAGACTAAAAGCTTTTATCAGGGATTCCCGAGTCAAACGACTACCATACATAGCATAGAGCTGGAAGCTGCACTAGTGTACAGAGAAGACTGGATGTGAACACGGGCGGACATTGGCTATGTATGGGGCACTCACTAATCACTATTAGTAGGAAACAACTAGCAGAAAGAAAGATGAACGCACTTTCACTCCTTGCTCTTCAGCACGTACTCACACGAGGGACTCTCAAATCTCTATTTCAGACCATAATCTTTCGATCCCTTTACCGAAGTGATTGATAGCAGGGCTAAAAAATCATAGGGCTTCTTCTATTTTTAGTGTGAACTCACTTCTATTCTATATCAAGATAGGGGCTTCAGTACTTGGCTGACCGCCCGGTGGAAGACCTGGTTCTACCACACAAGGGCAGCTTTCGTAGTCCAGGATTATTTTCCTCATATGTAATTTCACCTCAATGTGGAAATGTCCGATCTTATTCCAAAATATAAGGTCTTCATGAAGGTCTGTCTTGTTTCAGGAATATAGGTACCGAAGTTCAATAGCGGTAGGTACCAAGGAGAAGACGAGTCAGGGCCGATTGACAAGACTAGCTAGGCTGACCTTCCAGCCATACTCCATCCAATATCGAACGGAAGTGCTAAAGGTTTCATGTGATGCTGACCTCAATGAACCAGACCTCGAGAATTCGTTCATCCCTTCGCTCCGAGGATTGGTCGAGTACTTGGCCACATGCATGAGTAGGCCTGTTGCCGGGATGTCCCATTAAAAAGGCAGGTCCCATATTTGAAATACAAAAATAAGATCAGATAGCGCTCAAGAGGTTTTTCTCCATACGAGAAATCCTTCACTCGCAGGGAATTCAAATAGATGAGTTGAAGATCAGCAAAGAAAGGAAAAAGATTGAATTCGATCCATCTCCTCCCTTTTCTTTAAACCAAGAGCTACTCCTCCCTTTTCTTTTTTTATGTAATTTCAATACGATTTCGTTTGTGTTCATGTTTTCAATTTAGAACCCCACGGAAGTGAATAGAAAAAAGAAAAATACCCCTGTGATACGCCTTCCTTTACCTATTTCTAGATTGATTGATGTTCAATGGAGGGAAACTTGCCATTCCTTCTTTCCTTTGAAATTGTACATTTTTTTGATTCTGAACTAATTGTATCCTTTTTGTTCCCATCGAGCTTTCTTGCCTAGTGACTAAGGATTTTCACACTTGTTGTGTCTATAAAAGATTTTCACATAAAACACTAACAGAAGTGTTAGAGGGATTCACTTTCGATAAGAATCCAAAAGCAAGTTCCCTATACTACCTTCTTTCCCTCCTCTGTTTCTGTCTTTAAGAGGCAGTGCATCCGGCAGGAATTGAACCTACTTTTTGACCCATTTTGCCTTTCTAGGTTGGTGGGCGCTTTCACCATTCAGCCATGGATGCTTTAGCGAGTGAACTAGGTTTTTATTTGAGAGCGAACTAGGTTTTTAGTGGTATTCCTTCTCGAGCTTCTATTTCTTCCGTTAAGGGAGATTCGGGAAAAGATGGAATAGGAAGACGTGTTTCCAGAACGAACAAGATACGGGTAGAGAAGGGGAAGTTAGCAAAGTTAGACAAGATTGGAATGGGCATAGGAACATGTATTGATGTACCAGATCGGCTAATGCTCCCAGGTTGATGCGATGTATTCCACCAGTTGACTGGAGACTTTATTATTGGTATATCGATCGGTCCAGCACGGATTGAAATAGGAGCCGGTTCGACAGGAAGCTTTTGAAAATGCAGTGCACCCAGGTAAATAAGGAACAAGATGAATACAGAAGTTAAACGAGCATCCCACACCCGAAAGGTACCCCACATAGGCCTTCCCCGAAACCCCCCAGTCACTAACGTAAACAAAGTAGAAAAAGCACCAATTTCTGTACCGGTTCCGGAAGAGCGAAGAAAAAGGCGATGTTTTGTTAAGGGGAACAAGGAACTGTTTATAGCTGTCGCGATATAAATAACTATACTCATCCGAGCCGCAGGAACATGTACATACGAAATACGAGAATTTCCACCTTGTTGAAGATCTGGTGGTGCTACCCGAAGACTTAAATGAATAGCCATCGCTGTTAAGAACAACCGATGCCTTATGTGTATTGGATCCGCTCTTCTGTTAGCATGAACACATGAATGAGATTCTATTCCTCTTCCTTATTCTTCCTAAATAGAACCCCCCAACCTAGGTGCGGAAGTAAAATAAATCCTTGTTTGTACATCGCTGAACTTACATACCCGGGCCCGGCTCAACATTCTTTTAAAACAATCGAATAACGGCTTTTCCATGACTTGGCCATTCAATCTTGTGAACTAATCGAGACCGAAATTGGATAAAGAGATACAAAAGGAGAGGAATACCCAATCGATGAAAGAACATGAAACCCTTCTGTTTCTATAGAGGTACGGGAAACGGTTGGGGGCAATAAAGTAGGTGAAGTGGTTGGATTTTGCGAGCTGTTCCAACCACTGCTGGATGTGATTCCAAGAGCCGAACGAGAATGAATACCACACAGAAGAGTCAAGACCGGGCTCCCTAATAGAATGTTTAACCGATCCATTCCGGATCGATCGAATTGGTACGGAAGTTGTAACATGGGAAAAGCACAGAAAACACGACTTATTTGAATAACCCGGTGACCTACCAATTGTAGAAGTAGGATTTTTGGCAAGCAATAAGCACTTAAATAATACATTTCGAGTGTACCAGATTCTTTATCATTTCGAGGAAAAGGTTCGGGAGGAAAGGGAAACAACAGAGGGATCCGAATCGAACCTAAATGGGAATGACATGAAAAATCTTTTTCAAAACCTATCATTAAGGGCGTGACGACGATATACGAGAGGAATAAAAAAAACTCGTGATTGGTGTGGAGGGGAAGATCTGCTTATGAAATTGTTCAAGAAAGAGTCGTCTCATTTCCTTACTTCTGCGTTCTTTCGAATTCATTCACTTCGACGGCTGGCGCTACGCTAGCTTTGCATGATTAGCTCCGACAGAACAGGTACTGCATTTCCTTAGTTGGATCCGCTCTTTCTCTCTTGTGCAGTTGTTGCTTCCGGCTATTTATTCAGTCGTCAATCAGCATTGATCCGGGTAGTTAGTCAGTCTCTCTCTTTTTGCCCGTCCTTCTCTATCTATGAAATTCCTAATTCAGGGAGTTCGCTTTCCAATATCTAAATGTTCATGCAAAGCAACAAACGAAATGCAAGAACTGTCACGCAGAAGTCACACAGTATGCTGATCGTTCTGAAATGATAAAAAGTATGGGATTTCATAAGAGATTCATACATAGAGATCTAAACTCATGGAAGGGCCCGGCCAGCAAACGAGATCTCTTACATCCAAAGGACCATGCCAATCGAAGATGAACCATTCACCGAGCCGAGTATGTGCAAGACAAGACATGGCTAGATAAGTCAAATAGAAGATATTGCTTTTACACGAGCAACTCTTTTCTTCATGTGGGTACAGCCCACTTTTCCTTTGATGAAATGCGAACACAAACTTCAGGTATCCAAGAAAGAAGTAAAGATCGAAATCGAAGCATTGTCATTGGGTTGAAGATCAATTCATATCGACAAGACTTTCCATTCATCTTTTTGTTGATATTTGGATTCCGTTTTCAAATAAAGTCATCTTGTAGTTAGAAATCACCTTTAGAATCATCAGCCTCTGTCCCTACACTGACTCGCTTATCCGGGATCGATCCTCACTACGGTCCTTTATTTCGAAACGAGGATAGGTCTCTCGCGGAACGAGGTGTAGATTGAGAAGAAAGATGAGCGTATGGTCCATACTCACTCGGGTTCAAACTTATTTTGCAGGGAGAAATGGGTACATGCCTGTAGATCTTCTTCTCACAGCGAGCACTTGATTACGGAGCCTGATTCTATATATTATTTATGGATTATTATATAATCTATCTTTTTCTTCAAATCATAGTGGGAATCCTATTACCGATACCTAAACGTTTTCTTTGTCGAAACAGAAAGGAGGGAAATTGGATAACCGACGACACGAGTTTCCCGTTCAACGTTCCGCTTCGCTCCACTGTTAGATAGGCAATTCAATAGTTACCGACGAAAGGAGTTCCCCTTCTCTTGGCCAATTGACGTTCTGCTTCAATAAGTCATGACCTTCACTCTCCTCAAGTGAGGAGGGCATATTGTTTGACCAACGAAAGCCTCACTAGTTCCTTCTTCCCGTTCACTATTCCCGTAGCCTGATACGAGTTATTTAGTTCGTGTCTCCTTGTTCTTGGGAAGAACCGAAGGTTCATTCGCGGCACTCGTAGACATAGTTGTATTTCAGACCCTCTTCTTTCCCTAAAAAGCTAATAAATCAAAACAAGAGAAAAGCAGAAGCGAAAGCTCGAGTCGAAGAGTGGAGGTCGCTCGGTAACTCGAGTCGATCAGTCCCATTCATTCTTGCCCGAAACAAGTGGGCTATTCATTCCGGTGCCACCTTTGTTCAATCGAGTCCATGTTCTCTATTTCCCAAAACCCATTCGTTCACCGACCCGTGGACCAGAGGTTTAAAGCTTGGAATTGAGCTTTCTAGCTTTCTTTAGTACAATATTTTTGCGAGAGTAACCCCGGGTTCGTTCCTAAGACTACACTCACAGCTTTCTCTGTTCATGTTCTGGCATAGGAGATCTAGTGGTAGGATAGGGGACAGAGCTTTAGGGCTGCAGTAAACCTCATATGCGCGTGGCTCATCATAAGACCTTAGCCTGATGTCCTACCCAAAGACTTCAAAGGTAGTCACAGGACAACCTTTCCGAGTTCTAACTTCCAAACCTATAACTTGGTTTGCTTGCCTGCTTCCTATCTGACCTATCAATCAAAGAAATGTTCTAGTTTCGCGATACGAGCTTGACTGTCGCTCTGAGACAGTAGATTTCTTGGTTGGGGGTCCCTTTATCAAAGGCTCCCTTCCCTACTGATCATACAACAAATGAAGGTGGTTAGAAAGATGGCACATCGATCTTCTGTACACCCTGTTCGTGCTGCGGAACGCAGAAAATCCGCCTTCCTTGGAAAAAAAAATCCTGACTCCGAAGTATCAAAGGAGACTTGGGTGGCGCCTTCTGAAGAGCCCTTCATCCTGCGACTCAGATAGGCTAGGATTCATGTCTCAGCCGGAAGGGGTCGTAGGACTGACTCAGACAAAGCGTTAGAAGTACGATCTCCGAATCTATAAGCTTTGGCCTGCCTTCTTCCCTTATCTAATCTCTTAGGTAATAAGAAAGTGGTGTTAATTGTCACGCTAAGGAGCTGACCAGTGACATTTCTGTCTCAATTGAAGTCAACCTTACTATACTCGCTTGTAGGAGATCATCGCTCAGAAGGGCGTTCTTTCGCTAGAAAAACAAGAGTTTGAAGATCACCCAACCCACGAAAAGGTCAGAACTCTCGATCTAGCCCCACTTTCTATAGCAATTTATCGACATGTTGTTTCGAATGCAAAGATCCCCTTTTTCTTCGCTCTTCCGGAACCGGTACAGAAATTGGTGCTTTTTCTACTTTGTTTACGTTAGTGACTGGGGGGTTTCGGGGAAGGCCTATGTGGGGTACCTTTCGGGTGTGGGATGCTCGTTTAACTTCTGTATTCATCTTGTTCCTTATTTACCTGGGTGCACTGCGTTTTCAAAAGCTTCCTGTCGAACCGGCTCCTATTTCAATCCGTGCTGGACCGATCGATATACCAATAATAAAGTCTCCAGTCAACTGGTGGAATACATCGCATCAACCTGGGAGCATTAGCCGATCTGGTACATCAATACATGTTCCTATGCCCATTCCAATCTTGTCTAACTTTGCTAACTTCCCCTTCTCTACCCGTCTCTTGTTCATTCTGGAAACACGTCTTCCTATTCCATCTTTTTCCGAATCTCCCTTAACGGAAGAAATAGAAGCTCGAGAAGGAATACCACTAAAAACCTAGTTCGCTCTCAAATAAAAACCTAGTTCACTCGCTAAAGCATCCATGGCTGAATGGTGAAAGCGCCCACCAACCTAGAAAGGCAAAATGGGTCAAAAAGTAGGTTCGATTCCTGCCGGATGCACTGCCTCTTAAAGACAGAAACAGAGGAGGGAAAGAAGGTAGTATAGGGAACTTGCTTTTGGATTCTTATCGAAAGTGAATCCCTCTAACACTTCTGTTAGTGTTTTATGAGAAAATCTTTTATAGACACAACAAGTGTGAAAATCCTTAGTCACTAGGCAAGAAAGCTCGATGGGAACAAAAAGGATACAATTAGTTCAGAATCAAAAAAATGTACAATTTCAAAGGAAAGAAGGAATGGCAAGTTTCCCTCCATTGAACATCAATCAATCTAGAAATAGGTAAAGGAAGGCGTATCACAGGGGTATTTTTCTTTTCTCTATTCACTTCCGTGGGGTTCTAAATTGAAAACATGAACACAAACGAAATCGTATTGAAATTACATAAAAAAAGAAAAGGGGGGAGTAGCTCTTGGTTTAAAGAAAAGGGAGGAGATGGATCGAATTCAATCTTTTTCCTTTCTTTGATGATCTTCAACACATCTATTTGAATTCCCTGCGAGTGAAGGATTTCTCGTATGGAGAAAAACCTCTTGAGCGCTATCTGATCTTATTTTTGTATTTCAAATATGGGACCTGCCTTTTTAATGGGACATCCCGGCAACAGGCCTACTCATGCATGTGGCCAAGTACTCGACCAATCCTCGGAGCGAAGGGATGAACGAATTCTCGAGGTCTGGTTCATTGAGGTCAGCATCACATGAAACCTTTAGCACTTCCGTTCGATATTGGATGGAGTATGGCTGGAAGGTCAGCCTAGCTAGTCTTGTCAATCGGCCCTGACTCGTCTTCTCCTTGGTACCTACCGCTATTGAACTTCGGTACCTATATTCCTGAAACAAGACAGACCTTCATGAAGACCTTATATTTTGGAATAAGATCGGACATTTCCACATTGAGGTGAAATTACATATGAGGAAAATAATCCTGGACTACGAAAGCTGCCCTTGTGTGGTAGAACCAGGTCTTCCACCGGGCGGTCAGCCAAGTACTGAAGCCCCTATCTTGATATAGAATAGAAGTGAGTTCACACTAAAAATAGAAGAAGCCCTATGATTTTTTAGCCCTGCTATCAATCACTTCGGTAAAGGGATCGAAAGATTATGGTCTGAAATAGAGATTTGAGAGTCCCTCGTGTGAGTACGTGCTGAAGAGCAAGGAGTGAAAGTGCGTTCATCTTTCT